>OY979712.1:30434236-31034236 GCA_963855925.1 Inga laurina
CTACTATTTAGTATCAATTTGGGCAGCATAACACCTAGGCCAACCCATTTTCCAAATTTACAAACAAAGACAATCCGGTGAAATTTCACCGATTAAATCAACCACAGCAGCCAGAACAATCAAAGATTGAAGTTTCGGAAGTTACCTCAAACTCCCTCTGGCTTTTACTCAATATGGCTGAACCCTAGCCCCTTTTAAACCATGAAAATTGAGCTTCCAACACCTTAAAGAACATGAAAGAGAAGCTTAGAAGCAAGGTTATACACGTTAGGAGCTAGATCGTCGGAGAAATCGGCTTACCTTGCGAGATTTCTCCTCTTTCTCTCTCTAAGAGCTCTCAACTTTCTCTCACTAGTTTCAGCTGGTTTAGCACGACAAAAAATGAGAGCTGAAGAAGATGAGAACATATTTAATTCCATGTTGATGTCATCTTTTATTGAGATGATGTCATAATTCCCATTTTCGGATTTTCTGGCAGATTTTCTGCCCAAACTATGAAAAATCATAACTAATTCTAGCAAAATTGAAATGAGGTGATTCCAAAGCCAAATAAAAGGTATTTAAGTCCTCTTCATTGAAAAAATATGAGCCATTACCAGAAATCACCAAAAAATTCCAGAATTACACAAATTTCATCACTGCCCCAAAACAGAGTCCATTTTCGACCTCAAACTTTGGACAGTCATATCTCCCAGTTCCCAAAACGAAATGGCACAAATTATGTGTCCATTTTAAAGCTTGAGATGTGAACTATAAGACTGGAAAGTTTCAGAATTTTAAGACACCATTTGGTCATTCAAAACGTTCACAAAAACTGACTGCCCAGAATAGAGTTTCACTGGACAGAATTTCAGATTTTGCATCTTTGCTTCCAATGGTTCCATTTTCATACCAAACATCATTCCCACATAAATTTTCACAAGGAATCCATTGGAAACACCAAATCAATCAAATTCACATCTCAATGACATGTTTTCACAACAATCTCAACATGTCAACACAATTCACATTTCAAAACCTAACATTGCAACTTTTCCATTCCAAACCAATTTCAATGACATCAAAACACACTATGACACCATTTCCAACACAATACCCCATTCAATTATTTCCTCTATTCTAAGTCAATTTGGATGTTAATCCACAATTGAACTCAATACAAGGTTTTGAAGCTGCTCACAACACACACAAATTACATCATATTCTCCAAAAGGGTTATTTATCACTAATCACATCCACTTTTGAAGTCATTAACCCTTAATCACAATTTAGGATCTTGCTAAATCGAGGCTTAGCAATCTATAAATCTCAGGCTTATTCTCTAGCCTCAAGTCTCAAAATTTGGGTTATTACATAATGAGGATGATAATGATGATAAGGGAATGGAGATGATCATGATGAAGATGATAATTGAAATTATGAGATGATGATGATGATAATGATGAAAATGATGAAGAGCTACTAGACCAATGATGTTGCTCGAGCTTTAGCCCTAGTCTTTTTCAAAACCTCTTCACTTACTTGTTCATGTAGGATGTCATTCTTGTTTAAGCCATTATGACTCTTATTGAAAAGCTTTAGGTTTGCCCCAATCTTAGCAAGAGCATATTTCAAGGTAATGCATGACATAATATTAATAGAAGCCTCTTTGATTGAAAAATTAATTCCAAATTTGCCCACAATTTGTGAAATGACATGCAATACATGTTAAGTAAGGTGAGGGTACGATTGATGCAAAGCCCAATGCAAGAAAAGTTTGCCCAATTTTGATAAGATTTATAAGTTAGTGCTAACTCTTAATAAAAGAAAGGACTTTTGAGCAATAAGCTAAATTTTGAATATTCAACTTTTCCTTGGCCTATTTTAATTTGTGTAGCACATGAATTTTTTTTGTCTATCTTCATCTTTAATGCTTACATAGTTAAATTTTTTTTAAAAAAAACTTCATTTAACAATGTCAATATTGACTTAAGAAATGGATTGAGTAATAGAATTGAGGAGAAGTCCTAAATTTTAACTTAGTTCCCTTTATTGAAAGGCAAATAGATGGGAGGTAATGTCCCAAATGTGAAGTGATAAAACTAAGAAATGCTCACATACCGCAGTTGGAGTAGAAAATGATTGGAATGAAAGAATTTCTTAGACCCAAATGCTTAAGAAAAGACATATGAGCATAGCTCAAGAAACCTAGTAAGGTGTTTACATCCGGTAATGAAATCTTAGGAATTAAAACATAGAGGATCAAGAGATATATCAATGCATCTAAATCATCTCACCCACCTCACATTAGCTAGTATCCAAGTAAAAGTTTTAATAAGAACACAATGCCCCAACGATTTCCTCACCAGGTATAGTGTTTACTCTTACCACTCAGTGTTTTGAGGGTTAGTGTTTGCTCTCTATGTCCAAATTATCCAATTCCTATTCCATAAGCTTGGCAATAATCTAAGTTTTTTATCACTAAAAGAGCCATATGCTAGCATAGATCACAAGGACTTTTTATATTGGCATGGGGCACAAACAAAGGGTGAAGAGAAGATGATGAATATCATATTCTTGTTCTTATGTATTTGTTCATTTCTTTTGATTTTTTCTCCTTTCTTCTTCATTTTTTTACTCAAACTTTTGCCTAAACAACCCTTTCGGGTTTTCAACTTAGCGAGCTTTTTTCCTCTTCTTTTTTCAACTATTTCTTTGATTTTCATTATTTTTAGCTACTTTTCAAACTTTAAAATATCCAAAAGAAAGCAACCTTATAACCAGATTACCCTGGCAGCCTCCAAAATTGTAGGAATGTATAAATACTTCCCTAACCAAGAAGATAGGGTGCTCTTAGAAACAAAAGTACCTTGAGCAAGAGATAAAGGATATCTAAGAACCGAAGTAGGTACTCATGATTGATAAGTAAAATATTTGCATATTTATTTTCCCTTATATGATGTTTTGATGGACGATATTTGCGTTTAATATAATAAATTTGGGTGTGATTGATAAATAAATATTGTTTTTGGAATAAACAGCATTTAAAAAAAATAAAAAAAATAAAAGTACTGTAGCAGCCACCGGCACTGTAGCATGTCGACGACACTGTAGCAGCCGCCAGAGGTACAGTAGCAGGTCAATGGGGAACTGTAGCACCCGCCAGATCACTGTAGCAGTACTGTAGCACACGTTTTTTCCCCTATAAATAGAGATCAATGCCAAGCTCAAAGGAGGGAGAGAGGAAGAGAATCAGAGGTCCTTTTCTGACAATTAGAGGCCCTTCTCTGACAAGGAGAGATCCTTTCTCTGAGAAAAAATGTGTTACTTTCTAGATTTAATTTCATACATTGTATCAATTCTTGCATGCCTCTATCTTGGAAAGCTTAGGATTTTATTACTTTTTGCATGCCTCCATCTTGGAAGGCTTAGGATTTTATTACATTTTGCATACCTCCTACATGGAAGGTTTTACCTCCTAAATGGATGGATAGATTTCTTCATGCCTCTATCTTGGAAGGCTTAGGATTTTATTTTGCATACCGCCTACATGGAAGGTTTTACCTTCTAAATGGACGGCTAGATTTCTTCATTTTTCATGCATCTTTTGGTTGTATATTTATGTTTGAGAATTTAATATTCAAGTTTATGCAGTATTTCTGAGGATTTCATTCTAGTTTTATATAATATCAATTTATTTTGGTTTTATTTTTAATTTTATCATGAGCTAAATTTTCATTTTCCTAGGGTGATGACGTAGCTTACTAGTAACGGATTGAATCCTAACTTATTAAATCTAGTTTGAATTTCTCCTTCATGATTGAGTTTTAATTATTATTCTTAATGCTTTTGATTGACTGGCCATCTTTTGAATGATTTCAATATACATGTTGAGACCGGAAGGAGATACATGTGTGTAGACCCTATAATTAAAGCCATAACTTGCATATGAAATCGGAATATATTCATATGAGTTGTGTAGTCTTACTGAGTTCCACAAATCTTAATGCATAATTAATTGCTTAAATTCATATAGGAATATATTGGATTAGCAATTGATTATAGAATTTCTTGACCTTGGAAGAGGCTAGTAATTAAATTAGGGAAACTCGACTATCAATCATGTGGAATAAATTGGGCTAGAATAGATAAGTGATTCAATCTGGAATTTGTTAAGTGAAATCTGACCCCTAGGACTTTTTCTCATATTTGCTTTCATATCATCTGCAATCGTATTTAATTGTCTTTCTTTTATTTTGTACTCTCAATCACAAACTAATCGATCGACTAAATAGAGTTAAAATTGCTCATTTTGGTACTTAGTGATCAATCCTCGTGGGAACGATACTCTACTCACTTCTATATTACTTGATTACGACAGTGTACACTTGCACTATTTAATTGATCATTTGCACACGTATCAATGATAACTAAGGGAAATAAGAACCAAACTTAGAGTTAAGTAAGTGTACATTCTAAAGGCCTTAAAGCAAAAGAAGAACTGAAAGAATCTCTTTTCATGTGTTTCCCTTGGTAGTTGCCATCTTTCTTTTGATTTTTTTTTTTCTATTTTCTTTTCTTTTGGTTGCTCTAACTTTTGTCTAAGCTGCCCTTTTGGGTTTTCAACTTAGTAAGCCTTTTCCCTTTTCTTTTTTTTCCGCTCTAACTTTTGCCTAAGCTGCCCTTACGGGTTTTCAACTTAGCAAGCTTCTTTTCTTTTATTCTCTTCTCTTTTTCTTCTTCTTTTTTTTAAATATCCAAAAGAGAGCAGCCTTGTAACCAGATTACCTTGATGGCCTCAAAAATTGTGGAAATGTGCATATACTCACCTAACCAATAATATTGAGTAGAAGATGAATGATATCTAAGGACCGAAGTAGATACTCATGACAACCAAACAAGCAAGTGTACACTCTAAAGGCCTTAAAACAAAAGAAGAACTGAAGGAAGCTATTTCCATATTTTCCTTAGTATTTGGCATCTTTCTTTTGATTTTTTCTATTTTCTTTTCTTTTTTGTTGCTCTAACTTTTGCCTAAGATGCCCTTTCGGGTTTTCAATTTAGCGAGCTTTTTGCATTTTCTTTTTTTGTTGCTTTAACTTTTGCCTAAGTTGCCCTTACAGGTTTTCAACTTAGCGAGCTTCTTTTTTTTGTTTTCTCTTTTTCTTTTAACTATTCTTTTTTCAACAAGATTCGCCTCATAGCCTTAACAATTTTAAGAGTGTACAATTGCTCCTCTAATTATGAAGAGTGAGTCCTCTTAGAAAGTAAAAAGAAACTCGAATATGAGGTAAGGAACATATTTACAGTTTTTGCATGCTAAGGGACAAGAAAGGAATATCACACAGGCTCAAATGGTTATCATGTACGTGTGGCTATTTGGCTTTTTGGATGAAAAATTAATGCCTTAGTCCTCTCTATATCCAGCAATGAACATCAAATCTGACTTCAAACAAGATACATACTGAGTTCTAGATTGGGTAAAGGATAAGTGGTACACACATGAAAATGAAATCATATTCATAGGCTAAATCCTCACATGGCTTGTGTAATCATCATCATATTGCATCCAAGTTAAACAATTTACCCTTTAAAACTAGCCACATCAAGATGGGGTCAAGTCATTTTCAAAACTAAGCTTCTCCATAGTATGATATCACATCTATACAAGCAACTTATACAAAACAAGTTTTTAGACCCTTAACAATTTCCTTCAATTAAGAATAATACTCTCAGAAAGTGAAAAGAGAGACAAAAGTTTTTACCTCGCATCAAGAATAAGGAACAATCATTTATGCAAAGGAGGGATGACATGGACAAGTGTAAATAAAGTCATTTTTAAGAAAAGAAATCTATGCAAGCATTATTAACTAAAGATATGACTGTATTATTTTTTTTATTTTTTATTTTTATTTACATGCTCATTTTTCCTCTTTTTGCTTCCTTATTTAATGATGTTTATTATGTCTAAGACCTATATCAAACAGAGCTAAATGCCAATGAATGATGCAAAGATACCTCATGAGACATAAAAGAGTAATGACATGTACTTCCAGTTTTGATATGAGTGATAGACATTGGAAAAAAGAACTCTACCTCCTCAAGAGATCCATTATCTCATAAGAAGAATAAAGTGCCCATTAACCTGTGAATGGCCTAGGCCAACATGCGGCTAAAGGTTTTACAAATGATGATTATATCCAAGGCCCATATCAAATGAAGCTAAATACCAATGAATGATATAAGGATACCTTATGAGACATAAAAGAGTGATGACTTGTACTTCAAGTTTTGATATGGGTGATGGACATTGAGAAAAAGAATTCCAACTCCTTAAGAGATCCATTACCTCATAGGGAGAATGAAGTGCCTATTAACCTGAGAATGGCCTAGGTGATCATGTGGCTAAGGGTATTAAAAATGATGATTATATCCAAGGCCTATATCAAATAAAGCTAAATGCCAATAAATGATGTAAGGATTCCTCATGAGACATAAAATAGTGATGACTTGTACTTTAAGTTTTGATATGGGTGATGGACATTGAGAAAAAGAACTCCAACTCCTCAAGAGATCTATTACCTCATAGGGAGAATGAAATGCCTATTAGCCTGTGAATGGTCCAGGTCATCATGCGGCTAAAGGTTTTAAAAATGATGATTATGTCCAAGGCTCATATCAAATAAAGCTAAACGCCAATGAATGATGTAAGGATGTCTTATGATATATAAAAGAGTGATGACTTGTACTTCAAGTTTTGATATAGGTGATGGGCATTAAGAAAAAGAACTCCACATCCTCAAGAGATCAATTACCTCATAGGGAGAATGAAATGCCCTTTAACCTGTGAATGGCCCAGGCCACCACACAGCTAAGGGTTTTAAAAATGATGATTATATCCAAGGCCCATATCAAATGAAGCTAAATTCCAATGAATGATATAAGGATGCCTTATAAGACATAAAAGAGTGATGACTTATACTTCAAGTTTTGATAAGGGTCATGGACATTAAGAAAAAGAACTCCATCTCCTCAAGAGATCCAGTACCTCATAGGGAGAATGAAGTGCCCATTAACTTGAGAATAATTGAGGCTACCACGCAACTAAGGGTTTTAAAAATGATGATTATATCCAAGGCCCATATCAAATGAAGCTGAAAGGCCTATAAATGATGTAATGATGCCTCACAAGCCCTAAAGGGGTTATCTCTCATTGAGATATTTTCTAACATAGTAGATGTAATGAAACTCATAATCTTTTAGGATCATAAACCCTGAGATTAAGGTTGGCTATCTAATACATACACCTTACTTGTGATGTATCTATAAGGGGAGTGATTATAGATACATACTTAGGTGAAGCGACAATTAGCTACTTTATCTTAGGGGTGTACTTATTATGCATGGATGACAAATAATATTATCAATAATAAATAAATATATGCCCTCCAGTGTCCTATTTTATGAATAACCCTAGGTTGGGGATGTCTACCCTAAGAAAGGTAGGTACTAATTAATTGGGTAGGTCGATAATTTTAGCTAATAGGTGCAATGGTTTCAAGGTGGTTCTAATTTTCACAGATAAAGGTCTCTTAACTGCCCCCATCGTAAAGATGAAGACCTCATCTGACGAAATTGACCTTCAAGGGGTTCTAAAAACCCCACAGGGATCAACCTCACCAAATGAGTGACAGCTAGAATGAAGTCTTCACAGTAACCTCAAGGGTTCTTAAAACCCCACGAGAGACTGCTAGAAACTTCCGCTCACCTAAGAAACTCACAAACCTGGGTATAGAACCCAAAATGTGTGTGAGGAAAATAGTGTATGTGTCTAGTGTGTGTGGGGAGCATACTAATCTGTGCGCCTAGATTCTACCCAGCCCTCATATACTAAGCAAGTCATAAGATAGAAAAATAAATAAACAAATAGATGACTAAAGAATTTAATAAATAAAAAAAATATTCACAAAAAAAGAAAGAAAAAGGGTAATTAAAATAAAATTAAGGCCATATTATTTTTAAATATTTAACTTAAATGGGCTTGACTTTCAAACCATCCCCAGTGGAGTTGCCAAGCTGTAGCACCCGAAATTTAGAAAATAAGGAGCCACCATCAACATTTTGAAAAAGGATAATTTTAGAAACCTTTTTTGAAAATGAAACTAGTATACAAAAAACCATTTAAGGTTTTTAGAGTCGATTGTGTATGGGGAAGGTGTTAGGCACCCCACAACACCTATTCATAAGAATGGTTACCCTAAGTTAATTATTTAAAAATAAATATGACCTTTAATCTTATGATAATTACCCAAATGAAAAGATAATATTTACAAAAATAAATGAAATGAAAACTAAGGAAAAAAAGAACATTTATTTACAAAAATAAAATAAGAAAAAATATATTTATTTACAAAGTTAGACTTGACCTAGGATGAAAACTTAGGACCTACGTACCCTTTAGAGTGATCAAAGCCCACGTAGTTTGGGGGAACAAATGAGTGTCACTTTGTTGGTGTTTTTTAGAAAAAATTTTTATTTAATTTCTTTGACAAAAATATTTTTTTTTGTGTTTTTTTAAAAAAAACATTTTTTTTCTTTATTTTTTCATATGAAGCCAAATTTGTTTATTTTAAGAAACGAACCTTTTTCTTTTTATTTTAAAACTTTTTTATTTGCAATAGGGAGAAAAGAAAAAAAAGAAGAGAGCTCATCAAGCCAATAAGGAATTGCATTCTTATCATATTATTCATTGTAGAAAGTCCAAGAAGATAAGAAAATCAATAAAAACATAGTAAGAGTGTGTACCTTTTATGCTTTGAACTCTGCTACAACAAAAGATGGGGTGATAGAACCACATAATAAATAAGAGGTAAGTACAATCACATTATCTATATTTATTAAGGATGACACTTAGCATCATAAAAAGACAAGGCAGCACATACCTTGCCTCTCTTCACTCCCAAAATTCTTATGTGTTTTACTTCAATCCTTGCACTCCTATTTATAGTCTCAAAGAAGGGTTTTCTTCATAAATGCTTATTCTTTTATGAATTTTCATTTTTGAATGTATTTTATTTTAAAAACTACCTAACTTGACCTAATTACTATCAATAAGAGATTTTTTTTAAAAAAAATTGTTTTTTATTTCTTTTTTTGTATTTTCTATCAATAAAACTTCTTAACTTGACCTAATCACAATCAATAAGAGTTTTTTTTCCCTCACAAGTAATTTCTTGATTTAAACTTATCAACATAAATGAGATATTTTTTATTTTTTATTTTTTTTGTTTTTTATTTAGTTTCTTATATTTTCCCTATGAGCAACTTCCTAATTTAAACCTATGAATGAGAGATACTTTTTTATATTTTTTTTTATTTTCCTTTAATGAATGACAATGTAAAATTGGACACTAATCATTATCAATGAGAGGATTTTTTTTATTTTCATTTTTATTTTTTCCTTTTAATGATGATTGCCAATTTAGACACCAATCATCATCAGTGGGACAATTTTTTTTTATTTTCATTTTTTTATTTTTTAATTTTCCCTTTAATGATGATTACCAATTTAGACACCAATCATCATCAATGAGAGGAATTTCTTTTATTTTTTTATTAGTTTTTTAATTTTTGAGTGAGACCCAGACAAAATAGGATATTCACAACGTCGTTACTATGAATATTATACAAGATATAGATATCATCTTCTACATGAATATGTCGATTGTACAAATATTTTTAAGGGATGTGTTTATTAGATATTTTATTAAAATGATAATATCATATCCTTTTATTTATTCAAAATTGTATCTAGATATATTTATTGATTGATCATATAAAAGATATTCTAGTTTACTATTTTGATCAAATTAAATATTCTAGATATTATCTAATTACTTTAAATATTATCAGTTTAAAATATTTAATTTCTTTTCGTTATTTATTTTTGAGATTAGTGCTTTATATATGATACAAGTTTGGTATTTTTAAGATGACACATTTGTGTTATATCGTTGATTACAGGAGTAAGGTGCATTTTCATTCATTCATCCAATAAAAGTAATTATTTATATGCATTTATGATTTGGCAAAATTATATTCTGTGTGTGTACATGGAGATAAATGTATTCAAATGAAGGTTATTAAACCTAGACCGCCCACTGAACCGGTCTAGGTAGTGGATCAAGGGTTAGTGAATTAAATTGGAATCAAACTAAAGCTAACCTGAGGCCAGACCAGTGAGAAAATGAACTTGAACGATAATATTTTTTGAAATAGTTTTGGAATTTGATAATTTCTAATGATCAAATGATAATATTTTTGAATTATTCTTTTTTTGCATTAGAAAGAAAACATCTCAAACTTTCCATAAAGTCTTAATTTGTAATTTTTGAAAATATGTAAAATTATATATGAATTTTTGAAGTCAAGAAATTTTAAATAAATATTGAACCGGTCAAACTGGTCAGACCAAACCGATTAGGTGATTTAAATGGTTCATCCTATATATGTATAAATATTTAATAACCATGATTTAAATGGTTCGTCCTATATATGATCATTGCACAAGAAATCAAATTTATGTATAATAAGAAAAAAGCTAAAGAACCTCCCATTTACAGTATAAATACATACTTAAAAGAATTTTATTTGTCCATGAGAAAACAATATATGGCTAGAATATTTTGGGTATGATTCGTAATCTTGTCTACGTTTAAATCTAGAAATAATTTATTAAGTTATAAAAGTTTTAAAAATTTTGTAGATATCCTATGTAATACCTTACATTTCCGCCCCTTTTATACGTGTTGAAAGCGTTTCTATTCATATCTTTAGGGATTCATTTCATAATTCTGGCTATTGAACCGTTATTCTTACAGATATCAGAGTTAATTCTATTTCTGGTTCTTATTCTTAGTTGCAGTGAGTTTAGCAATCCCGATTATGGCTTACTTAAATTCCGCGTATTCGATCTTACGTATTCATACAAATGTTCTTATCGTGTAGATAATTTACATACAGTAAAATAATACACATTCTTTTCTGTTCGATTCTTCATCTTCTTTCCTTCTTGTTTATCTTTAGCATTCTTTTGTTTCATATTCCCGTACCTATATGGTTGGTGGGGGGTGAGATTCGGGGGAATAATTGTAGCAAACGTTACAGACAATGCATGTAAGATGAATGGTAGTGCATGATATACTTGTCTTACATAGGCTCATGTTCACATCATGATATTATGTATGCTTAATATTTCGTGCAATATACTTATGGCCATAATAAAAGCATAATCAAAGATTCATTCATTCATACATGCTTCAAATAATCAAGTAAAACAATTCAACAAATCAATACATAGCATAAACATCACATATATACAAGTAAGTTTACTACCTTTTGTCTTTGAGTCCGCTCTTGTACCTTTCCTTCTAACCATTGAAGTTGCTTGAGATCCCTTCCATTTTCCTCTTCCTTGTCATCTTATGACCCTAGGTACATAACCATACATTAGAGCCATGGCACATGAATAACCAATGTGGCTATATGGGCCTTCAACAAATTTAAGGACCTAGTCCTAATCCTTGGAGTTCATAATTATTATATTTTACCCTTTTTGCTTTAAATTCACAAGGAATTAAAAAACCAGCAAATTTTTCACTTTTCTTTGAAAAATCATAACTTTGTCTGGGAAACTTCAAATGGGGTGGTTCAAAGTCCTATGTAACCCTTATTATGTCTAATTTAAGGAAAAATATTTTTTCAGTCAAATACATGCCCAAAATCCCAAAGCTCGCTTTTAGTCCTTTTTGCCAGAAACATCACTCTAGCTTTTAACATGTAATTTAATAAATCATAACTTTTTGTGTACTTATCCAATTAGTACAAATTACCCATAAAATTAAAGATTATTGGGTGTAATTTATTTCTGGAAAATTTCATAGATATTGGAATTCATTTGGTTAGAAAAAAACATGGCACCATCAGTCTACCACAGAACAACTTCCAAGTTCAATGCCCAAATTTCAAAAATCATAATTAATTCTAGAAAACTTCAAATTGACTGATTCTAAGTACATTGTAACCCTCTTTAAGTTTACTTTCAAAGAAAAATATCATCTACTGGAACATAAAGCCACACAATTTCCAGAAATTGGTCAAACCTTAACTGTACCAGAATTGGTTCCAGAAATAGGGTCCAACTTTGAAAAATCATAACTTTAAATCCACCAGTTCAAAAATTACATTCTACCTATCAAAACGAAGCTCAAGATGTCTACTTTCATCTTATAAAATTTTATAGCATTTGGACCAGTTTTTACTACACAAAAACATGCCACAAATAGATTGCATCACAAAACTCAAATCTGGCAGCACTTAAACTAGTCTTATATTATCATGAAACACCATATATTATCATATATTCATGATTAAAACATCATTAGACCTCAAAAAAACAGCTTGGATGAAATATATGGCGGCCTAAAGGTCCAAGAAAACTCATTAAAACCTTAAGCAAATCGGTTTAAAATGAAGCTTAAGCTTACTTCTTTGCTTTTCTACAACCTGTTTGGAATTTCAGCGGCACTCTGGCCTGCTAGATGGCACCAAACACCTCTGATCAAGAATCCAAAACCATAGAAATGTTGCTCTCACAAAGAGGAACAACATTACTGAAGACTCCGGGAGCTGGAAATGCCGAATCGGAGGTGAAATCGACTCAAGAACTCCGGGAAAATCATTATTCACACGCCTTCTCTCTTCTTTTGATTTTCTCCCTATTTTTCTCCATGTTTTTCTCCAATTTTTCTTCTATTGGATAAAATCTTAAAGAATAATAGAGGGTTGGGATTTAATCTTGCATTTTGGATGGTTTCATGATGTGCCAAGTGTCAACAAATGTGAGCTCAAGATTGCCATGTGTAAAAAAAACATCTTGGCTCCTCGTTCTCTTTCTTAGGTTGCGTCCTTTTTGGTCAAAGGAACGAGAGGCTTGACAATTTCCACGAACTCCCAAGTTCGGTGTTCTGGAAGTCAAATATGCGACCGGATGAGAGACCGACGGATTTCCCTGACTGGGGTAATATATGGCGCATCCTGGGGATGCCAACACAAAAGACAGAAAGTAAGTGCCATCATAAGGGACACGTGTCACCTTTCTATCAAGCTAACACAAAAATGCACTTGGTACTTTGTCATGATGAGAGGACACTTGTCACTCTCTTATAAAGCTAACCAAAAAGTAGTGTCATCATTAGCTATTATGACATACTTTTTTTAAAGCTACTTTATTGGTACTTACTCAGAATTCTACTTAGGTTTTACTCAGAATTGCTTCACTTATACTGATGCCCACCAAATGATGCTAGGTTAGAGATACTATGTGTGTAGGCCCCATATGGTGCCACATACCAGTGTCTTTTTTCAAAAACGCAGGGTACACATGTTTGCATAAAATTGCATGTACACACCTATACTGGCATATTTTGCTCGACCAATCAATCCAATACCTCATGACATAGCTAGGTTGCGCCTTTCTACTAACCCAATGACATCATATATGTGTTCTGTGCATATCTGCACCGATACTTTGATCCTACTGCCTATGCATACTGGGCCCTCTACCAGGTAAGGCTGGATCACATAGTTCTTGAGAGTTTTTTTATCTCTTGTCATTCTTAGGACTCTTCCCGAATTGGGCTTAGTCATCTTCCTGATATAGGTTTATTCTCAAGTCTCTAGGCTCAAATGCGGGATATTACAATTCTCCTCCCGTTTAATAAATTTTATCCTCGAAATTTGCTACCGGTCTAATTCTTAATATTACTTTAAAAGGACTACTGTAGTAAGGGTTTCTTTTTTTTTTCTTTCTACATTCTCTTGACACCTCAAATTCTAGAGGACACCTCAAATTCTAGAGGTCTATTAGCACCTCACATTCTAGAGTTTTATCATTCAATTCTATTCTAATAACATCTAACTTAACAAGTTCATATTTCTAGATTCTTCTATCAGTTTCTATTCTTGTATTCACCATGAGCATCAACTACACCACTTCACAATTTAAAGCATCAACGGTGATAGTCGTGCACTAATTTTTTGTTCATTTATGTTGTCTCATATTCTACTTTTCTAATTTTTAAATGTTCAAAATCCTTATGGTCGCAGTACGTTTTCACAATCACACTATATAAAACAGTAATGTTACATTTTCAAAGAAATCATGATCGCTATCAACTCAATTCACAAGTAGGGTAATTCATCTAGTGAGGTTTCAACTGTTAAGAGGCACACAACACCATTCCGTCCTGCTTTACTAGGACATATCCCAATCCTTTCTTTCTTTCTCATTCTATTGCAAATCATACTGGTCACTTCACTGCATACCTTACGTGTTGTAATTCTCTGCAAACTAAATAGGTTGCCTTTTTCATTCTTTACAGACCGCATATAGGTCGCATTTTCGGATTAGGAATATTCAATACTTGTGCGAGTTTTAGCCTCTCATATAGCCTTATGAAATCCTCTCATAGACATCATCACACTTAAGAAATCCTTTCTGTAATTCTCTTTTTCAATTCTTTCTTTCAGTTCTTTCTTTCAAGTGAGCTTTATCAATGGCAAAGTGATTCAAGAAAAGTTCTGAATTTATCTAGCGAGACCTAGCAAACTGAGTGTTTCTACAATAGTTTACAGCCTCTTCTAGTTCTGTACTGCTTCCACTGTTCTGGGTTCCTCTAAGAATCCCTTCTTTTGAGATAACATAATTCAAAAATGACTACTACAAATTGAACAAAAATTCTATTAAAAAATTCTGTTCAAAAATTCAATTCTCGAAAAATTTTGTTCACAATTCAATCCATACAATTCATGAAAATAGCAGGTGCATTGATCAATTCAAAATTCAATTTTCACAGATACTCAGGAACCAGACAACTGTTCTAGAAGGTCATTCATTCTGTATACATTTCAGACTCCACTCTTGCTACTCAAACCAGTCATACCCTTATGTAATGTTCACAAAGCACGCAAAACAAACCATCCATTCTCAAGCATTCACATTCATTCATAAGACGGTCAAGTTTAGCATTTATAGGACACATAGTCCATTGGGAAATCACCATTCAAGGACACACTGGTCCCTACCCTTAGTGCTAGGTATTCACAATTCACGATATGCGTATAAGCACAAATACCAGACATGTAGATAGCATAAAGTGTTAAATTCCAATATGCATACAAGCACCAATAACAAATATACAAGTAGTATAAAATTTGCTAAATTCAAGGACAACTATCTCTTACTACAGCATAAGGAAATTATCATTCTTAGATACTGATTTTACACACCGCCTCTCAGCCTAGGGCGAATTCCAGTTGGTGCAACCTTTGTCATAGCATAAGGCCATGTCGAGGTGAGAGCCCATGATCATGTAGAAATTCTACTAAACAAGCTCTGATTCTATACCACAACTATATACTAAATGCTTATCAAGTCTGATTGCCTAGAGTATCCCCCCATGCCTTAGGCATGTTGGGTCTTACTGCCTACCATATATTCATGAGAGGAATATACTTGGTGGTAAAAACATACATGCAGAACATTACGTAAGATAGGAGAGCAAGAGTTCACTTGACTTGTTCTGTCGAGCCTGTTCTTTCTTAATTCTCTTTTTTGTCCTTATTTCCCTAACAGCACTAGAGTACCCCATCGCGATTTATCAGGTCACACAAACCCTTTTCTCTAACAATTCTATATTTCACCATCTCATCTAAGGTCATTCTATATGAACTTTCGATATCGGTCTAGCTCCAGGAATAATTCTGCTTCCCTTACCTACTGGGGTAATCTACGTAGGTTGCACTGGGAATCCGTAAACTACTTGTACATTCTATTCTCTATTTCAACTATGAGACCATATCTCATGGCTTTTCTTACTCTTTCTATTATTATGTTTCATCAGAGAACACACTCTCATTCATTCTTTCTATAGGAATATTTGTAATCATAATCTTTCCCTATGTTGGATAGCAACTAACAACTTCTAGAAACCTCAATTCATTCAAATCATTCTAGTACCTCAATTCATTCAATTCATTATAGTACCTCAATTCATTTCAATTACCTAGGAAATCAAATCAACTATCGTTTAATTCTTAGGTCACAATTCAGTTGGTAGCAATCATCTAGATGCCTATACAACTTCTAGGTTTACCACCCTAATTCTGAAATCCTCAACATCAAGTAGATAAGAAAAATCATTTTTCGTAGTTGCTTAGCAATACCCATTAAGCATGCTAAGATCATCATGATTCATTCCTTCTATTCTGTTGTCATAACATTTAGATTTTATCCATAAATATTCCCAAAGCATTACTAACAATTCAACATTATTCACAAGGTTCATACTTTCATGTATCGGAACCATAATGCAACCTTAATCACATTTCAACCTAAACACTATTTCAGCTTAGATCGGATTCAAGCCTACTGTCAACCTTCACCATATTCATTCTAACATTCTTATGGCATCCCTAAGGATCACTATATTTCATACCTCAAGGCACTCAGCCTTTAATCAAGAGGTTTTCAAAGTTCTATAATACTTCCCAGGGGGTCACCCATCCCAGGATTACTCTCTTCTAAGCATGCTTAACTATGAAGTTCCACTAGAATCTCTGTCAAAGGCTAGCTTGGCATCAGATTCTGCAAAGCTCATACCCTTCAATACTAGGTATACATCACTACTGCTCCATTTCATTCTCTATATATAGCTCTACCCCTTCCTCTAAATAACTTTGCCACTTAGTGGTCAGGGAAAATTCTATTTCCTTAGGGTTTGTCCATAATCTATATTTCATTCTAGTTATGGGATTACTAACAAAGTATCGGTATAGCTATTCTTAGCAGTAGAGAATATTAGCCTAATGCTAGAATCTCTGCTCTTAAACCACCACCAAATGTAATACCTTACATTTCCGCCCCTTTTATACATGTCAAAAGCGTTTCTATTCAATTCTTTAGGGCTTCATTTCTCAATTTTGGTTGTTGAGCCGTTATTCTTACCAAATATCAAAGTTAATTCTATTTATGGTTCTTATTCTTAGTTGTAGTGAGTTTAGCTATCCCGGTTACGGCTTACTTAAATTACACGTATTGGATCTTGCGTATTCATACAAATATTCTTGTCGTGTAGATAATTTACATACAATAAAATAATATGAGTTCTTTACTCTTTGATTCTTCATCTTCTTTCTTGGTTGTTTATCTACAGCATTCTTTTGTTTCATATTCATGTACCTATATAGCTAGTGGGGGTGAAATTCGGGAGAATATCAGTAGCAAACGTTACAGATAATGCATGTAAGATAAATGCTAATGCATGATATGCTTGCCTTACATAGGCTTATGTTCACATCATGATATTCTGCATACTCAATGTTTCGTGCAATAAACTTATGGCCACAGTAAAAATAGAATCAGAGCTTTATTCATTCATACATACTTCACGTAATTGAGCAAAGTAATTTAGCAAATTAATACAGAACATAAACATCACGTACATATAAGTAAGTAAGTTTACTACATTTTATCTTTAAGTCCCCTCTTGTACCTTTTCATATACATAAACGTCACATACATAAAAATATTTTCTTCAATCGAATACATGCCCAAAATCCCAGAGCTCACTCTTAGTCCTTTTTGCTAGAAACATTACTCCAGCTTTTAACATGTACTTTAATAAATCATAACTTTTTGTGTACTTATCTAATTAGTACAGATTACCCATAAATTAAAGATTATTGGGTGTAATTTATTTGTGGAAAATTTCATGGATATTGGAATTCATTTGGTCAGACAAAAACATGTCACCATGAGTCTGCCACAGAACAACTTCCAAGTTCAATGCCCAAATTTCAAAAATCATAATTAATTCTAGAAAACTTCAAATTGACTGATTCTAAGTACATTGTAACCCTCTTTAAGTTTACTTTCAAAGAAAAATATCATTTACTAAAAACAGAAGCAGTAAAATTTTGAGAAATTCATCAAGCCTTAACTATTTCAGAATTGGTTCTAGAAACAGGGTCTAACTTTGAAAAATCATAACTCTAAATCAACTAGTCAAAAAATTACATTCTAGGTATCCAAATGAAGCTCAAGATGTCTACTTTCATCTTGTAAACTTTCATAGCATTTGGATCAATTTTGACTGAACAAAAACACGACACAAATAGACTGTCTCACATAACTCAAATGTGGCAACACTTAAACTTGTCTTATATTATCATCAAACACCATATATCATCATATATTCATGATTGAAACATTATTAGACCTCAAAAACCCAGCTTGGGTGAACCATATGGTGGCTCAAAGGTCCAAGAAAACTCATTAAAAACCTCAAGCAAATCGGTTCAAAATGAAGCTTAGGCTTACCTTTTTGCGTTTCTACAATCGGTTCGGAAATCAAGTGGCACTCCTGCCAGCTAGATGGCACCAAACACCTCTGATCTAGAATCCAAAACCATATAAATGTTGCTCTTACTAAGAGGAACAATATTACAGAAGACTTTGAGACCTGGAAATGCCAAATCGGAGGTGAAATCGGCTTTGGAACTCCGAGAAAATCACTATTCACACACCTTCTCTCTTCTTTCTATTTTCTCTCTTTTTTTCTCCACGTTTTTCTCTAATTTTTCTTCCCTTGGCTAACATCTTAAAGGATAATAGAGGGTTGGGATTTGATCTTTCATTTTGGATGGTTTCATGGTGTGCCAAGTGTCAACAAATGTGAGCTCAAGATTGATATGTGTCAAAATAAAAAATCTTGGCTTCTCTTTCTCTTTCTTAAGTGGCGTCCTTTTTTGTTAGGGGAAGGAGATGCCTGAAAATTTCCTTAGACTCTCAAGTTTAGAGTTCGAGAACTCAAATACGTGACCAGACTAGAGACTGGCAGATTTCCCTGACTCAGGTGACATGTGGCGCATCCCGGGGATGCTAACACAAAAGGCAAAAAGTAAGTGTTATCATGAGGGACACATGTCACCTTCCTATCAAGCCAATATAAAAGGCACTTAGTACTTTCTTATGATGAGAGGACACTTGTTACTCTCTTGTAAAGCCAACCAACAAGTAGTGTCATCATTAGCTATCATGACATACTTTTTTAAAGCTACTTTATCGGTGCTTACTTGGAATTCTACTCGGGTTTTACTCAGGATTGGTTCACATATACCGAGGCCCTCCAAATGACGCCAGGTTAGAGACAATGTGTATAGGCCCTACATGGCGCCACATACTGGTATCTTTTTCAAAAACGCAGAGTACACATATCTACTTTGAAAATGCCATATGCACCCCTATACCTGCATATTTTGCTGGACCAATCAATTCATTACCTCATGACATAGCTAGGTGGCATCTTTCTACTAACCCAATGACACCGTAGATTTGTCCTATGCATATCTACACTGACACTTTGATCCTATTGCCTATGCATACTAAGCCCTCTACCTAGTAGGGCCGGATCACATAGTCCCTAAGAGTCTTTTTATCTCTCATCATTCATGGGACTCTTCCCGAATTGGGCTTATTCATCTTCATGATACAGGCTTATTCTCGAGTCTCTAGACCTATAATTCGGGATATTACATCTTAACTAAAATATTTCACAAAAGGTTTTCTTGTGAAAATAAAATTTTAATCAAATTACATACACTTAAAATTTTAATCAAATCTTAACTAAAACCTTTAGTCGTATAAATTTATATTTAATTTCAGTTTAAATTTTAAGTTTATTCATGGTAAAAAAAGTCTATTAAGTTTATAAAGTATATTTTTTGTCCTTTAATTTTAGTACTATTAGTTTTATTTAATAGTAAATGTTGACTAAGCAGATTTAGTTTAGATTAAGGTGCAACTAGCATCCTGAAGTATTTTTTCAAGTGCATCCAGTGGCCTAAAGAATTTGGTAGTACACCCAAAACCTTAAAGTATGTTTTTCAAGGTGCTCAGCTCACCCTAAAGTACTTTTTGTGCAATTTTACACTTGATAATTTCGATAATTTAGGGTATTAGATACACTTAAAAAGAATACTTTGGGACATTGGATGAACAAAAAAAAGTTTATGGCACTAGATGCACCCAAAAAAATGTACCCAGAAGTATTTTACAGGGGGTGTCTGTCACCCTAAAGTGCCTTTTTGTTCAATTTTGCATTTAACAATTCAGATAATTTAGGGTATTAGATACACCTAAAAACATACTTAAATAGTTTATGATAATAGATGCACTAAAAAATATTTCAGGGTGTTAGGTGCCCTACAAAATATTTTTGGGCACTGGATGTACCTAGAAAAATACTTCAGGTGCTCGATGCGCCTTAACCCATTTAATTATGGTGACTCTTCTCATATTAATCTTACATGACACCTTTTTTTTTGCTATAATTACATCATTTTCTATTACCACTACTAGAAAAGAAGGCCTTTGAGACTGCCACATCTAAACTTCTTAAAGGTGGAGATGGTTTAAAAACTATCACCAGTGGAATTTTTATAAATATTGATACAACACTTCCCCACAATCTAAATAATATTTTCTTGACTGGTTATAATTTAATGCAATCTTGAATATATGAAAAATTCCAAATTTAAATCCTTCTTAGACCGATCACTCAAACAAATAATCTAAGCATCCTTTTAGAGACCATCATTTCTTTATAAATTGTCTTACATATTTTAGAGCTTCTTTAGCCTCTAGTGTAAACTTCTCAATACATCTCTTCGAAACATGAAGCTACTTCAATCGATTAATATACTCTTCAACCGTCATGCCTATTTAAATTCCTCCAATCCTTTGTTTCCTTCAAACTTGTCTTTCATACTCCCTCCTCTCTCCAGTGGTTAACGTTATGGTGAGATGCCACATAAGTCCGTCAGTCCGTCCTCCCTTTTCTCCTTCAAAATGGGTTTCATCAAACACCAAGAAAGGAGGAATTGGCGGAGTTGAAATGACCAGAGGGAGGAGTCAGCTTAAGGATCAACGCAAAGAGAGGATTTAAGGCAAATGGAAGCTTTGAAATTTTTTTAAGAGGATTTTTTATGTCCCTGTTTCAAAAAAGGACGTTAAAAGTTCAAATATAACGTCTGTTTTTCAAAAACAGATGTTAAAAGAAAGGCAAGAAATTATAAAAATGTCATTGCCTATATTTTTAACATCTATTTTTTTAAAACAGATGTTAATTGGTGACATTATTAGTGTCTAACTAAATACAACTTAGTCCTTATAATTAAGTTCTTATAGTTTTATTTATTTAAAATGTCGGCCTCTACATTTTTAATATAAAATTATAAGGACTAAAGATAATTTAAACTCAGGAAGGAATGTTTTAAATGTCTAAATATATGTAATGAAATATAGAGGCTAAACTGGTTTTAATGTTTAAGGATGGGGTTTTAATTGAGACAAAATTATAGAGGCTACATTACACCTAGTTAAAGTTTAGAGGAGTTTCAGTTGAGTCAAAACTATATGATTAAATGATTATTTGTTATAAAATAAAAAAGAAATGAGAAAGAAATAATATAAGAGCCAAAGAGAGCAACTCTTATTCACAATTCTGAGGTGTGTCAAATACATAACATATTCCTTCTATTTATAGGCACAACTCTCTAATATATAATTAATGTGATTCCATAATTAAAGTAAATAATGGAGGGATAAATAGGAAATAATAGGGGATATGGACATCCACAAATATTATATTCATAACACTCCTCCTTCAGATGTCCATGACTAATCCTGTGTCTCATTTAAAAACTTCAACTAAGAAAAATTTAATGGGATAAAAACCTAGTAGAAGAAAAAGAGTACACGGTTATTAGTTAATATGTTATCCAATGCTACTTCATTAAAAATCTTGATAAGAAAACCCAGTAGGATAAAATCATAGATAAAGGCAAAAAAGTACAGCACGTATTAGTCCCCCTCTTAGCAATGTGGGCTGATTCCTTTGAGTTTGTGAAATATGATATCATGAACGAGCTTTCTAAATATTATCGCATGAAGTGACTTGGTGAACAAATTTTGTTTCACTATCTTTGTGTCAATGAAGAATTATGTCTTGCTAACAACAAATGATATATCAAGTCTTGTGTGGCTGACAAGATACATAAGTACTTCACTTGTATTGATGTAGTACTTCTGGGCCAAGTATTTCGTCATAACCTTCTTGATGTTTAAAGACATGGTACTTCTGGACCAAGCATTTCTTACAACTATTGGAGTACATGATAGATGTGATTCATCCATAAATAGATCTTGATACGCTAAAATTCTACCTTTCAAATTTTTAATTTGTAATTCAACAAGGCAACCTTTTATTCTTCCCAAGTCCTTCACTTCAAATACATTCGTTATGAAATTCACAATTTTGGTAAGATCTTCAAGAGTTTGAGCAGTTCATAGCTTTTGCAAGCTCTCCAGGAGTTCCAAAGATATTTAAGCTCTTCACGAGTTCTAATGATATTTATTTTAACAATTATTGTAGACTCATTGACAAATTCATTCATAAAAATACATGGGGAAATTCGATCATCTTTAACAAATATTTACAAGTTGGTAATACCACATACGTCCTGGTTGCTTCAAACCCTATAGAGATCTTAATGGTCATTTGCTTTTGGCAACTTGAATCCTTCAGGGAGTTTCATATATTTTGACCACATGTTTTTGGCAAGTTGAATCCTTCAAGGATTTTCATATGTTTAGATATAAATTTATGGCTAAAGTATATTTTTGGTCATTTAAGTTTACATAAGGTTTTCTTTTAGTCCTTTAAGTTTAGAAAGTGCATTTTTAGTCATTCAAATTTAACGCCATTAATTTATTAATGGAAAATGCTGCAAATCAAAGTTAAGTGGTGACTATTCAATGCTGACGAAGCAAGTTTAAGCGTTTTTAAATGAGAAATACTTATGTACCAATAAAAACATAACATCTAATTTAATTTTAATCCTAGTTATACCCTCGACCCTCAATACTACACCATCGGCCTCTTCTTCCTCTTCATTACCATCCCTATTGCGCTTTTCCTCCTCCATCAAGCTCCCTTTCACTACATAAAAAATTGTAATCATACTGCCCAGTGTGAACATTCACACAACTAATCAATTAGAGGATTGGATTTTTTTGAAATAAAAATCACTCTTCTTTATAAATTTTTTAAAATTTAAATTGTGGGGAGCATGCTAGCTGGAGACCCATCAAACAATTCCATCACTTGAGGGCGAGCAAAACACAACCAGCATCCTATACCACAACCACCACAAATTGTCTTACATAAAGCTATATTTGCATTCTAAGGGAGTGATGAAGCAAAAGACCTTTTATTTGTGTTCTTGTGGAGTTTCATCTTGGAGTTTCATCACTTGTTTTGCCTTCCTCATATATTTCCAATCCAACACCATGAATATTACTACCTTCCATTTGCATTCCTCCACAATAACTGCCAACATTTGAGACTCCCTTATAAGAAGAGGCCAACGGTGTAGTGTGGAGGAGGAGGAAGGAAAGGGCTAGTGGGCTGGGGAGGGCTTTTTCCCCTTTTCCAAGAAAAATTGAGAGTGACAACTATGATTAAAATTAAACTAGGTGTTATATTTTGATTGGTATGTAAGTATTTCTCATTTAAAAAGGCTAGTGTAGTTTGGATCCAAACATCATTCGTCATCCCTAGCCTATGTTCCTCCCTCTGCTCATATAGCTTCTTCACTGAGTCTTAAAATGTTGTGTACCATGTCATAGGGGAAAGGAAATCATTAAAGGCCTTCAGGTACAATTCCTTAAGTTGCATATATAGTTTATGGTTTGGGTGTGGGCCAAATGCTAAACCAACAACTGGAGCCCTAGACTCCACATCAGAGTCCGAGTGCTACCCATATCTTCTAAATCTAGGTTAGCCATGTCATAAACGGTAGCCATATCTCTAGGGGTAGGTCCAAATACCACTGGAATTCTAACTCTCTTTCTTGCAGTACGTATCACCCTCGGTCCACACCCCCTCCACGCTCCCCTCTATTAATGATTACATAAAGCTTGCCCTCAGTTATGTGTTCCTCAGGAGGAGGCTGGTTAATGGACATGAGTGACCTACTTCTCTGTCTTCTCCTATCAGACATGCTTCCTAGCATAAAGTAACTAACAAAAGGTTAGAACTTACCAACATAAGTAAAGGAGTCTAGCAAATACCTACTGTTGCCATAATCAACATCTAATACCATAAATGTAATACCTTATGTCCAATAGACCCAGATGAGTACAAAAGAGCAGTAAAATCAATTATGGAACCAAAGTTTGGTCCTAGATTAAATTGAAAACATGTTTATAACTTCCGAACCTATCTCAGGAGGTGAACCTATGATTACTAGGGAATTTTGAGTGTAATAAAATTTTTCAAAACAATTTCAAAAACATTCACTATCTTACTAAGTCCTATTGGTACTTGAATCCATTTTATCAGAGTGTTCGGGTGCGTCTCTACTTAAGTTTCATAATGTGTTCATAAGTTAATGTTTCTTCATCAAACAAAAGCGTTATCAATATATATAGTCACCATTCTCTTACTAAGCTATCGGTACTAATGGTTCAAGTACTGTACTATTGTTAGGTTTACATCGTTATGTACATTACATACAGTTCCAAAAAATTCCAAAATACTTAAAATAGAAAACAAAAAACAACTTAAAGTCCTTCAGTTTCATCCTCTAGCTATCCGTATTTACCTTCTTACCCTGCAAGCTACTAGCCTGTACTATAGATTTATTTAGAGAAAAGAGTGAGATTTAAGAGAATCTCAGTAGTAAAAGGTAATCAATCATATAGATATAACATCGCAAAGCATGCCACATAGTCATCATACAGTAGAATCATTACAACAGCAGTCAGTGCATAACATGCAGTTCATATATCACCATAACACAAGGTATATCTCATGGCCCCAAATGTAACCCTTGCAATAGGCCCCAAGCATCCACTCGTGCATTGTAGAACATTATATTGGCCTGAGTGTCCACTTATGCAATAGGCCCTAGGCGGCCACCTTACAAAATCAGAATGTACTAGAAAATTCATGATGAATCCACAGAATATGCAATATATCTTGTAAACATATGAAAGACAAGATACTATATGGTTGTTTCCCTTAAGCAATATCCAACTATTTCCTAGAGGTCGAGCAGATCTTGCATTTTGGACAACAGTCGGCCCTTATAATTAGAATTTCGGATGACAAATTATTATTTGGCCCAATCCTCTTAAACTCCAAGCACTTATGTTGGTTGCCATTAAAGTTAGAATACTAAGCTAAAAGCAAAGTCAAAGTAGCCTAACTATCCTAAGTTGGCTAACTTTACCCTTAAGGTTCTACTTAAGTACCTAATGCCATTCCATTTTTCATTTTCACCCTTATTCTCAATTCTGCCAGCTTTTCTATCAACTTCAAAAATTCACCATTAATTCTAGGAAACTCCAAATTGATTGGTTCTAAATTCTATGTAAATCTCTCTTAGTATACTTTCGCACAAAAATACTCAATTCTAGCCATTACAGCCACAAAATTATGAGAATTACGCCAAGCCCAACTTGTTCCAGATTCCATTCTAGAAACAGGACCTAATTTTGAAAAATCATATCTAATTGTACAGATGTCCAATTGTGATGATTCTAAAGGCTATGTGACTGCTAATAAGTCTAGTTTCATGGAAAAATATAGTTATTACACTTTTGGACTCATGTAAATACAGTATCTCACTTAATTTCTCACTGCGCTCAGAATTCTCTAGTTTTTTAGACCAAACTTTAAAAATTCATAACTCCCAGCACACACATCCAAATGACACAAATCATATATCAATTTAAAACTTGACATGTCTACTATTAGGTTGGGAAGTTTCATAATTTTTGGACATCATTTACATATTTAAAAACATCGTGCAAACTAATTGCCCTGCACATAACACACCGGCAGCATTTTCGGTTTTGCAATATATATTTCCAATGGTCCATAATTACAACCAAAGCTATTCCCCACATATTTTTGCATTCTAAACGCAATTGTAATTTCAAAATCATCAAAATCATAAAGCTTCAGCCTCTTAAGTAATGACCGAATAGACCCCTTTTAACAAAAAATCTCCAAAACAAAATGTTGTCAAACTACTTGTTCCAATATCATCATAAATCATCATCTAACTACAAATACACAATTAAACCATGATTAAACATCCAAAAACACCCCCAGCCTAAATTTTGAACAGTACCCACCCTCAAGAATACTTATTCAAACAACAATCCAATCGGTTCAAAACGAAGCCTACGCTTACCTCTGTGTTTCCGTAAGTTGTTCAGAAGTCCAGCAGTATTCCGGCAAGTGACATAACACCAAACACCTCTAAATAAAAATCTAGAACTGTAGGAATGAAGCTTGTGATGAGTAGAAGAAGGTTCGCAAAGAGTATTTTTAGAGGAAATGACTTTTCAACAAGTCAGGGAAAGTTATTGTTCACTCTTTCTCTCTCCTTTTCCAATTTCTCTCTATTTTCTCTAACTTTTTTCTTTTTGTGAGGGCTGGCTGAAATTATAGGCTAAGAGGGAGTTATGAAAAGGTTATGACATGTGTCAAATTCTTGTAGTGCCATTTATCAGGTGATATAATGGTTTAGTGACATGTGTTACTTGCTTTAATAAAGTAGGTCCTGCCTCTTTTCTCGGGCTTTTAGCCATTCCGCTTGTCAGGGAAAGTAAGGGTCAATGTTAAAGAAAGTTAGTTGAGTGATGAGGTTAGAGACTGGTGGATTTCCCCTGCTTAGGGTGAGGTGGACCCTCTGGTGATGACAACTTAAAATGTAAAGTACTTCATCATCATTAGGGAATAGGTGTCATGCTCCTATTTAGCCAACACATAGAGTAAAAAAGTAACATCATCATTTGGGGACATGTGTGACTTGGAGATTGCACCAACACAAAGTCAAAAAGCACTTTTTATCCTTCCACCATAAAATGGCATCATGTGTCCACTTTATCAGGGGAAGAAAAGTCAGGGGATTTCCCCTAGTCCACCTATAAGGTGTCATTTTTTGTGGTCCCCACATAAAGTAAAATTAATTTATTTAATTATTTAATTATTAATTTATTAATTTGACTAATAGAATTTTGACAAATGTCCATTTTATTGGAAAATGGCACCACATACACATATACTTAGCACCTGTAAGCTTCATTCGACTAATTATATTTACAAGCAATACTGGGTGTTCACATTTCAGTATGTTACAAGATGAGATTTGAAAATTCTCATTTAGGTCATTAATTGCATCTAGCAGATATTTTGCAATATTTTATGAATGCAACATTTGATGAACTTCTAGTTTATATTATTATATTTGAGGATCTACATTTGATGCATTTAATGTATTCTCTTTTCCACCCATTTATGTTCTCCCCCTCATACTGGGAATATTTTGTCAAATAACACTAAAGTAATCATGCAATATAATTCTCCTAAATCCATTTGTCTCTTTAGGAAACATCATTTTGATCCATTTTGAGACAAATAAGAATGAGAAGGTTCTTACCCAACATGCATCCCAACTTTCTTTGAATATTCATCTATGTGCATTATTGTGGTGGAATAATAAAAATAGATATTACACATTCTAAGATGAAAAATGTTTAGCTCTTGACCAAAAGCCAATTATAATGGGAGAATATAAGACCTTGCTAGCTTGATGCATTTATACGCTATAATATGTAAAATCAATCATCCCCACACTAAAATGGAAATTTTTTTCTTATAAATTTTATCTAGCTACTTATGGAGGCTTTGATAAATAATTTTGCTAGATAGCTCTATCATATATGCTTTTACTAAGCATACAACCATTGAAAATTAGAGGAACAATCACTAACAATTTTAATGGAAATTATATTGGCGGCATAATTTATGACTTGTGCACTCAATGTAATTATTTGAACAAATTTGCAAACTTCAAGATGCAAGTTGATCATAAACACCCATGGGACCATTGTATAGATGCATCTCTCATTCATAAAATACTAATCTGGTCAACATGGTGTCTATATGGGCTCAAATATATTTGATACATTACAAATCTTCAAGATCCGATATTAGCTACAACTAGTGATGTTGTCATATTTAATTCTTTTGAGAACAAGTACCACATTAAAGTCCTTGAATTATGTTCCATTTATAAAGAATCTTTTGGTTTTTTAATAAATGTTTGCATATTCTTCATAATATTTTGCATCATTATGGTCCAGGATGATCTAACTGATCATGCCAAACAATACATGCATAAACTTTAGGTTTATTGTAATATTATTCTCAATCATCAATAAACTTCTAGCTATGATGTCATATTTATTTTTGTCAATAATTCATATGAAATATGCCATCAATCATAGATTGTATTTCATGGATAATAACCATGATGTAGCTCTTCTAGTGCATTTTCTTTTCGTAATTCACACAATAGGAGGAACTCATGCACCCATCATAATCAAGAAGGGTCAAACTCACAACCTTTTGTTTAAGACAAGACTTAAGTAAGCACTAAGTGTTATTGGTAAACTTTAGGTTTACGTTGCTAAATTTCTAGTTTACAATATGTATTTCAATTGTACTTATGAATGTTTAGTACAAGCCAAACTTTTTTGTTATGCATTTTCTGCAAGAAACTGAATTCAAAATATCATGATATTCCTGATTATTTGTAGTTGTTATTTCTATATGGAAACCATTTTTATGGATATCCTTGAAACTTAACAAATTTCTTTTAGACTTGGTAGAATAAAATGCGTTATCTGTAACACCTTACTTCTGTAATGGATCAGATGAGTTTTATGTAGTGAATTCAAACCATGAAGTGATAGTTATTTATAAAGTTCTTTCAATTCCCAACCTCAACATAGGATTCGAACTTGTAGTTGAGTGGGTTTTTCAGAAAATTTCAAAATCTTGCAGAAGTGTCATTCAGTGGTTCGCAACTTCATTACTACTGATTGATTCTTATCTTTACTTAATTCAATCAGAGTGATTCTTTTGCTCATTTTTATGTGCAGAAGGTTTTTTAACTAATGGGTTCGTATCGCACGATTACCCATTCCTAGTTCAATTATCGCGCTTTGATAATTAATTCATTCGTCATGAGGGTTATACAGTTAACCATTGCAAATTTATTAATTTACATAATGGACTAGTGCATGAATAATTCTTCTCTTCTTCATTATGACTTCTTTCTTCGTACATCATCATGTACTCCTCTTATGTGCTCAACTGCCTATATGGTTAGGTGAGGGAGAGTGAGATTCGAGAGAATCTCAGTAGCAAATTCTGCTAACTAGGAATACAAGATTCAAGCTTAATGTAATATCCCAAAAAGTGATTAAGGGCTGGTGACTTCAAAAGTGGATGTAATTATTGTTGAATAAACACTTTTGAAGAATGTGTGATGGGAATTTGGATATTTTAATGATTCCAATGGCTTCCTTGTGAAAATTTATGTGGGAATGATGTTTGGTATGAAAATGGAACCAATGGAAGCAAAGATGCAAAATCTAAAATTCTGTCCAGTGAAATTCTATTCTGGGCAGTCCGTTTGTGTGAACGTTTTTAATGACCAAATGGTATCTAAAAATTCCGAAACTTTCCAGTCTTATAGTTCACATCTCAAGCTTCAAAATGGACATATAATTTGTTCCATTTCGTTTTGTGAACTAGGAGATATAACTGTCTAAAGTTTGGGATGGAAACTGAACTCTGTTTTGGGGCAGTGATGAGTTTTATGTAATTCTGGAATTGTGTGGTGATTTTTAGTAATGGCCAATATTTTTCCTATGAAGAGGACTTAAATATATTTCATTTGACTTTTGAATCACCTCATTTTGAGTTTTCTAGAATTAGTTATGATTTTTCAAAGTTTGGGCAGAAAATCTGCCAGAAAATCCGAAAATGGGAATTATGACATCATCTCATTAAAAGATGATGTCAGCATGGAATATTAATCAAATTGCTCATCTTCTTCAGCTCATTTCTGTCGCACACAGCAGCTGAATGAGGAGTGAGAACGTTGAGGTTTGTAGAGAGAGAAAGGAGAAGAAAAATCACAAGGTAAGCCGATTTCTCCGACGATTTAGCTCCTAACGCGTGTAACTCCGATCCTAAGCTACTCCTCTTTGTTCTTTAAGGTTTGGAAGCTCAAAATCTGTTGTTGAGCACTTAGGGTTTCCAGCAATATTTGGGAAAAGCTAGTGGGAGCTTGAGGTAACTTCCAAACTTTCGTATATTGCTTATTCTGGCTGCTGTGGGCAATTTAATCGGTGAAATTTCGCCGGATTGCCATTGGTTTTAAATTTTGGAAATTGAGTTTCCTAGGGGTTATGCTGCCCAAATTGGGTCTTAATGTTAGTTTTAACCTAATGTAATGGTTAATAAAGTGGTTAGGAGTAGAAAGGAACGCGTTTACGGAGCCGAAATCGTAAAACCCCGATTTTCCCCGGAGAACTCATAAATTTCGGCCAGCTCTAGAAATGGGTCTTAGAGTTGGATTTTCAATGATTTGATGGTTCCATTGAGTTCAGGAGCGAAAATTAGGTGGGGTTACAGTTGGTCACTTTTTCGGAAAAGGCCGAAAAAGCATAGTTACGAAAACGCCCCTAAAACCCTTAAAGTGGGGCTGCCAAGGGTAAATTTGTAATTTAACATTGAATTTGATAATTTTGAGTACGGAAATGGATTCCTTGGGCGGAAATATGTTAGGATAGCCCAGATTAGAATTTCGGGAAAAGTGCAACCGGACCGGGTACGGCGGGCCCGGGCCGGGTCCCCGGGGGTAGTTTTGTAAATTTTCATTATAGACTCACATAACCCCAAGTAACACTATGGAAGTGTCTAAATGGTGCATTTGGAATTGTAGGATTCGATATTTGCCGCCCTCGGGAGCCCGCAATGCCAAGAAACGTCGGGAAAGGATCAGGTAGTGACTTTCTCTCTCTTATACTATGTATAATGCTCTGTATGTGTGTGTTATCATTGTTATGTGATGATTCTTTGATGCTGCTACGATTACAGCTGGTGATAGCTGTTGTTTACAGCGCAAGCTGTCGTTTACAGCGTAAGCTGTCGTTATTGTGATTACAGCGTAAGCTGTCGTGATTATTATTACAGCGAGAGCTGTCGTATTGTGCATACAGCCGTGAGTGCTGTCGTTTGTGGTGAAAACCATGTATCTTTGAGATTGCTGCTGCTGTTGCTGGTTGTGATTTATATACATGCTTTGTGTTATGCATTGTGTGAGTGGTTTGTTACTACTGGGATTCGCTCGAATCTCATTCTTTCCTATGACTAACATTTCAGACAGGGCATGTGGCTCAAAGGAGAAGCGGCCAACCTGAAGCACTTAGGATCTTTAGTGATACTAAGGATTTTTTGAGATGTTGGTTATCTACTTTAAACTCGGGATTACTGGATATTTTGAATTAGGAATTTTATATTCGATTTTGGTTGTGTAATCCCCTAGTGGATACTTGTAACCTCTAGATTATATATGTATAGAACCCGGGAGTTGCCGGGGATTTGGTTATACACTCTGTTATACATGAATGTAGATAAACTGCACAGGTAATTATATTCGAATTTTGAAATGGAGACCAGGAACAGGAAGAGATTTTGAATGTTTTGTGAAAACCCTACTACAAAGTAGGAGATTGAAATGAGTTTAAGTTATCCGATGGTCTCTAATCCGAATTAAATGTGCATTATCGAATTATAATTACGTGATTAAAGGCAGGGTGTTACACTTAATGCATGACATGCTTACTTATATAAATTCATACTAGCATAATGACATACTTGCATGCTCAATGCTTTACACATTACACCTATTGCCAAAGCATAAATAAAAACATAGCTTCAATCATTTATACATGCTTCATACCATTCATCAAAGTAATTAAATACATCAATACATAAGCATACTTATCAAGTAAATGCAAGTCAAGGAAAGTTATACTACCTTCTGTCTTCAAGTTCTCTTCTTGTACCTTTTCTTCCAACAATTGAAGTTGTTTAGAAATTCTCTCATTCTTCTTCCTTATCATCTCATAGCCCTAGATAAATGGTCATATTATTAGAGCCATGATAAATAAATGTCCAATGGGCTACTTTAGCCTCTAGGACTTGTCTTTATTCTTTGGGCCTATACTTGTCCAAAATTTTAATAACCCAAGATACTTTGATTGGTTAACTTTAAAGTTAACACATTAGACCCAATGGGTATTTAATGGGCCCATACTAACTTTATGGGCTTTACTTAACTATTGAAGTTTAAATTAATTACCAATTATCCTTATTTTCTTATTTTCTCCTAATTACCAAAATCTGCTAGAATTTTCAATAATCTTTGAAAATTCATAACTTTATCTAGGAAACTACAATTGCGATGATACTAAAGGCTATATGACCCCTAATCAGTCTAGTTTCAAGGGAAAATATAGCCATTACACTTCTGGTCGCACATCAATATAGTATATCACTTAATTGATCACTTCCCCTAAAATTCGCCAGTTTTTCAGACCAAATTTTGGAAATTCATAATTAATTCTACAAAAATCCAAATGGGTTGATTACAAGTTCTACAAAAAACTCTTTAAGTCCTATTTTAGTGAAAAATATCACAGAGCATTGATTACACTACACATTTTCTAGAAATTCCTCAAACTCAAACTGCCACAGATTTCATTCCAGAATCAATGTCAAACTTTGAAAAATCATAACTTTCAATATACTAGTCCAAATGGCTTATATTACTTATCCAATTAAAGCCCAGGATGTCTACTTTACTCCTATAAAATTTTGTAGCATTTGGACTAAGTTTGACTGATGAAAAAACATTGCAAGTTCTCTGCCTCCAGAAAATAAATTCAGGTAAACTTCACACAAACTTCCAAAATAATCATAAATCATCATTTAACTATGAACACATGATTCAACCTTTAAAATACCCCATGGATGAAATATGAATAGTACCCCACCCTCATAAAAACTCATCCAAACAACAAATCAATCAGTTCAAAATGAAGCCCACACTTACCTCTATGAGTTTCCGCAACTAGTTCGGAAATCCGGCAGTACTTTAGCAATGAGATGGCACCAAACACCTCCAAATGAAAATCTAAAACCGTAGAAATGAAGCTTGGGATGAGTAGAAGAAGGTTTGTGAAAGGATTTTCGGAGAAAACGTTGATTCGGAGGTGAAATCGACTCTGGAGTTCAAAAACGGTTACTATTCCTCTTCCTTCTCTCTTCTTTCTATTTTGTGTGATTTTTTTCTCTCTTTTATCTTTCCTTTCTTGGCTACTTGAAATGGCATTCAAAGGGGAGGGAAGGGTTGAGATTTGATCTTGCAATTTGATCTTCCCTTAGATTGCCAAGTGTCACAAGATTAGAGTGCAAGATTCCATGTGTCTAAAAAGCAATTGGTCTCCTTTTTCTCTCTCCTTGGTGGCACCTTCTTCTAGTCAAAGGAAACAAAGGCTAATGAATTCCCCTGACTCCTAGATACGGTGCTCAAAAAAGTTAATTGGGGGACCGGTCCCCTGACTTCAGCACCATGTGTCACCGTCTTGGAATGCCAACCAAAAGGGCAAGAAGGACACCTCATGATGAAAGGACAAGTGTCACCTGCTAATTGTGCCAACGCAAAAGTGTGAATAGTGTTTGTCATAATGATGTGTATTTTGATGACAAGTGTCATCTTCTTAGTCATCCAACATAAAAGTTGAGTCATCATTACTTATCATGACTTACTTTATTAAAGGTACTTTAATAAAGTTACTTTATCAGTGTCTACTCGGATTTCTACTCGAGATCGTGACACACATATTGAGGCTCACCAAATGATGCTAGGTCAGAATGTATGCATATGGCCCCATTTGGTGCCATATACCAGTGTCTACCTCCAAAACGTAGGGTACACATGTCTACCCTGAAAATGTCATGTGCACACCTATACCAGTATATTTTGCTCAACCAATTAGTCTTTATACCTCATCACATAGTTGGGTGGCGTCTTTCTACTAACTTAATGCACCGTATATGTGTCCTATGTGCATCTAAACTGACACTTTAATCTTACTGCCTATGTATATTGGGCTCGCTGCCTAGTAGGGCCAGATCACATGGTCCCCTAGAGTCTTTCTATCTTTCGACATTCTTGGGACTCTTCCCGAATAAGGATTCATCAAATGCACTATAATCTCACGAGTTTGATCTAGACACTTGTGAAGCCTTTACAATTCTCGCACTGAGATAAAGACTCCCCCTTACACACTGTAAGGATACAATATGTTTCCTACTTAATATTCCCCAATCTTGAGTAACTCTTATAAAGATAGAATGATTATAATAAAAGCATACTTCTCTCTACTTGAAATAGATAATGATTAACACTAAAGTACAAGATGGGAGTATGATTACAAAGCTTTGGTCGGGTAAGATTTAGAGTATTGACATATCGACATTGTAGGCATAGGCTCTCTTTTTCTATTTTGAATGATCTTCTATTTATAGTTGATGAAGATCGATGACTGTTGAGGCTTATAAAATATGATCGTTGAACTATCCATTGATATCTTCTGACACAAAATTGCTTTTTCCAATTTGTATGTTAATCGTTGTTTGACCACCTAGAAAATACTTAAGCACTAATATATAGAAGAGTTAGAGTGATTAGAAACAAGAATAACAAGTTACACAATCATTCCAATGATTTTCAAAAGTTACAAGGTGATGCTCTAGAAAACTTAGTTATTTGAATAATATCATCCATATTCGAATATCTTTGATGATTTTGAAATGTATTCGGATAACCTTTGTTGTATTCGAATAGAAGAACTCAGTTTCTATTAAAGTATATTCGAATAACATTGTTTGTATTTGAATAGCTTAGCCTTTATTCGAATAATCTTTTCCTTATTCGAATAACATTATTTGTAAATAACTTGGCTTTATTCTGATAAGCTTTTCCTCATTCGAATAAGCTCCTTTGATACATGAATAATCATATTTGAATACGCTTTCCTTTATTCAAATAATATCCTTTGTATTCGAATTGCATTCTTTGGAAAACAAGTTATCTTATTCGAATAGAACCATTTTTATTCAAATAATATTCTTTGATAATGAACTTTCATATTCGAATAAACCAACCCTTATTCAAGTAGCCACTTCAAAAACTAGGTGATGTTATTTGAATATAACACCTTGTATTCAAATAACCATCATGAAAATGATTATCCTTATTCAAATACGTCAACCTCTATTCGAATAAGAATTTGAAATTGAATCTGTGAAAAACATAGTTTCTTATTCGAATAACTCCCCTATTATTTGAATACACTTTGCTTAACCAGTAACTATTTATTCGAATAAAGATCTCCTATTCGAATAGCATTTCTGAAACTAAGGTATACCTGTATTTGAATAACCAGTACTCTATTCAAATAAACCTCTAGATCTAATAGGCATAAGTCTTTGAATATAACTCCAAATTTGGCAAATGACCTATCTCTAGAAAACTCTTCAAGTCTACTTTGCACAGCAATTGTAATTGATTCCAAATACATTGTATTCCAAAAGTTATGATCCAATTTGTAACATCCTGTATGGAACACAATGTTGATTTCGAGCACCAAATTTCAAAATTCATATATCTTTCATTTAAACTCCTTTGAACTTGATTTTGGTGTCCATGTGTCGTAGTTCAAGTCTAGTTTCATATGAATTAAATTTCATCTCAATCAGATGTGTAGTTTAAGATATATGTCCAAAATACTAAACTTATTCTGAAATACAGCATTAATTTTGAGTGTCATCTTTCAAAATTTATATCTCTTTCATCTGAACTCTTTTTAACTTGATCTTGGTGTCTATTTATCGCATTAGAAGTCTAGTTTCATATGAAATAAGTTTCCGCTCAATCAGAGTTGTGGTTTGAGAGATATTACTAAATTATTGAACCTCCCTCATGCTGAATGAAATTGAGCTTACTCCTTTATTCAAATAAAACTGCTTTTATTCTACTTTTATTCGAATAAAATAGTACTTATTTGAATAAAGTTGCTGTTATTCGAATAATACTGCTCTTATTCAAACAAATTCCAATATTTTGAAAGGGCCATGCATTTTTAACTTCCGATTAAGTCATTTCAACTTCCATTTGAGCATAACAACCTCCAATACCAAATCTAAAAACTTGAAGTTGGATATTCCCATTATATTTTGCAAGTTCTTATTTCTTCAATCTCTTCTCCTCTTCCTTTTAATCCTTTTTGATCATTCCCAATAATCAAACTAAATAACTTCTTTCTTTTCTTGATTTCTCCCCATATTTAATAACTTATATCTTCAATATCTTCTTAATCTTTTCTTCTTGATCAATTTCTATATTCCAACTTGATATCTTCTTTCTTTGCTTGACTAATCTACAAGATATTTTATGTTAAATACAGTAGTTAGTCAAACTATAAGTACATTATATCAACTTTTTGTTCTTAACATTTCACATCTATGTTTGATAATATCAAAACTAATCACATCTAACACCATCAATCAACTTGCATTGGGGAAAAAGACAAAATCTGTGAAAGGTAGTGTACAAGGTGATAATATAAAAATATAAATAAATGTTGTAAATTCTTTTTTTTTTTTTTTTGCCATGAAATATTTTAAATTCTTTAAAGTCATGAGATTTTATTTTTTTTGTGACCAGAGAGATTTTATTTTTAAGCGTTATATTGTATCAGCTAATTTCATATAACCTTAACTAATCTAACATAATCAAATATTATATAATATAAATAATCAGATATAATCAATCAATCGTCCCTCAATGCACAATCTCCACTTCATTGCAAGCCAACTTTAAAATTAGGGAGAATGACATATAGGTGATTTCGCAAATCCAGAAGTTGGGAATTCCTTATCACGTTTTGACATTTCCTAATCATCTTTTGATAAAAAAACCTATATGTTATTTTCAAATCTTTGGAGAATTTTTCTATCATTCTCCCTTAAAATTATTATGCTAGTAAAAAATTTTAAAATTTTCATAATTATATATAAGTATTTTTAATTAAATTATATTATTTTAATTAAGATCGGTCTGACCTGAGTTGACCTCGATCCAACCCATTGAACCTTAAACCACTGCCTCAATTGGTTTAATGCCTGATCCGATTTTTTGTTCCTTAGTATTTATAGTTTATTATGACATTTATTCATAAATAAGTATTATATATGCAATTAACAATTATAAAATAAAGGGTTAATACAACCCTTGATCCTTATAATTTATCCTCATTTTGGTTTTAGTTCTTGTAATTTGAAATAGTGGGTTTTGGTCTCTCAAACTCAAATTTGGTTCCGTCTAGAACATTAGTTCCTATAATTTAAGAAGAGCCTTAATGATGTTAAGTATGATGATGTGACACTAACACCATCAATTATGCTGACATGGTTTGTTGACTTAGCAAGTTGACTATGTTCCCTTTAACTCATGTGGATAAGTGATAAAAAAGGGAATTAGAAGGTTAGAGCGCAATGCACAAAGTTCTGTTTATGCAACTATGGCCTCTTTTTACTTCTCTGATTCATCCCCCTCCATCACAACCCTGCTTACTGCTTCCTCATCAAAATTTGATGAACCCAAGAGACTCACAAGTAAACACTACCCTTGCCAATAACTGCAGCTCTGATACCAAAAATGTAACCCCCCTCACCGTAATTACATCCGGATTTCAAAATTTTAGTGAAATAGAGACCAATAAGATGAAATCACAATTTATAATTCCACATCTCGAGATGGGGTGTTTCGAAAATCAGTTTAAAACGTAATTATTCCTGGTCTCACATTCACGGGCGGATATAACTACTTGAGAAATCAAATCACATAATAAATATCAGAGTGCGGAAACTAAAATCCTAACAAAACCCCGGGTTCATCTACATATATATATATATCATGGGTTTACAGGTTCCCAAAATGGGGATTACATATCCAAAATATTCATTTACATCTCATATACATTTGGTAACCCCAAATCCAAAACGAAGATAACCAACTACCACTAAGTCTCAGAGTAGTCCTAACTACTCCTGGTTGTCCGCTTCCCTCTTGAGCCACTCGCCCTGTCTGAAAAGGTTAGTCATATGGAAAGAGTGAGATTCTAAAGAATCCCAGTAGTGACAACTTTTTCATACCACATGCAATCACATAATATGTAAACAAATCATCTCATATCAGCAACACAAATCACACTCCACCCTCATCTCCTTTTACCGCCGGGAAGGCACACCGTCCTAACCCGAACCGTTGTTAGCGACTCAGGGACTATTGGCGTGGCAGTGCATACAAATAGCCTTGCGGCTCACATATAGCCTTTCGGCTTTCACAAATGGCCCGTCGGCCTTCACAAATAGCCTTTCGGCTCACAATTAGCCTTTCAGCCCACATAATCACATATACACACCCTAACCTCATCCCCTTTTACCGCCGGGAAGGCACACAGCCCTTACCCGAACCGTTGTTAGCGACTCAGGGACTATTGGTATAGTGGTGCTTTACACAAATTTTCACAAAACTTGCAGCATATGAAACCCATTTCATCATAATGATATAGCACACATACAATGTATCACATAAGATATAAAGAAAGAGTCACTACCTGTATCTTTCCTGACGGGCTCCGGTACCGTAGTCTCACGAGGGCGACAAATATCAAATCCTATATCAAATTAGGGACAACCAATCAATCTCTTTTCCAAATTCTTAATTTCATAATACACTTAGTTGGTTATCATTTAGGACTCTTTAGGTGACCACTAGAGGCCTAAACATATGCCTAAAGGGTTGGAAGACACTACCCCAAAGACCCCTTTTTCGAAGGCAAAACACTGATTTTTGATAGCCTCACTCGAGTGATGAGGACTCGTGCTCGAGTGAGACCATTCTCACTCGCGAGTGCTTGGTAGACAGCAACCTTCATAGCTAGGAAGTGCTCGCATCACTTGAGCAAGAAGCTCTGTGCTCGGGTGAGAGTTCCAATTCCACTCGAGCACCCGAAAGCACAACACCACGAGTGACAACCCGAGAGCACCAACTCACACCAGAGGCACAAGCTCACTCGAGCATGACCCCCAGTGCTCGAGTGAGATGGCTATGCTCGCGAGTGTCAGAGCACACTTTTGGCATCAACCAGCGAGTGAAGACCCGAGAACAACCTCAACACTAGGCTCACACCATCACTCGAGCAAACCCAAGTTCACTCGAGCATGTTCTTCCTGTTAGATCCCATGTTTTGATGATAACAAAAGAATGGTTTGAAAAGGAAATGTTTAATAATCAAGCTTGAACTAGAAATGACAGGAATGAGCTTTACTTGAGGTAAGCATGGAAGTAATGAAGAGAGGCCAAGAGATAAAGCTGAGAATCTTGATCAGAAGCAAGTTTCTTAAGGCATTACTCGAGGCGGTACTCGAGTAATGAGACTAAACTTGAAGTAATCAAAGACAACTTCCAGTAACCAGGCAACGTTACTCGAGGAGCTACTCGAGTAACAGTGTAAAAGTTTTCAGGATGCCATTGATACTCGAGGAGCTACTTGAGTGACCCTGTTTCTAAAAATGTGCAGCTCTCGGCATTTAGTACTACTGCAACATTACTCGAGGCGGTACTCGAGTAATCATGTTGAAAACTTCCAGTTGCCTTCAGGTTACCAACGATACTCGAGGCGCTACTCGAGTAACTCTGTTTCTGAAAAGATGAAGCTCTCGGCACTTTGTACAACTGCAACATTACTCGAGTAGCTACTCGAGTAACGCATAAAGGTAAGTGAAAAACTTCAAGGTGGTATCCGATTAACTTGATATCTCTTTATTTCATGTTCCTCGAGTTCTTACTCCAGTATGCATATATATATTTAAGTGGATTCCTCGAGTAAGTACCCGAGTATGCAAAATGTTTTCAAGATAAACTTCAAGTCAGTACCCGGGTAAGTCATTGACAAAAAGCACAGTTACTCGAGGTGGTACCCGAGTAACCTATGGAACAATGAGTGCATTACTCGAGTACGTACTCGAGTAATGAGGTAAGTGTTCTCGGCATTGCAATCCTGCAACATTACCCGAGTAGAGCATCGAGTAACCAAAAGCTTATCTCACGTTTTACTCGAGTTGGTACCCGAGTAACTCACAAAGTTGTGAGTGCATTACTCGAGTAGGTACCCGAGTAAACATGTATTTCCAAAGGTTTGAAAATTGGTTATTCCAGGCACTACCCGAGTAAACTTATGTTTATTCATTAACCTGCAATTGATCAAAGATTTTTCGAGGTTACTCGAGTAGGTACTCGAGTAACATTCAAGCAATACTCGAGGAGGTACTCGAGTAAGCTTACCCAGAAATTCTGAAATCATTCAAACGTTCATAGATTTGTTTCCTATATGATTAACCTTTCATTGTATTAGTATTGTTAGTCTATTTACAGATAAACAATGAAGAAAACACTTCAAGAGATTGAAGTCAAAAGAAACGTTCAAATGCCAACCACCGCCAACGGATATTTTTCAAAAACTTGAAAAGTCAATAGTGGCTGCGCACTCTCCAACGGACGAAAGAAAATGTTCCAACGGTCATCACCAACATATCTATATATATGGGAACATCCAAACAGAGAAAAAACAACAAGCACACACACAAACGTATTATCAAGTTTATTGCTCTGTTTTCACATTGGAATTGTATTTCTATGCTTCAGTGATCCTTATTCACTCTGTAAGAGAGATATTTCATTCAAACTCAATATTTGTTATTGAGATAACTTAAGGTTGTGGAACCTTGAGTTGGGATTGAATTGCAACTTGTAAGGGGGAGCGAGTGTCCAGGTATAGGAACTTGCTTGTACTGAGGTGCCAAGAACCCACTGAATCTTGGAAGTTATAGTGAAACTCTCAGAGAAGATCTGAGGACTGGACGTAGGTCAAAGTGGTTGTGACCGAACCAGTATAACTCCTGGTGCACACTTCGGTGATATTTCTCCTTACTCATTACTGTTTATAATTCCTCTGCTAAAGTTTTATATTTCCGACGAAATTTTAGTATCACCCAATTCACCCCCCCTCTTGGGTGAAACGCTTGTTCTAACATTTGGTATCAGAGCGTAGGTCTTCTTGTTAAGGTATAACAACCTAAGAAGGATCCAATGGCAATCATGGGTGAAGGAATTCTTCCCGACGGAGCATCCATCACTAGACCTCCCGGTTTCAGTGGAGAACACTTTTCATTTTGGAAAGCAAAATTCAGAGTGTTCGTGATGGCTACCGAATATGGGCTATGGGATGTAATTGAGAGTGGAAATTATCAACCTACAAAGATTGTAGATTCTCAGAAAATTCCCAAGACACCAGCGGAATATGATGAGAATGACAAGAAACTTATCACTCTCAACAGCAAGGCAATCTTGATGTTACAAAGTGCCTTAAGCCAAAGTGAATACTTCAGAATCTGCACACTTCCAACAGCAAAGGAAATGTGGGAAGCTCTGGAAATAGCTCATGAAGGGACTTCGGGAATAAAGGAGAATCGCATCAACACCTTGGTCACTGAATTCGATCTACTTCGAATGAAATCAGGTGAATCAATTTCTGAATTTGAACTTAGATATACTCATCTTGTTAATCAACTTGCAGCACTTGGGAAATCTTATGATCAACATACCCAAGTACGAAAGATTTTGAATATTCTTTCTAAAGAGTGGGAGGCCAAAGTCACTGCGATAGAAGAAGCAAAAGGAGAATCAATGAGATCAGTTGCTTCTCTATTTGGAAGTCTTTCTGAATATGAAAGCAAACTAAAGTTCAAACGAGAACTAGATGACATCGGTGACAAGAAAAAGAAAGGTCTAGCACTAAAAGCAAAAGAAGAAAATCAAGATGAGAATGAAGAGTTCGACGATGACGAAATGAGTCTAATCATAAAACGATTCAGAAAGTTCTACAAGAAAGGACAAGGATTCAAACACTTTCAAAAAGGTGGAACTAGCAACAAAGATCACATCATTTGCTACGAATGTGGAAAACCAGGACATATCAAATCAGAGTGTCCAGAACTGAATCAAAAGAGCAAAGAAAAGAGAAAAGGCAAATTCTTCAACAAAAAGAAGGCCTTCGTATCCGCTATATGGGGTGTGATACGAGTTCAGATGATCAATTAATAGTGCAAGTGTACACTGTCGTAATCAAGTAATATAGAAATAAGTAGAGTATCGTTCCCACGAGGATTGAGCACTAAGTACCAAAATGAGTAATTTTAATTCTATTTAGTCGATCGAATAGTTGGTGATTGAGAGTGCAAAATAAAATAAAAGAAAAACAATTAAATATGAATGCAAATGATAAGAAAGCAAATATGAGAAAAAGCCCTAGGGATTAGATTTCACTTAACAAATTCCGGATTGAATCACTTATCTATTCTAGCCTAATTTATTCCACATGATTGATAGTCGAGTTTCCCTAATTTAATTACCAGCCTCTTCCAAGGTCAAGCAATTCTATAATCAATTGCTAATCCAATATATTCCTATATGAATTTAAGCAATTAATTATGCATTAAGATTTATGGAACTCAATAAGACTACACAACTCATATGAATATATTCCTATTTCATATGCAAGTCATGGTTTTAATTATAGGGTCTACACACATGTATCTCCTTCCGGTCTCAACATGCATATTGAAATCATTCAAAAGATGGCCAGTCAATCAAAAGCATTAAGAATAATAATTAAAACTCAATCATGAAGGAGAAATTCAAACTAGATTTAATAAGTTAAGATTCAATCCGTCATTAGTAAGCTACGTCATCACCCTAAGAAAATGAAAGTTTAGCACATGATGAAATTAAAAACAAAACCAAAATAAATTATATAAAGCTAGAATGAAAGCCTTAGAAATACTGCATGAACTTGAATATTACAATATCAAACATAAACATACAACCAAAAAATGCATAAAAAATGAAGAAATCTAGCCGTCCATTGAGGAGGTAAAACCTTCCATGTAGGCGGCATGCAAAATGCAATACAATCCTAAGCCTTCCAAGATGGAGGCATGCAATATCTAATACAATCCTAAGCCTTCCAAGATGGAGGCATACAATACATGAAATTAAATCTAGAAAACAACACAGAGAACTCAGAAATGTCAGAGAAAGATCTTTCCCGGTCAGAGAAGGATCTCTCCCGGTCGGAGAAGGACCTCTGCTTCTCTTCCTCTCCTCCTCCTTGAGCTTGGCCTTGATCTCTATTTATAGGGGAAAAAAACGTGTGCTACAGTACTTTTACTATTCCCCTGGCGGCTGCTACAGTGTTTTGGAAGCTTCAACAGTGTTCCGGCGGCATCTACAGCATTCTTGAAGTTTCTGCTATAGTACCCCGGCGGCTGCTACAGTGAAGTTGACCGCTACAGTTCCTGTTGACTGCTACAGTGCCTGGCAACTGCTACAGTACTTTTTATTTTTTATTTTTATTTTTTTTAATTTTTTTTTTAACTTTTTATTTTTTTGAAAAATGCTATTTATTCGAAAAACAATATTTATTTATCAATCACACTCAAATTTATTATATTAAACGCAAATATCGTCCATAAAATCATCATATAAGGGAAAATAAATATGCAAATATTTTACTTATCAGGGTGATAGCTCTTCTGACGAAGAAAGTGATGAGGAAGAAGTAGCTAACATATGCCTCGTTGCTCAAGAAGAAACAGAAAGAGAGGTAAATGACTCTGAACCTACCTATGATGAATTACTTTCCGAATATAATGCTTTGCATTCTGAATTCATCAAAGTAGTTAAAGAATTGATTGTTTACAAAAAGAAAAACAAAGCTCTTGAAACTGAACTTAAAGAAAAGATTTGTGAAAATTGTTCATCTCTGAAAAAGAAAAACATTGATCTTACAAAAACTCTTGAAAAATTTACACAAGGTAGTGAGATGCTAAATGTTATTTTAAAAGCTCAACGATTTGTAAATGATCGATCTGGAATTGGATACGATCCAAAATCAGATAAAAGGAAAGGTAGAAAGAAAGCAGGGGGTAAGTCATATTTGAATTATTTCCAGCATTCTGTGCATACATCAAATCCTTTTGCATTTTGTAACTACTGTAATAGAAAAGGCCATTATACTTCTTCATGCATTCATAAGAAGAAAGGAACGATAGGAACCTACAAATGGGTACCTAAAGGTTCATATATCCAGAAAATTATTTGTACTAATCCAAAAGGACCCAAAAAGATGTGGGTACCTAAGACTTAGTCATTCGATTGCAGGAATGTCTCAAAGCATCCAAAAATAACAAGTGGTATATTGATAGTGGATGCTCTAGACATATGACCGGTGATTTCGAAAGTTTTACCAAATTGCAACCTAAAGAAGGTGGAGAGGTAAAATTTGGAGGAAATCAAACCGGAAGAATAGCAGGAATTGGTGAAATCAAAAATGACAAAGGAATACAAGTCAAAGATGTATATTATGTTGAAGGCTTATGTCATAATTTGCTGAGCGTAAGTCAAAGTGCAGATAAAGACAACTGGGTAATATTTGACTCAGAAGAATGCTTAATTATCAACAAGAATGACTTACAACTTGATAAGAAGAATATCAAGGCTAAGCTCAGAGCAAAAAGGGAAGGTAACTGCTATACTCTAGATATTAGTAGAAATGAATCTGAAAATTGTTTCCTGAGTAATTCTGATGAAAGTTGGTTATGGCATAAGAGATTGGCTCATGTTAATATGCATCAATTAGGCAAACTACTCAAAAAGGATTTAGTTCTTGGATTGCCCAAAGTGATTTTCAAAAATGATTTAATTTGTGATGCATGTCAAAAGGGTAAACAAACTAAATCATCTTTTAAATTGAAAAATGAGATTTCAACAAATAGACCACTACAACTATTGCATATGGATTTAGTTGGTCCAGCAAGAGTAAAGAGTCTTGGTGGCAACTTATATTCATTGGTCATTGTTGATGATTTCTCTAGATTTACATTGGTTATCTTTCTATCATCAAAAGATGAAACGTTTGAAGAATTTATTGTCTTTGCTAAGAAAGTGCAAAATGAGAAAGGTATGTCCATTGCAGGTATTAGGACTGACCATGGCGGAGAATTTGAAAATCAAGCATTTGAAGAGTATTGTGACACTAATGGGATTGATCACAATTTCTCTGCTCCAAGGACGCCTCAACAAAATGGAGTTGTAGAACGCAAGAATAGAGTGCTTACAGAAATGGCTAGAGCAATGTTGAATGAAAAGAACGTGTCTCAAGTATTTTGGGCTGATGCCATGTGTACAGCATGCTACATTTCAAATAGAGCCTATATCAGAACAAAACTTGGTAAGACACCATACGAGCTGTACAAAGGAAGAAAGCCAAACATTGCTCATCTACACATCTTTGGCTGTAAGTGTTTCATTCATAATAATGGTAAAGATAACTTAGGAAAATTTGATTCTAAAACTGATGAAGGAATTTTCCTAGGATACTCTAACCGAAGTAAAGCATATAGAGTTTTCAATAAACGAACATGTGTTGTTGAAGAATCAATTCATATTGTATTTGATGAATTTGAATCCTCTGACAAAACCATTGATGAAGAACAGGAAATTGTTTTAAATCAAGAAAAATCTATTTCTAAGTCTCTTATTCCAGAGGTTGATGAAACTAAGGAAGAAGAGCAATCCCTAGGTCAACCTAGAGCTTGGAGATACAATAAAAGTCATCCCCTAGATCAAGTCATAGGAGATGTGAATGAAGGGATCAAAACTAGAAATAGAATTTTCAATGAAGTTAGTTTTTCTGCATTCATTTCTGAGATTGAACCTTCTAACATTGATGAAGCCTTATCAGACAATGATTGGGTTATAGCAATGCAAGAAGAACTAAATCAATTTGAGAGAAATCAAGTTTGGGATTTGGTGCCCCGACCCAAAGATCATCCGATCATTGGTACTAAATGGGTATTCAAGAACAAACTTGATGAATCTGCAATTATTGTCAGAAACAAGGCAAGATTGGTGGCCAAAGGCTATAATCAGGAAGAAGGAATTGATTATGAGGAAACGTATGCTCCAGTGGCTAGATTGGAAGCTATACGTGTACTCTTAGCCTTTGCATGCATCAAGGGATTCAAACTCTATCAAATGGATGTAAAGAGTGCTTTTCTAAATGGTTACATCATGGAAGAAGTGTATGTAGAACAACCTCCAGGCTTTGAGGATGTTACTAAACCTGACCATGTTTTCAAACTCAAAAAGGCTTTATACGGTTTAAAACAAGCTCCTAGAGCATGGTATGAAAGGCTCAGTAAGTTTCTCATCGATCAAGGTTTTGTACGAGGAAAAGTTGATACAACACTCTTTATAAAACGAAAACACAATGATATTTTAATTGTTCAAATATATGTTGATGACATTGTTTTCGGTGCTACTAATGAATCTCTATGTAAGGAATTTTCTGAGATAATGCAGGGAGAATTTGAGATGTCAATGATGGGAGAATTGAATTTCTTTCTTGGTTTACAAATCAAACAAAGAAAGAATGGAATCTTCATATCTCAAACAAAGTATTTAAAAGAGCTATTGAAGAAGTATGGAATGGATGAAGCAAATGGGACAGATACGCCTATGAGTTCAACTACATTGCTTGATGCTGATGTCAAAGGTAAAGACTACAACATAACAAAGTATAGAGGAATGATTGGATCATTACTCTACCTCACGGCAAGTAGACCGGACATCCAATTTAGTGTTGGCATATGTGCAAGATATCAATCAGCACCAAAAGAATCACATGCTGAAACAGTCAAACGAATCTTTAGATATCTTGCTGACACACCCGAACTGGGTCTGTGGTATCCCAAAGGAAGAAGTGAATATCTTGTTGCATATTCAGATTCGGATCATGGAGGATACAAAACAGACAGAAAGAGCACCAGTGGACAAGGACAATTTCTTGGGGGATCTCTTGTATCGTGGTTCAGCAAGAAACAAAATACAGTGTCTCTTTCGTCAACGGAAGCCGAATATGTTGCAGTCTCAAGTTGTTGTGCACAAGTGATATGGTTAAAACAACAACTACAAGATCTTGGTATTTATCTCAAGGAAATACCAATCTATTGTGACAATACAAGTACGATAAGCTTGGCAAAGAATCCAGTTCAACACTCTAGAACCAAGCATATCGATGTCAGGCATCACTTCATCAGAGACCATGTACAGAAGAAAGATGTGAAAGTAATATTCATTCCTACTCATCTTCAACTAGCAGATATCTTCACAAAACCCCTTGCAAAAGATCAATTTCTATACATTAGAAGAGAATTGGGAATGGTAAATCCCAATGAGTTATAAGTAATTTCAGCATTTCATAATATTAGATGAAGTCACTTGTTAAAGTTTTGATGATTACTAACTTAAGCATCGGAGTATATAGAAATTTGTTTTGCAGGAAGGTTGAAACTCTGTTTTGTGAAATAAAAACAGAGGTGATCAGAGGACATATTTACTGGAGTACCAACTTGAAGTTTTGGCCATCTGAGAAACATTACCCGAGGAGTAACTTGAAGTAAAGGAGCATGTTACTCGAGTATGTACTCGAGTAATGGACACCAAAACTGGAAGTAACGGATCAAGTTACTTGATTTTCAAACATAACGGCTCAGGAAATGAAAAGTCAGAAGTTAAAAAGATGATTACCCGAGGCGTGCCTCGAGTAAACTTGAATGTTACTCGAGTAAGGCCTCGAGTAAAGTCGGAGTCCAGATTTTCAAATTGATGCAAAATGACTCAAATCTGTTCGGAATAAGTTATAAATGATCGAGGGAACATCCATGGATAATTACTATATTATTCATGCCAGGTACGCAATTTAAATGAATTATTTTTGAATTTTTCTGTATGATCACTCGAGGAAGGCCTCGAGTAACTTTGAATGTTACTCGAGTACGGCCTCGAGTAACGTCGGGAGTTAGGTCTTTATCTTGCGCGAACTCGGTCATTTTCACAAAATCACCTCGAGTAAATCACTATACACTCTTTCAAAAACTTTTCCCAATTGTTTCCTTGCCTCATTTCCGTCAAAACCCAACTGATTTCAAGTCCAAAAACTTCCTATTTTGTTCAAAATCCTTCTGCCCTAAACTTGCGTCAGTTACTCTGTTTTTCTGTGATTCTTGATTTTCTGTGTTTCAAGATGGTTAGAACCAAAAATCTCAACTTCACTGATTCCTCTGATTCACAACAAAACCCCGATCCTCTTCCTCCTCCTCCAACAAAGAGAAGGAAGTTAGTTCCAAGATCAAAAGCCAAAATCTCTCTTAAACCTCAATCACCACCGAAAGCAAAAGGGATTGTAATCAATGAGCCTATTGTCACTAGGGCTCAATCCAAGAAGAGTACCTCAACCGGAAGAGGGAAGAGTACCAAAGCTCCCTCACCTCCTCACTCTGATTCCTCTACACCCTCTTTCACTCCTAAGCCACTCAAGAAGCCAAAATATGACAAAAATGTGGCTAAGGCAATGGCTGGGATCATTGACCAAATGGAGAAGGGTCAATCTTCCAAGAAGTCCAAGATTCCAGAAGCAGAAATCACTTCCCCTCCAAAGGGATTTAATGTGGGCAATCTGGAGGAGTCTCCCAAGTACTTAACTTAATTCTCCAGAAGGAAAGTGTGCAAGACACATTATGTGGATCTCAAGCTACTTCAAGAGGTAGTGAAGCACGATCTTAGTCCTTATCTAGATCCTTTTATGCCTTGGTTGTCAATTAGATTACCTTTTTGCACAAAGATAGTCACTCATTTCTATTGCAACCTAGAGATAATAGATGAACCTAACCGAACTTCAGTAGAGGAAGAGATGACCACAACTGTGAGAGGTCAAGAAATTTTGATTTCACCTTCCAAAATCAATTTGTGGTTAGGAATAGAGAACCCCCCTGATGATATATATTCTGAACTTGAGCCAAATCAGATTTTCTCTATCCTAAAGCCTGGTGAGTTAGTTGGCCCCCTAAACTTTAAACCGAGTGATATGTGTGATCACCATAGGGTCCTTTGGTACATATACTCTAGGTCCCTAGTAAACAAAGCCAACAACTACACCCACTTCTCGGATAGGGACTTTAGGTGGTTTGCTTCACTGCTTCTGAAGGAGCAAAAAGATCTGGGTGAATACATCTTCTCGGAGATGAAGAGGTACAAGGTAGAAGGAAAGGCTACTACTCCAATGCCATATCCCCAAATTGTGTCTCTTATCTTAAAAGAGAACAAAATATGGTACTTGGATAGTAAGGAGCCAATTGAGAGGATGGTCCCAGTGGGGAGGAACCAGATTGGTAAATTAAACATCGACATCCCTCTTAAAGGCCCACTGGAGTCTGGGTCCAAGAAGAAGCGAAAGACTACTGAGGCAGAGACCAGTAGAATGGATGACACTCAGTCATCGGCTCCAGCTGCTACCACTTCTTCACCATCCTTCCTAAATGCCACTCTCCAGCACTTTATGGAGAATATACTCAGAGGGTTCCATGTGGATATCTCCAATACAAACGCCGAGTTGATCACCAACACTAACTTCAAGATAGGGGAGTTAGTTGAAAGAATCGATAAGAGGCATGAGGAATTGGTTGAGAGAATGGATAGAAGACATGAGGAGTTGCTAGCAGAGCAACGTGCCCAGGGAGAGACACTGAGATTGATATTGGCACGGTTGGACTCTTTGGGTCCCGGACCTTCAGCCGGTCCCTCCTCTTCTGCACCACCACCTCCTTCTGTAGATCCTCCTTCTGACACTCCTATTCGTGAGGATGAACCATCTACCCCTCTGGGTTCTGATCCACTTGAGCCCCAAGGCAAAGAAATTTTATTCTCAGTGGATGATCCTGAAACCCATGAGACCACTCACATTACCATTGATGATTCACCTCCCAAACCTCAACCAGAAACTGATCCTAAACCAACTCCATCACCTGCTCCCACAGAGGAAATTTCTTCTTCCACATCCTCCTCTGAACATCTTACTCCCATGGCTGAGACCACACCAAAGAACCAGACCACCCCAGAAGCTGAAACTACTATGGTTGTCTTCCAACCTTCTCCTCTCCAGCCTAGAGATGACCTTGTTATCCCACCTCTCAATCTTCCTGAACCTGTGTCATCTAGTTCTTTTGATAGTTCAGATGGTGGTGGGTTGGTCTTCCCAGTAAAACCCATTTCCGTGGTCAAACCTCCTAGCCCTCCACCTCATTGATGACGCCAAAAAGGGGGAGAAGAGCTTGAAGTGATTTTGTGAAAGTGTCCTAACTCTTTTTGGGATATTTGGGTGTACATGGGACTTTAGGGAGCATTTTGTTTTTCATTTTGTTTTCATTTTATTTTATCTTGTAATTTGAAAGTTTCTAAGATTAATGCAAGTGTGTTATGTTTTTAAGTTCATTTTTAGCTTTGAATTATAATACATGTTTTGGACTAATGAAGTTATTATGTATGCAAGGTATATGATATGAATTCAAACTTAATATGACATATTTATAATTGAAAATTCAATTTGAAAAACCATGTTCAAAATCACCAAGTTTTGTCATCATCAAAAAGGGGGAGAATGTTAGATCCCATGTTTTGATGATAACAAAAGAATGGTTTGAAAAGGAAATGTTTAATAATCAAGCTTGAACTAGAAATGACAGGAATGAGCTTTACTTGAGGTAAGCATGGAAGTAATGAAGAGAGGCCAAGAGATAAAGCTGAGAATCTTGATCAGAAGCAAGTTTCTTAAGGCATTACTCGAGGCGGTACTCGAGTAATGAGACTAAACTTGAAGTAATCAAAGACAACTTCCAGTAACCAGGCAACGTTACTCGAGGAGCTACTCGAGTAACAGTGTAAAAGTTTTCAGGATGCCATTGATACTCGAGGAGCTACTCGAGTGACCCTGTTTCTAAAAATGTGCAGCTCTCGGCATTTAGTACTACTGCAACATTACTCGAGGCGGTACTCGAGTAATCATGTTGAAAACTTCCAGTTGCCTTCAGGTTACCAACGATACTCGAGGCGCTACTCGAGTAACTCTGTTTCTGAAAAGATGAAGCTCTCGGCACTTTGTACAACTGCAACATTACTCGAGTAGCTACTCGAGTAACGCATAAAGGTAAGTGAAAAACTTCAAGGTGGTATCCGATTAACTTGATATCTCTTTATTTCATGTTCCTCGAGTTCTTACTCCAGTATGCATATATATATTTAAGTGGATTCCTCGAGTAAGTACCCGAGTATGCAAAATGTTTTCAAGATAAACTTCAAGTCAGTACCCGGGTAAGTCATTGACAAAAAGCACAGTTACTCGAGGTGGTACCCGAGTAACCTATGGAACAATGAGTGCATTACTCGAGTACGTACTCGAGTAATGAGGTAAGTGTTCTCGGCATTGCAATCCTGCAACATTACCCGAGTAGAGCATCGAGTAACCAAAAGCTTATCTCACGTTTTACTCGAGTTGGTACCCGAGTAACTCACAAAGTTGTGAGTGCATTACTCGAGTAGGTACCCGAGTAAACATGTATTTCCAAAGGTTTGAAAATTGGTTATTCCAGGCACTACCCGAGTAAACTTATGTTTATTCATTAACCTGCAATTGATCAAAGATTTTTCGAGGTTACTCGAGTAGGTACTCGAGTAACATTCAAGCAATACTCGAGGAGGTACTCGAGTAAGCTTACCCAGAAATTCTGAAATCATTCAAACATTCATAGATTTGTTTCCTATATGATTAACCTTTCATTGTATTAGTATTGTTAGTCTATTTACAGATAAACAATGAAGAAAACACTTCAAGAGATTGAAGTCAAAAGAAACGTTCAAATGCCAACCACCGCCAACGGATATTTTTCAAAAACTTGAAAAGTCAATAGTGGCTGCACACTCTCCAACGGACGAAAGAAAATGTTCCAACGGTCATCACCAACATATCTATATATATGGGAACATCCAAACAGAGAAAAAACAACAAGCACACACACAAACGTATTATCAAGTTTATTGCTCTGTTTTCACATTGGAATTGTATTTCTATGCTTCAGTGATCCTTATTCACTCTGTAAGAGAGATATTTCATTCAAACTCAATATTTGTTATTGAGATAACTTAAGGTTGTGGAACCTTGAGTTGGGATTGAATTGCAACTTGTAAGGGGGAGCGAGTGTCCAGGTATAGGAACTTGCTTGTACTGAGGTGCCAAGAACCCACTGAATCTTGGAAGTTATAGTGAAACTCTCAGAGAAGATCTGAGGACTGGACGTAGGTCAAAGTGGTTGTGACCGAACCAGTATAACTCCTGGTGCACACTTCGGTGATATTTCTCCTTACTCATTACTGTTTATAATTCCTCTGCTAAAGTTTTATATTTCCGACGAAATTTTAGTATCACCCAATTCACCCCCCCTCTTGGGTGAAACGCTTGTTCTAACACTTCCCTCACTCAAGCACAAGGCAATGCACTCAAGCATTATTCGTAAAACCCAGACGAACTCGAAGCAGAAAAGGGAAAAACTCAAACATCACTCGAGTATGATCTTCCTCTGCTCGAGTGATGTGCATCAGAGACCAAAATGCAGCCAAAAACCAGAAAACACCAGATGGTCAAAATCATATCCAATGGTTCCCAAACTCCTCCCAAAGCTCATACATTCCAAGCACTAAATATGGAACACATTGGCAACTCTAAAACACTCCAAAACCTTTTTTACCACAATCAAATACTAAGGTCTCTATGATACACATTATCCAAATTTCATTTAACTTAATTCCAACATTCCAGATTATATCCAACAATCAAATAACTCAATCTCAAACCATTTCCAACATCAAACACAATAAAACTCCTAAAATCCACATTTGGTACAAACTAGGGCAAATTTCCAGATTTTACCCAACTTATCCAAAATCACAAGCAATATATATACAAATGCACTAAATGCCTACCTCTTTTCTTTGCCCAATCCAGAATCTTGATTCTCCAACTTTCAAATTCACCCAACTCACAAATCAATATTATTCAAGATTCTGAAATCACCACAATGAAGCTCTCAATGAGATGAACCACATTAGAGAAGAGGTTTTGAGCTTACGGAGATCTTTCCTTACCCAAAATCAAAGCTTTCACTTCCTCTTTCCTTGTTCAAGGTCACCGAAAATGGAGGAATGGGAGAGAGAGAATATGATAGATGGAAGAGATGATGATGATGAAGCCTTTCTCTTTCCTCCCATACACACTCAACCGAATAGAGGAGAGAGGAGAGAGGAAAAGTGTTATTTTGTCCCCTTGTGCCATATTCTATAGCTCACACAATGTCACATGTCATCATCCACTCACTCCCTCAACAAGCTCACACAACCGCAAAGCATAGGATCCCGACCCATGGTCAAGGAATCACAACCCTTGATCTTAAATACCACACACATAAATTCCCAAAATCAAATCACATTAATTCCAAAAGTGCTTAATTACACTAATTACCATAATTATCAGAGTCATTAGCCCTAATCATAAATCGGGATATTACAGTTAGTGTCACATCATCATATTTAACACTGTTAAGGTCCTTATTAAATTATAGGGACTAACATTTTAGACTGAAAGAAACTTAAGAGACCAAAACCTGTTGTTTCAAACTATAAGGACCAAAACTAAAATGAAGGCAAACTACAAGGATCAAAATGTTGTATTAACCCTAAAATAAATAAACAAAAGTATGATGTATAAAACATCTATGAAAATGAAAATATAAATAAACATCTATGGCTTCAAGCCATTTAATCTCAAGAAAGAAAATCAAAGCTATATATGGCTTTTAGCCATTTAATCTCAAGATGAAAAACTAAAATTATATGGCTTTTGGCCATTTAATCTAAAAAATCAAAACCATGGCTTTAGGCCATTTAATCTAAAAATGAAAGTTATGTCTTATGGCATTTTAATAAGATAAAAAAGGTAAAAGTTGTATGGCTTCTAACCATATAATGTCAAAATAGGAAATCAAGGTCATATGGCTTCTAGACATACAATTTTATAATAAGAAATCAAGGCTATATGGCTATTGGCAATTTAATAAGATAGAATATAAAAGTTTAATTTATGGCTTCTGACCATATAATTTCAAATTAAAAATTAAAAGTATATAGCTCTTGACCATAAGATAAGGAATAAAAGTTGTGTGGCTTATGGCCATATAATCTCAAAAAATAAGAAATAAAAATTATATGGTTTCTGGCTATTTTGTAATATAAAGTATAAATGTTATATGGCTAGTGGCTATATAATCTTAAAATAAGAAATAAAAATGACATCATATCCAAATAATGTGTTAGATCCCAAGTTTTGATGATAACAAAAAGACAATTATATACAAATCATGGTTTTATAAGTTTAAGAAATGTTTACCAAGTTACCAAATGCATATAGCAGTGTTTTCTGGTACCTGCTGTCAAATTGAACTGGAGTGCTCGAGCAAGAGCTTTGCACTCGAGCATAGATCCCTTCTGTGCTCGAGCAGGTGCGAGTGAAAGCCAGAAAGTGCTCACCCGAGAGGCATGCCACAGTTATGTTCACTGATTCACTCGAGCACATGCAAGTGAAGGTTCGCGAGTGCTTGGCCGAGAGCAAGTATTATCAATTCTTCCTTGATGTACTCGAGCAGAGACATTAATGCTCGAGCATGAGTGTTCTGTACTCGAGCAAGAGACTGCGAGTGCTTGGCCGAGAGTCATAAAGTTCAAGGAAGTGCAAGTGTGCTCGAGCACAACCTCATATGCTCGAGTGACACATCAGCACTTGCGAGTTAAAAATCTATCCCTCTCCATTTCTGTTGCGAGTGCTTGTATAAACGGTATATTACCTGAGAATATTCTTCTCACTCGAGAAGGAGTATGTGTGCTCGAGTGAGGACCCACATCACCTGCGAGTGATAAATTTATCCCTCTTAAATCCTGATGCGAGTGTAACCCGAGAAGACATTCCCAGTGTAAAATGCAGGATCACTCGAGCAGGACGAGTTGTGCTCGAGTGAGACCCCACATCACTCGCGAGGGATAATTCTGTCTCTCTGAAATTCTATGCAAGCACAACCCGATAACTGAAGCACCAAGAGGAAAAATAGGAAGATCACTCGAGTGAGCCTTTTCATGCTCGAGTGATGCTCAGGCAAATCACCAAAATACCAAGTCTCACAACGTTCAATCCGAATTTGGTTTATTGTTAAGTATACATATCATCATTACTTGTTATCATTGTCTAACATCATTTTAAATATATTATAAGTATGATACAAGAGGATGAACGTTGAAATAAATAGACATGAAGGAAAGTCAAACAACGGCAGACAACGTTACGACAAACACACACCTACTACAGAAGAAATTTTCAAACGTACGCATGTCATTCTACAGTTGCAAAGCGCTCCTCAAATGATGATTACTCAAACGGGAAAAATCTGAACACCTATAAATACAGAGATTCAGAGATCATCAAGATTAACAAAGCACAAGAATTCACAAGCTTATACACAAGTCTCTGTTATTCACAGATTATTCTCTGTATACACATTGTTCTTTAGTGTTTATTTATTTACTCTTTAAGAGAGTCTTCATTCAACTCAAACTTTATGATTATTTGATCTCAAGGTATTGGGACCTTGAGTGGGTAGATTTCCTTACGAGAGAAGCAGTTGAGAGAATTCCTTGTTAAGCTTTTCACTCATAAGTTTTGTATACATAAGCAAGTGAGAAGGGTCATAGGTTGTTTTTCTGCACATAAGACTTGTCGTAAGGGGGAGAGAAATTTCTTAGTGAGAGAATATTTCTGCTCGTAGTCCTTTCAAGGACAATTGTTGTTTTGTGGTGTTCTGAGAGCCCATTGAATCTTGGAGGTATAGTGAAAATCTCAGTAGGTCTTGATCTCTGAGGACTGGACGTAGGCCTGATTGTTAGGCCGAACCAGTATAACTCTCTGTGCTCAAATTTCTCAACTCTACTCTATCTACAATATTTTTCATATCACAACATCTTGCGAAAAATTTATAACTTCACCCAATTCACCCCCCTCTTGGGTGAAGCTTGCCTCTTTCATTTGGTATCAGAGCCTAGTCTTCTCCGAAGAGCCTAACAGCTTGAGAAGGATCCGACAAATGACAACAATGGGTGAAAATAGCCTTCCCGATGGAGCTTCAATCACTAGACCTCCTGGTTTTGCTGGAGAACATTTTTTGTTCTGGAAAGCTAAATTCAGAGTGTTCGTGATGGCTAATGAGTATGGCTTGTGGAATGTAATACAAGATGGTGACTATGTTCCAATGAAGAAAATCGAAGATAGAGCAGTTAAGAAGAGTCCAGAAGAGTTTGACGAAAATGATAAAAGGTTAGTAACATTAAATAGTAAAGCTATTTTAATGATACAAAGTGCTCTTAGTCAAAAAGAATACTTTCGTATATGTACTCTACCTACTGCTAAAGATATGTGGGATGCTCTTGAAATTGCTCACGAAGGTACATCTGGGATCAAAGAAAATAGAATTAATACTCTAATTACAGAATATGATTTATTTCGTATGAAACCTGGAGAAGGTATATCTGAATTTGAACTCAGGTATACTCATCTTGTTAATCAATTATCTGCTCTTGGAAAGTCGTTTGATCAAAATTCCCAGGTAAGAAAGATTCTTAATATTTGACAAAAGAATGGGAAGTGAAAGTGACAGCTATCGAAGAAGCTAAAGGAGAATCTATGAGATCCGTAGCTGCTCTCTTTGGAAGTCTTTCAGAGTATAAAGGTAAATTGAGATTTAAAAAGGAACTTGAAGAATTCAATGATAAAAAGAAAAAGGGAGTTGCATTTAAAGCTAACAAGGAAGAAGAAGAATCTTCTGAAAATGAAGATGTCCCTAATGATGATGAAATGGGAATGATCGTGAGAAAATTCAAGAAGTTCTACAGAAGAGGTCAAAAGAATTTCAAGAACTATCAAGGTGGACCAAGCAAGAAAGAAAACAAAGAACAACAGATTATATGCTATGAATGTGGGAAACCTGGACACATCAAATCTGAATGTTTTAGAAACAGAGACAAAAAGAAGTTGAAAAAGAAAGCATATATATCATCTATTTGGGGTGATAGTTCTTCAGACGAAGAAGGTGACAACGACGAAGTAGCAAATCTATGCTTGGTAGCCAAGGAAGAAGAATCAGACTCTGAGTAAAGTGATTCTGAATCTTCCTATGATGAATTGTTATGTGAATATAATGCATTGCATACAGAATACATCAAAGTAGCTAAAGAAATGGTTAGCTATAAGAAGAAAATAAAAGAATTAGAAGATACTGTCATATCATCATGTGAAATGTGTAAAGAAAAAGATAAGAAAATAAGTGATTTAACAAAAATTATTGAAAAATTTACTAAGGGAAGTGAAACTCTTAAAGTTATTTTAAATTCTCAAAAAGTTTTTTTTGATAAATCTGGAATTAGATATAATTCTGTTCATAATGAAAATAAAGGATATAAGAAGAATAGTAGTAGAACCTATCTTAAAAATTTCAGGAATTCTGTGCATACATCAAATCCCTTTGCATCATGTAGTTATTGTAATAGGAGGGGACACTATACTTCATCATGTTATTTCAAAAAGGGACAAGTTGTTGGAACATATAAATGGGTTCCGAAAGGGACACATACATCACATACTAACCACAAAGGACCCAAGAAAGAGTGGGTACCTAAAACTTGATCACTTATTCTAGGTATGTCTCAAAGCATCTCGAGCAAACAAATGGTATATTGATAGTGGATGTTCGAGACACATGACTGGTGACAAAAATAAGTTCACCGTGCTGGAAACCAAAGAAGGAGGAAAGGTGACATTTGGAGGTAATCAATCTGGACGTATTACTGGAATTGGTGAAGTAGGAAAATCCGATGGTGTTCAAATTAATGAAGTATATTATGTTGAGGGATTATGCCACAGTTATGTTCACTGATTCACTCGAGCACATGCGAGTGAAGGTTCACGAGTGCTTGGCTGAGAGCAAGTATTATCAATTCTTCCTTGATGTACTCGAGCAGAGACATTAATGCTCGAGCATGAGTGTTCTGTACTCGAGCAAGAGACTGCGAGTGCTTGGCCGAGAGTCATGAAGTTCAAGGAAGTGCAAGTGTGCTCGAGCACAACCTCATATGCTCGAGTGACACATCAGCACTTGCGAGTGAAAAATCTATCCTTCTCCATTTCTGTTGTGAGTGCTTGTATAAACTGTATATTACCTGAGATTATTCTTCTCACTCGAGCAGGAGTGTGTGTGCTCGAGTGAGGACCCACATCACCTGCGAGTGATAAATTTATCCCTCTCAAATCCTGATGTGAGTGATGACCCGAGAAGACATTCCCAGTGTAAAATGCAGGATCACTCGAGCAGGAGGAGTTGTGCTTGAGTGAGACCCCACATCACTCGCGAGTGATAATTCTGTCTCTCTGAAATTCTATGCAAGCACAACCCGATAACTGAAGCACCAAGAGGAAAAATAGGAAGATCACTCGAGTGAGCCTTTTCATGCTCGAGTGATGCTCTGACAAATCACCAAAATACCAAGTCTCACAACGTTCAATCCGAATTTGGTTTATTGTTAAGTATACATATCATCATTACTTGTTATCATTGTCTAACATCATTTTAAATATATTATAAGTATGATACAGGAGGATGAACGTTGAAATAAACAGACATAAAGGAAAGTCAAACAACGGCAGACAACGTTACGACAAACACACACCTACTACAGAAGAAATTTTCAAACGTACGCATGTCATTCTACAGTTGCAAAGCCCCGCTCCTCAAATGATGATTACTCAAACGGGAAAAATCTGAACACCTATAAATACAGAGATTCAGAGATCATCAAGATTAACAAAGCACAAGAATTCACAAGCTTATACACAAGTCTCTGTTATTCACAGATTATTCTCTGTATACACATTGTTCTTCAGTGTTTATTTATTTACTCTTTAAGAGAGTCTTCATTCAACTCAAACTTTATGATTATTTGATCTCAAGGTATTGGGACCTTGAGTGGGTAGATTTCCTTACGAGAGAAGCAGTTGAGAGAATTCCTTGTTAAGCTTTTCACTCATAAGTCTTGTATACATAAGCAAGTGAGAAGGGTCATAGGTTGTTTTTCTGCACATAAGACTTGTCGTAAGGGGGAGAGAAATTTCTTAGTGAGAGAATATTTCTGCTCGTAGTCCTTTCAAGGACAATTGTTGTTTTGTGGCGTTCTGAGAGCCCATTGAATCTTGGAGGTATAGTGAAAATCTCAGTAGGTCTTGATCTCTGAGGACTAGACGTAGGCCTGATTGTTAGGCCGAACCAGTATAACTCTCTGTGCTCAAATCTTCTCAACTCTACTCTATCTACTATATTTTTCATATCACCACATCTTGCGAAAAATTTATAACTTCACCCTATTCACCCCCCTCTTGGGTGAAGCTTGCCTTTTTCATAATGATGGAGTGAAAATTGAGCTAAAATAAAATTTAAACATTTTAACACAAACAAATGTTGCGATTTTGGGTCCTTCAAGTCTCAATGAAGTAGGTGACATGTCATCGCAAAAACAAATGTATTCTTCTTTCATCCCTTAATTCAACATCACAATCATGTAAATAAAAAAACAAAGTATATTGATTGAAATACACTCGAAATACATGAGTAATGCAAAATATGATGAAAGTTTGGGTGTATCAAATATATAACATATGTTTCGTACTGATAAAGTGTTACAAAATAAAAGAGAAATGAGAAAGAGAGAATATAAGAGCAAGAGAGGGCAACTCTTATTCACTATTTTGGGTGTATCAAATATATAACATATGCCTGTTATATATAGGCACAACTCTCTAATCTATCGTTAATGTGATTCCATAATCAAAGAAAATAATGGAGGGATAAATAGGAAATGATGAGGATATGGACATCCACAAGAAAAATTATTGTATGAACCTAGTTTGTCGGCTCATTTATAATCTAACAAATTAAAATACAATAACTCATGAGCTGATTTGATCTCTTGTAAATATTGGCTAATATATTAATAAAATTAAAATATTTTATAAGATTCAATTTTTTGTTACTTGTGAAATCTTAATTAAGGTATTCATTTTTTTAAAAAAATAAAAGTATGAAAGATATAAGCAACCAACTAATATTAATGTTAGCTGAATTGTTGTATTTTAACTAGTCATACCACAAACAATGTGGCAAACTAGATTCACACAACAATATCTCCATCCACAAATATCATATTCATATAACATGATAACATGATTAATTTTTGGGTTAAGGAGCAGATTTACCAACAAAGTTTTAAGGAAGAAGCGCTTGACACAATTATATTTTAAATGGGGTAAAAATACACATAAGGAATTAAAAGTGGAGCATCTTGCACAAAATCGTTAAATTTGATCTAACACCGTTAAGGGTTTTCTTCTTTTATAATTTAACGGTCTTAGGTCAAATTTAACGATTTTGTGTTGGATGGTCCACTTTTAATTCTTTATGTGTATTTTTGCCCCCTTTAAAACATAATTGTACCAGACTCTCATTCCTTAAAACTTTGTTGATAAATATGCTCCTTAACGCTTAATTTTTTCAAAAACATATCATAAACAAATGAAAGAGAAAAAGATATTTAAATACCACTTGAACTTCAAAATCCCAAATTGGTTTTGTTGACAATAAGAGTAATATGATTAACAAAAATAGTATAACAATTGACAACTAATGTTTTTTTAAAAATCATTGATTTTGGATTTTGAAGTTCAAGTGGTATTTAAATAGTTTTTTTCCTAAATAAAAAGGCAATCTTTATTTTAAATTTTTTATTTCCATTTTATTCATTGGGAAAATCTCTATAAAATACCTTTGAAATAGAGAAATCCCTAATCAGTACTCTGAAATCAAAAAATCCGGATCAGTCCCGCATCAGTACGGATGAACAGTGCGGGCACTGTCAAAAGACGATTTTGCCCTTCAACCCTATTTCTCGCCACTTCAAAAATAACAACACGCAGTTCTTAATTAACAACTCCGGATTTTTGATTAACAACTCTGTATTCTTGTTTCACAACTTCCTCATTTAAGTTTTAAGGTCAATAACAACACCTCGTTTTTTTTTATTAACAACACACTCTCTTAATTAATAACTCCGGATTATTGATTAACAACTCCGTATTCTTGATTAACAACTCCATTTCATCTTTTTACTTTCACAATAACAACACCGGTGTTGTTATTAACAATACTATATCTACATTAATAATTCCAATTTCTTGTTTCACAACTTCGTAATTTAAGTTTTGGGGCCAATAACAACACCTCTTTCTTTATTAACAACACCGTATTTTACATTTAATAATATTATATTTTTGAGATGCGAATATGTGGAAGAATAAAGCGGAGTTGTTAATCAAGAATCCGTAGTTGCTAATAACAAGACTAGTGCCGGTAATTCGGGTCGGGCTGGCGGGCCAGCCCACCTTTTTTAAACGGGTTCGGGCTGCCATTTGAAAACGGTCTTAGCCCGTTTAGCCCGCAGGTTGATGCAGGCCAGCGCGGGCCCACTTAATTTATTATTTTTTTATCAAATAACCTTGATCCTTTATCTCATTTCCTTTGATGATGTGTTTAATTAATTCCTCATACTTTTTATTTGACACTTATTTTCATATTATATTTATTTATTATACTATTATTAAATTTAAAAGAAATGTATTTATATAGTTTTGTGATGTAAATAGATGAAAAAAAGGAAAGTAAGAATGAAATTGATTTCATAACACAAATATATAAAAGAAAAGTGTGATATGAGCGGGTGAAAGAGAAAAAGACGAAAAATTAAAAAAAAATTTGGCGGGTTGGCGGGCTAAATGGGGTCGGGCTAGCTTCCCATTTTAGCGCTCCTAAACAAGACTGGTATTGTTATTGTGAAAGTAAAAAGATAAAACTGGAGTTGTTAATCAAAAATCCGAAGTTGTTAATTAAAAACCACATGTTGTTATCAATATATCATACATTTCTCTTCCCTTTTGTAGAGAGGGGAGACAACTGTTCATAAGCCAAAAAGCCAATGAATAGTTGTCAACTCCGTCTTGGGATTCATGTTTGAATCTATTTCAAATGCTGGGCATAATTCCCCACAATTCTTGCTTATGCTATTGAATCCTATGTGAAAACCAGTACTTACCCCATGGGCCCTACCTAGCTCAAATGAAGACCAACAAGTTTTCAAATGCACAATCCTTCCATAATTCTGCAGCTACCTTCATCCTTTTTTCAAATTTCAAAAATTGGAATTTTGCACTCAAGTGGTTGAGCGAGTAATTCAAATTCAAACATCCCATAAAGTTGTTTGATGATATATTTATATTCTCGAATCACCCTTACCCTGCACACATTTTCCTCAATTAAGAAGGACCTTGAGGCAGAGAAAAGGATACGACGGTGATACTTGGCTCTACTTCTAGACTTGCTGCTTTCAACTTCACATTTTCATATAAGAAGGTATGATAGAGGGAAGGCGCCTTTGTCAATTACAGAGGGGAACTGACATTGGCTTTTCAGCGTTTGCAGGTAAAGACCCTTCTTCTTCTTCTTCATCCACTGATATATACTTGATTATTCATGGATCGTTTTGAATAGGTTAATGGGTTCGGTTTTAACGGGTATTTTTTTGGCAATGTTCCATCCGAACAGGAGGTAGTTTACTGTTCATGTACTAAGGAGACTGAAGAAGAAGAAGAGACTAAGGAAGAACTGTCATGGAATCCACGTGTGTGTATTTTTTTCCCGATGTTGAATTTTTCACTTTACATTCTCTGATTTGTTTTTACTATCCTGCGATAATCAATATCAAGTAGCCAACCTCCCTTTTTCTTCCATTTGTCATGGAAGTCTTTTTAGAGCTTGAAGATAGTTACGGATCATATCAGGGTATTCCTATTGACCCCTGTTCAAAATATCTTCCACTGTCTTTGATTTTTTCTTGGATTTTAACAAATGATGTTTTAAAACATGCAGGGGTAATAAGGAAGTCCAGTTTGTCTATAATTTGTGTTCTCTAATTTTCTTTTTTGGTTTTCTTTTCGGATATAATATAAGCCATATGTATTTTGAAAAGCAAAAATAATTCATCTATAATTTGCATTTTCTGTTTTTCCCCTTAGTTTTCTTCATCTACACCCATCCTTCTTTTTCTCCTTTCCCTTTTAAGCAGCTGATTTCATACCTCTTGGAGAGAAAATGGCAAAGACGATGGTGATGAAGCATAGGCAAGGAAGCACGGGCCTTTTATTCGCAATAAACTCATCCTCCTTGTGTGGCTGTCGGGGAAGTTTCCAGCTCCTTTTTCAAAAATAGACGTCATCACTTTTGTAGATAGGGTGGCAATGGAAGATGCAGAGCTACGGAAGCTCTGTGGCGAGGAAGCTTATTTCATACCCGTTGAAATCTGGTGAACCCTTCGTCTCTGAAGCTCTCTCCCTTCTCAAGTTTGACTCTATGGCGTTGTGGCCTTGGTGATATAAGAAGTTTGTCGAAAATGGAGGTTGAAGGAAGGGAGGTAGTGAAATGTGACTTGAGAAAGGGAAGGCCAAAGCTCCACGGTGTTGGGAGTGGGTGGTGCCGGCGTTGGAGGTGTGAGGAAGGAAGGTGTTGAAAGATGAGACGTGAGATAGTATTAATTCTGACCCTTTGTGAACCACCTTTAATCCAATGCAAGAAAGTGTCTGACATGCAATAGTATGTTGCTTTTTTTCAATAAAGTATTTTGTCCTTAACACTTTTTTTATTATCGTAGGTACTCTTTTGAAGATTTTTGTAAATCCCTTCCCAATCTATGCTTTTCTTTCTTTCTTTTTTTTTTTTTGCTCAAACCAATCCATGCTTTTCAAAAGACAAGTAGAAGACAGCTAAGAAAGGAAATGGAGCAGAGCAATTAACATATCAATCTACGTGTGTTTGTTACTTTAAATAAAAATAAAAAAAATTAATAAAAAATATATCAATTCTAATATACAATTTGACAACCAAATTAGGATAATTTAATATTTTTTATTATTTTGTAGCTAACTGAATTTTTGGGATATTTGATGTGGCACATGTAGTATATCTACATCATATGTAGATATTTTTCTATGTATCATTAATATTCCTAAAATCAAAATCAATGGACAACATTTTCTTGAATCAACAAAAAAAATTCTTAATTAATATATTTACAATAATGAAGCAAATGAAGAAAGAAAAAGAAGTGATTAAAAAGATCAAAGTTTAATTCACTTTATTTCTACTATAAAAAAAATCAATTTGTAATATTAGGAATACGAATTCAAGTTTTCTAAAGAATTAATAGCTGAACAATCTATTTATGTCATAGAAAAATAGATTCGCCTATGACATCTAAGTGTTATAAGACAAGGTAAATCAATTTAAGGCATAGGTAAATCAATTTATGTCATAGAAAAACCGCACGTCCGATTGAGATAAAACAAGTGGCATATGAAACTAGACTTCTAATTCGTCATTTTGACACCAAGATCAAGACCTTACAAATCTTATACCTTTGTACTCTTATATGGTTGTTCAGCTCTAAGTACTCTTATTTGGCCTTAGACATATTTATACATCAATTTGGCCTTTTTATGAAGTATTGGCTTATATTTCTCCTCTCTAACAGGAATTGCTCATGGCCCAATTTTATATTGTGATAGAGATTGTATGAATGTTGAGAACAAATATTTGGATAACATATAATAAAGTTAATTCATCAAAGGTGCACAAACGATAAACCTTATTTTTAAATTATTTCTTTAGGAATTATATCTTTAGAGAAGATGTTTTGGGTAGTAAATGAAGATTTTTGTTGAACCAGTTGATTCAAGACCAAGAAACGTTATAAAGAATGTTGTGTACAAAGAAGTCTTTAAAAATGTAGATGCTTAATTATGATCATGTAAGGTGACAACCGAAATAAAGAGCATTATGTTCATGAATGTAAGGTTTATGTGTTGTGCTCAAAAACATAGTGTGAAGTATATTATTTTTATTCCATGAAGAATTTAACTAATTGATGTGATGAAAATAATAAATTTTTTAACTAAATAAATAGGTGTTCATCTTTACAGTATTGTCTCACCGTGCAACGTACGGGTAGGATGTGCTTTTTTTTGAAATGGCGAGAATGAGGATTGAAGGGTAAAATCATCTTTTGGCACTGCCCGCACTATTCATCTGTACTGACACGAAACTGATTTAAAATTTTTTATTTCAGAGTACTGATTAAGAATTTTCCTATTTTAAAGATATTTTATAGGGATTTTGCCTTATTCATTTGAGTTGAAACAATGAAAAAGGCAATTGTTTTTCTTTTTATTTTCCCCCGGCTCTGTTAGTTTAGGGCATCCCCTTCCCTTCAGCGTAAGCTTCACGCGTTGGTGAGTTACCGTCTTCGCTTCCAATTTGTATCTCCCTGTCCATCTAGCTTCTGCTCTGGCCGCCTCCTCCGTTTTCAATTTCGAACCACCGTCCCAGGTGTCGCTGTTAGCCGTTTCTGCCATCGATATTACTAACGACGAGCTGAAGCTTCTATTAGGTATTGTGTTTGTTTCTCACACTTCGGCCGAGTTGATTCTAAAATGTTCTCTTCTTCTTTCATAGTCAAGTTTACTGGTTGAACAATTGGTTTATCTTCACCTACTGGTAATTTATTTTCGTTTTTCCGGCGTAATGTGTTTTGCCCTGCCCTTTGTGACTCTCATCTGTTACCATTAGCATCTCCAGGTGCTCTCCGGGCGGCTTTTTTTTCTAATCGTTATGTACTTAATTGTGGACACAACATTTGAAAATGTATTTACAAGTGATGAATGATTATGGTGCATTAGATAATCTCTAGTGTGGTGTGATCTGATTCTTAATATTTTGAAGAATATAAATTGCCAAATGCCTGAATCGCTTCCAATTTATGACTTTTACTTAATACATGCGTTTTTTTTTATACACTACTTATTGCTTACTTTATCTTGATCATTTTCGGTGACATTTTCTATCTGCATGTGCTTCCTGGGGAATGAAACCTCTTATTTTGAGGGGGAAAATGACTCTCATGCTGGCCCCATCTCTACTGCTCAAGTAATCTATTGATTCTAAAAATGTCATTCAAAGAAAGCACGTATAGCTAAAAAAAAATCCCATAGTACACTCTAGAGCATGGCATTTTGTATCCTCTCTATCGTGAGCTCCAAAAGTAAAAATCTCAAATCTCTTGAGCTCTTGCAGCCATTAAACTTGTTCAAGCTCTGAGTTTGAGGACCAGCTGTTTTTTGCTCTTATTTTGTTAAGATGCCAATATTATATGCTCTTTGTTTGTCACCCTAAAATAAATAAATTCCATTTTCAGAAATTCAATCCCCCAAAATTAATTTGAGAGCCCATGGTGAAAGTTTACGCAACTATCCTCATGAACTAGCTTTCGTAGAGAGAATTAGGACTGAGATGAGAAGTCACAACTCACAAGTGATCCAAAAACAGTTAGTTTCCTCAAACAAACCTTTGATTGTGCATATAGGGGTTTCCCTGTAAGTGATTGATGGGAACTGAGTTTTGTTATTAATGCTGAGTAGCTCGTAAGCCTGTACAAGCCTCTTCTATGGTGAATGAAAGAGGAAATAAGGAAAATCGGCTGACTATCCCAAGCTACAGTCCCTAACAAAATGAAATATAGAAACCAATGACCCTCCCAGATGTTCGAGAGGTCAGGGGCTCTCCTACAAGTTCCTAGACACTCATTCTCTGCCTTCACAAGGGCACACAACCCTAGAAAACTAACTCAGTCCCTGCTTACCCACTACTGGACTGTACTAGGTGTCTAATGGGCCTGATAAGGGCTGCTGTCCAGTCTGACCGGTCTTAGTGGGCTTCCTCTTATACGCACGGTCCTTCTGAAAATGAGGCCCATCAATGATGCAACAGAATTTGTTGCCTGCTTCAAAATGTTAACATAATGAATGGTAATTGCCATACTTAAATTGCTGTGATAGACATCTAAGATTGCAAGCATTCAAAAATAGGGACAACCATTAAAGAAACTATTAGCAAAATGTACCAGAAATGGTGTCCCTCTTCTCATAATATGGTGCTTATGCCGTGAAATTCTCTATAATCGTTATCATAAATTTATCTTGTTCAGTTGAGGAGATAAACCTGTGCGTCTCCTTGATTTGGCAAATGTGGTTCTGGAGATTAGAAAATGGGTGTCCCATTTCTCAAGATTTCACAATTTAAAGAAAAAGAACAGTGGCGACGGTAAATCTGAGAGTGGAGGAGAAGATTGAGGAAGAAGAGTCCAACAAAAGGTTTTTCATGTTGCATGCCATAAGAAGGCATCCTCCCCATTGTCTTCTTTGCTATGTAAGCAAACCCCCGTGTGCACACCTCCAATTTCTTCAAAGGGGATCGGGGTGGATAAATGAAAAACCATTGAAAATGATGTGACATGGGTGCCTTTTGTTTATTTTGATGTTGCATTTTTTAGAGCATCTGATGATATCAACGTTGAAGATGGCCAACATGAGGGTCATTTTCCCTTCTCAAAATGAGAAGATCCATTTCTGTGCGTCCTGTACTTTTCCTAAATGAGACCCTTTCAAGATAAAATACAGTTTATGGATCCAGTTATGTTTACCTCACACTAGGGGTTTTCAAAGGATCAGGATGATGGAGAATGAGTATGGACCTTATGTAATCGGATGAGGAACATGAAATAAGTTTCTTGAAGTTCACCAGTAAATTACTCAATCAGGAATTTTATTTCTCAAGTGCTTGTTAATAGTTTTGGGATATCTACCTACTGATTAAATAATGATTTCATCAGAACTTGAAATTAATTAACAATTTCATTGTTTCACAGGGATATTTAACATGTGCTACTGTGAAACTTGGTGATGAATTGATTCATTATTTTGAATAATCAATTGTTGTCTGATTATGAACCTTGTAGACAATAATGCGTGTACTTTTCAAGGACAATAATCAATTGGAATAAGTAATTTACTGGATTATGGTTTATTGCTGAGAGATTTAGGTTTGACTTGTATATTCACATTTAGAAGATTCTTTTGAAAGTACCCAAATTATCTAGTTACAAAATTGATTACATTATTTTACAGAAATTTCTGTTGGAAGCATCGAAAATGTCACGGAAAGGTTTGATGGAACAGGATCTGAGTAAACTGGATGTAACAAAATTGCATCCACTTTCTCCGGAAGTCATATCTCGGCAGGCTACCATTAATATTGGTATTTTTATTTTTCCAAATCTGTTCATTTCCATAATATTTGTCAGTCTTGAGGGAACCAAAATAAATATATAACTGTATTCACTGTTATTGAACACATTAATTAAGGGGGACCACTTTATATCCCCAACTTTTGACAACTTCTAATGAATGAAATTGTAATTATGTACTGGTAGGCACCATAGGCCACGTGGCTCATGGCAAGTCAACAGTTGTTAAAGCAATATCAGGTGTTCAGGTATTCCTTTATCCATTTTATATTTTTGTTTAATTTTGAGGGTGGTGCATTGGAAGAAATGCTCTATATACAACACTTTTAATTCCTTTTTGCAAGTGGTGTCTTGAATTATCTCTATCATATGATTTCTTATTTACCATTTTGCTTAGTCCATGAAGGACATGAGAAAAAAATTATGTTTGGCAGTTGCATCCTTTTGCATTTTATTACTCCTTTCTCTCCTTGTTGATAAATGTCATAGAGACATGCTTGGAGAAAAATAAAGCAACAGTATGTTGGAAGTCCTTTTGGCTTTTGCCAAAACATTGAAATCGAGAGACTAGAGGATAGAATGAGTTCCTGACAAATTTGTGGTTGATTTTTGGTCTTGTATATCATTCATGACAACAGCAAGATTTTGTATTCAAACTTTCAAGTTGATTGCAGTATTTGCTGATCACTTAGAATTTATTATTTAACTCCTTATGTAAGTACCAGGTTCAGGTGGATATTTGAAACTTGTCGAATGCAAGATGCCTCTTAGTTGTTTCAGTAAATGGACTTTAGCTAGTCAAGGATTTATTGTGTAATTAGGTTCACTCCCCTCCAAAAATATGGTTTTCTTATCCTTGTAGTTAGTTGTCTTCATAATCTTTTGAGTGACTACTGTCTTGTAATAAATATAATTTTTTTATACCAATTTTTTTTTTTTCATTTACACATCTTAAATTCTAAAACAAAAAATCACTACGTGATTATGTCAGACTGTTTTACTTTTATGTATGGCCCACGCTTTGGATGCATATTTTAATCAGGTTTTGCTTCTGGTTTCCCATGAATATGCAGACTGTTCGATTTAAAAATGAGTTGGAACGTAACATTACAATCAAGCTTGGATATGCAAATGCAAAGATATACAAGTGTGAAGATGAACGGTGTCCCAGGCCCATGTGCTACAAGTGGGTATATATTTTGCAAGTGTTTATATACTCGAGTTGATTTCTGGCTTTCAATGTCGTGTTTAAATTGGATTTTCAGGGCATATGGAAGTGGAAAAGAAGACAGTCCTATGTGTGACGTGCCAGGATATGAAAACTGCAGGATGAAATTGTTGAGACATGTTTCTTTTGTGGATTGCCCGGTAAACTGGCATATTTATTTATTATTGAACTCAGAGGCTACTGACTAACTCTCTATCACTTAAATTATCATTAGAAACCAACTACATTATATAGGACTCAAAACAGAGCAATCATCGGGAGTCATAAATGAGGAGATTACAAAATAAAATCAAATAAAATCATTTCCTAAACTAGCTAGACAATAATCAAGGGATATGATAAGGCTAATATCATGGGATTACAATCATGCTAGAATCATGGGATCACAATCATGAGTTGATTTCCTACACTCTCCCTCAAGCTAGAAAGTATATGTCAATTATTCCCAGCTTGCACCGAAATCCTTCAAACTTAGCTCTGCATAATGGTTTGGTCATTACATTTGCAATCTGATCTGCAGATCGTATGTAGGATAGGTTCATAATGCTTGCTTCCACCTTCTCTTTAATAAAGTGTCTGTCTATCTCAACATGCTTTGTTCGATCATGATAAATAGGGTTCCTTGTCATCTCAATGCTGCCTTTGTTGTCACACCAAACCTACATGGGGCCCTCGTATGGAATTCCCAATTCTTTTAGTAGCCTGATAACCCAAAGTCCTTCACATGTTCCATCGTTCACAGCTCTCAGTTCTGCTTCTGCATTGCTCTTTGAAACTACAGTTTGCTTCTTGCTTCTCCATGTCACCAGATTTCCCCCACACATGTGCAGTACCCTGAAGTTGACCTTCTAGTTTCCCTATCTCTTGCATGGTCTGCATTGGTATAGATTTTTAAGTTTCTGGCCATGTTCTTCTAGAAGATTCCTCTTCCTGGGTTAAACTTCAAATAACTCAAGATTCTATATACAGTAGTCATGTGCTCTTCCTGTGGTTGATGCATGAACTGACTTATTCCTCCAACTGCATAGCTGATATTTGGACGTGTGTGGGTTAGGTATTTCAACTTCCCTACAAGTCGTATGTATTGTTCAGAGTCAACTGGGATACTATTTTCTTTGATCTCTAGATGACAGCCTTCTTCCATCGGTGTTCCTTCAGGTTGCACCCCTAACATTCCTATCTCATGTAACAGATCTAGGGTATACTTCCATTGGGATACATTGATGCTCCTTTTTGTTTTTGCCACTTCCATACCCAAGCAGTATCCTTGACCTAGAATTCATTTGACAGATCTCTCTTTAGTTGGGCAATATAACTCTCATAATTTCCTGTAATGACTATATCATCAACATAGACTATCAGGATAGTGATTCTTCCATTATCATGTTTGATAAATAGTGTGTCATCTGCTTGCCCTTGTTTGTACCCAAGTTTCTTTATTACCTTGTTGAATCGATCAAACCATGCCCTTGGTGATTGCTTTAGTCCATACAGTGACTTATTAAGTTTGCACACTGAGCCACTTGGAGCTAGGACTCCATCTGGAACCTCCATATAGACCTCTTCCTCCAAGTCACCATTCAGAAATGCGTTCTTTACATCTAATTCGTGCGGTGACCAATCCAAGTTAGCTGCAATTGATAACAGTACTTGGATTGTGTTGAATTTGGCTACTGGAGCAAATGTCTCTTGGTAATCAATTCCATAAGTCTATATATCTTTTTGCAACTAGTTTAGCCTTATACTTGTTGATGTTGCCATCAGGATTGAACTTTGGGGTAAAGATCCACTTACGCCCCACAGGTCACTTTCCTGGGGGACAAGATACGATTTCCCATGTTTGACTTTCTTCAAGTGCTTTTAACTCTTCTTCTGCGGCCTGTTTCCACTTTGGATCAGCCATAGCTTGATTGAAAGTGTTTGGGATTTCAATTGGTGCACTATTTACAACAAAACTCTACATCTTGGCAGACAGGTTACCATATAAAACAAACCGTTAAATCGGATGCTGAGTACAAGATCTTACCCCTTTTCTAAGTGCAGTAGACCATCCCATCTCCTCAGGATCTATGCTCGGGTCAGATTAATGGTCATTCCTTAGAGTGAGATTGACATCTCTTCCTGCCTCTTGAGATTGTTGTCTGGTATCGTCTTCTGATTCACCTTCTTCATCCATCCTAGTCATGATCTCAACCTGTGTTTCCATTTCATTGGGAGTGGTGTTAGGAGATGTGGGAGGTAAGGTATCATTGATGTCAGAGGATGTAGGAGGTAAGGTATGAGGGACTGGTGGTAAGGTGTCAGTGGCTTCGGAAGTGGGTTTATGTGAAATTAGCCATTCAATATCAGAGTGCTCCCCCTGAATGGGTAATTTGGGATAATAAGCATCCTCATAGAATACTGTATCTTGGAGACAAACAGTTTCTTGGAGGTAGGACAATAGTACTTGTGACTTTTCTGAGTGGAGGAGTACCTGAGGAATATGCACTTTTGGGAACAGGCATCAAACTTACTTTCATCATGGGTATGGACAAACACAATGCAACCAAACAATTTTTTTGGTAATGGGTTGGTAAGAGAGCAATTGGGAAAGGTGGTCAGGAGTGTTTGGACAGGAGTGGTATAATTGACGATTTTGGTGGGCATTTGGTTGATAAGGTGGGCGGCAGTCGAGACCGCATCACCCCAAAAGGTAGTAGGCACATTTCTCTCCATCAATAAAGTTCTGGTTACCTCTAATAGGTGACGGTTCTTCTGTTTTGTGACCCCATTTTGCTGAGGAGTGTAAGGGCAAGAGGTTTGATGGTGAATGCCTTGCTGATCAAGAAATTCTTTAAAGGTGCTACTTAGGTATTCCCTACCATTGTCACTTCGGATGATTTTGATGGAGGTTTGGATTTGGTTTTTTACAAAGTTATGGTTATGGAAACTTTGGAAAACTTGAGCGACCTCAGATTTTTCTTTCATCAAGTCAACTCATGTGACTCTGGTGTGATCATCATTGAAAGTAACAAACCATTTCTCATTAGTTCGGGTTTTTGTGTGTGTTGGGCCCCATATATCGCTATGGATTAGTTAGAAAGTAGCGGTGGGTTGGTAGGACTGTTTTGGATAGGAGGATCATATTTGTTTAGCAAATTGACAGGTTTCGCAATGAAAAGGAACAGAATTTTATTGAATAAACTAGGAAAAACATGTTTCATATAATCAAAACTAGGATGGCCTAAACGACAATGCCATAAAGGTACATCTTTTTCTTGAGAACTTGAGCTTGTCAGTGCCTTACATGCATTCCAAGTGTCTTTATTTTGCAACGCCGATCTTTCCAGGTAGAAAAGTCTATCCCACTCTATAGAAGTCCCAATCGTCTTTCCCGAGTTTAAATCCTGAAAAAGACAACAATCATTATCAAAAATTACTCGGCATATACGGCCTTTGGTTAATTTACTCAGATATTAAATTGCAAGTAAGTGTGGGCACAAAGAGGACATTGTGACTTCTCAGAGATTTAGATAGGATGACTGTGCCAATCCCTTCAACTTTGGTGTATACGCCATTAGCAACTTCGACGCGAAGATTCTCGGGGCACAATTTGAGAGCGGTAAATAAAGTATGATTGTCTGTCATGTGGTCTGTTACTCCTGAATCAACAATCCATGTATTGTCACTGGTTCGTACCGTATTAAGAGCTATAATGGAATTACTTGATTGCACCAAGTTGGCAGTGGGAATAGAGTTGGACTTGTTTTGTTTGTCCAGTATCCTGCGGAGTATCTGTAGTTCTTCTGGGCTTAAGGAATCAGCATCTCCAGACTTTTGCTCGGTGATAGTGAGATGACTTTGTTTAATAGTTGATGGCTTTCCATGTAGTTTCCAGTACTCCTCTTTGACATGTCCCTTCTTCTTGCAGTAGTTGCACCATTTCTTATTTCTACGTTCCTCATGTGGTCCTTTTGCGGCAAGAGCCGAACTTTCATTTTGGCTTGGGCTACTTCAATTTAAGAGCTTTTTGCTTTCTTCAAATTGCACATGGTTGACGACATCAAACAAGTGAGGTAAGGGTTTCAGGCCCATAAACCCGCCTCTTACCTCCTCAAAGCCATCATTGAGTCCAAGGAGGAAGTCATATACTCTTCATTCTTCTACGATCTTTCGATATAATTGCGTGTCTTTAGCATTCTTCCATGGATGCACTTCAAATAGGTCCTATTGTTGTCAGAGTTTTAACAAGGCATTGTAATAATCAGTCAAGTTCATGTTACCTTGTTGCAAATCTCGAAGTTCGTGTTTTAGGTGAATTAAGGCAGTGGTGTTATCAAGGGATGAGTAAGTCCTTCGAGCAGCGTCCCAGATTTTCTTTACGGTATTTGCCAAGAGATAGCCCTCTGATTTCCACAATCATAGAGTTGCACAACCAAGTCATAACTTGGTTGTTTTCAGCAAACCACGTGTCAAAATTTGGATCATTAGGGGCTGGTTGAGGTGTTGCCCCATTAATATATTTCTCCTTACGCTTGCCATGAATGTACCTTAGTACGCTTTAGGACCATTGAAGATAGTTTCTTCCATTGAACCTATGGTTAATAGCCATAACCTGACTTTCTGAGTATTTTGGTGCCATCATAGTGCAGCTGGCTGTGGAGGAATTGGAGGAAGATGAGTTTTGAATTTTAGAAATTGTACCGGACATGAGTGCCATTGGTGGGGCCCTAGTTTTGATGGAATTTCCAGGGATAAAGCCGAAAAGAGGAGGAAATTCTGATGGATTCATGGTTCTGGAAGAAGCTCGCCGTGCTATGGTGGCGCGTGACAGCCACGAGCTGCTTCGATCGCCGCCACTCTCCTGGGTTTTGCGACCTCCCTGTGTTGGCGGTGTACCACCACTCGCTGTCCTACACCGGTTTGTAGTGACCGGTGTCTCTCTCTCCTCCCCCCCTCCCCCTATCTCTCTCTTGGCCTCACTGTTTCTGCGTGACCCAGTGCCAGTGAGTGGCAACTGTGATCTCTGATACCATATTGAACTCAGAGGCTACTTACTAACTCTCTATCACTTGTATTATCATTATAAACCAACTACATTATATAGGACTCAAACAGAGCAATCATGGGGAGTCCTAAATGAGGAGATTACAAAATAAAATCAAATAAAATCATTTCCTAAACTAGCTAGACAATAATCAAGGGATATGATAAGGCTAATATCATGGGATTACAATCATGCTAGAATCATGGGATCACAATCATGAGTTGATTTCCTACATTTATGGCTTATTTAATGTCATAATTTCATTAAATTCGGGGTGTTATGTTTGTATATCCTCTGATTTTTATTTATTCCTGTAAAATGGTTTGCGGTAATGGTTTTGAAAGTATTGCATGCAATGAAAATTTGATACAGATTAGATCAAGAAATGATAGTAATCTGAAACTTAAGTTAGAGGAGTTAAATATAATTTAGTGTTCAAGTTAAGAAAGTGTGGTTGTGTAAAAGATCCCCTTGTTTCTCAGCATAGGAATGATAGTATTTAAAAAGCATTGGAATAGTATCCTGAAAACCAAACATAAATTTGTAGCTTTTGCTATCAATAGGCAGCTTCAAAGGCTAGAATATTACTGCACGAGGCCATACTCTTTCACATAAAGATATGGTTCAAATAATGAGCACTCATTAAATATATTGTAGCTGCCTGATTTTATTTATTTATTTATTTCATTTGATGATGAATGAGGGTCTAAACCCTACTTATCAACTTCTGAACTTGGGGATCAGTTCTCCCATATATCATGGTATATTAAGTTCCTTGCAAAATCAGGAACCTCTCCCCCATGGTGGCTGTTTGATATTTTAACTATATGATTTTTGTTTTTTTATTTCCAATTTCTACAGGGCCATGATATTCTTATGGCTACCATGCTCAATGGAGCTGCAATTATGGATGGAGCTTTATTACTTATTGCTGCAAATGAGAGTTGTCCACAACCACAAACCTCTGAGCATCTAGCTGCTGTGGAAATTATGCGTTTGCAACACATAATAATTCTTCAGAATAAGGTTGATCTGATTCAAGAAAATGTGGCTATCAATCAGCATGAAGCGATTCAGAAGTTTATACAAGTAACTTTTGATTAACTGATTTTTCTATATTGCTGTTCCATAACCTTGTATTTTTCTGTAGCTTACTCTTCTGTCTCTATTTTCTATGCAGGGAACTGTTGCTGACGGTGCACCTGTAGTCCCCATTTCAGCCCAGTTAAAGTATAATATAGATGTTGTTTGTGAATACCTTGTGAAAAAGATCCCAATCCCTGAAAGGAACTTTGTCTCTCCACCTAATATGATTGTAATCCGATCTTTTGATGTCAATAAGCCTGGGTTTGAAGTTGATGAAATTAAAGGAGGTGTAGCTGGTGGAAGCATTCTCAGGGTAAGTCCTTTTGGTCATCAATATACTTCAATGCTTCTTGGGCATTAATATTATTTTTTTTAAACGGAGGTTTGATCTTCCAATTAAGTTCAGAATGATGCTTTCGTTAATGCATGTATAATGCCATATAGTTTTCAAAACGTTTCAGTCTACTTCAATACTACTTTCGGTCCTTATGCATTACATATATTAAGGACCGGAGGTAGTATTTCACGTGAATGATTCGGTGTATGCATTACATATGTTATATTAAGGACCAGAGGTAGTATTTCACATGAATGATTCTGCTTGAACACGTTTTTTCATTACCTTCACAAAATGATGGGACTGATTATAAATGCAAACGGATTTTTTTAATATGTGAAATATAAGAATGATGTTGGAGAGCCAAGTGGAACTGTAGGTTTTTTTTTTTTTTTTTGCCAACGGTACTGTAGTTTAATCAGAATATCACACACACATATGAATTGATAACTAGCAGCACATCCTTTTTTTGTGTGAAACTTGGTTAAACATCTAAATTTTTGTTTGCCCCTATTTTCTTTTTTTCTTTTACAAAAACCTTGAGGGTGTTTATTGTGGAGATTTTTAATATACCATGTGCATAAACCCAAATCTTATTACTTTCGCAGGGAGAGTATTTGGTCTGGCCAGAGTTTCCAATAAGTAAGAAAGTATATTTAAATTTCCTAATATGATGGAAAATCTAATATTTAATGACATATTTGGGAATAATTTACCCTATTTTTTGGCTAACTAATTTGCTAGGGACATTTAATTTTCCAAGAAACTCAATTGGAAAATCATTTACTAAATATAGAATTGGTTTTACGCAGATATTGTTTGATATCCTGGTAATACTAGATCAATACCAAGCACCAAGTGACTATTTGTTGAGTTAATGGCAAAGTAGCCGCACAACTTGCCTGTAAATAACACATCCATCTTTTCACTGCAGGGTGTTTTGAGGGTAAACCAAATCATTGAAGTTCGACCTGGAATAATTGTCAAGGACGAGAGCGGGAATACAAGATGCACACCCATATACTCTAGAATAGTTTCATTATACGCTGAACAAAATGAGCTTCAATTTGCTGTGCCCGGAGGTCTAATTGGTGTGGGCACAACCATGGATCCCACATTGACGCGTGCTGACAGATTGGTGGGGCAAGTTCTTGGAGAAGTTGGGTCACTGCCTGAGGTTTATGTTGAACTTGAGGTTGGTGCTTTTTTCTTATGGCTTATCATTCCAAGCATGCAATGAAATTTTGAGTTTGAAGTTTTGAAACTCTTGAGGGTAGTTTGGTAATGGGATCTTATATTTCATGATTCTTCATCTGCTTATCACCTACTACTTAGACTGTAGTAATAACATATAGTACTTCTTTTCATACATGTAGGGGTAGAGAAATTTTTGTTATTGTCCACATTTTTTATTGGCTATAATTATTTGCTAATTGATATCATTACTAATAGATTAGATTTGAGTATTGTCAAGCTCAATTAAGAGCAAGTTTGCCAGCTTGATTCCCCCCCCCCCCTTTATATGAAGTTTGAATCATTGAAGTACAATGGTGTTACACAATCCATGTTGCTGATCATAATGGGATAAAGCATGTTGTTGTGGGATCAGGCATGCTGTTGAAAACTTTGAATTGCTGGTGTTGCTGAAGGGGGAATTGGTTCCGTTCCATTTGACCCAACTACTTTTGGATGTTATCCCCGTTTCTTGAAAGCCTTAGTTTTATTGCTGTAGTTCATGCTTTGGTGTGTCTTGTAGGTGAACTTCTTTTTGCTTCGAAGGCTTCTTGGTGTCCGGACAAAAGGGTCTGAGAGACAAGGAAAGGTTTCCAAGCTTGCCAAGGCAGAGATACTAATGTTGAACATAGGATCAATGTCAACAGGGGCTAGAGTTGTTGCAGTGAAGAATGATTTGGCAAAGTTGCAACTGACTTCCCCAGTGTGCACCAGTAAAGGGGAGAAGATTGCGCTGAGTAGGCGTGTTGAGAAGCATTGGCGTCTGATTGGGTGGGGCCAAATCCAAGCAGGAACCACCATTGATATACCAGCTGCTCCTGTTCTGATTTAAGTTTTTCGCCTAGACAGACAGAGCCGGAGAAATCAAGGTTACAAAACCAGAGGAATTTAGACGTGTGGAGAGGGGGAGAACTATTGGGAACCATTTTTTTCAGGTGGAGAAGAAAACATCCTTTGGGTTATGGATTTTTGTTTTTGTTTTCTCTTGGTTTTTTAATTTTGTCTTACAATGAGTCTACTGTATCTTGCGATGTGAGCTTTGGCAGAATGCAATTTCTGAGATTTGCATTAACAAAATGGGGCTAAAATCAGTTGAACATAAAATTATGTGCATATAGCTTAATGAAAACCCGGTTGGACCGGTTTGATTTGGGGCAGTCAAAAATTAAGGGAGAATAAGAGGAATGAAGAATTGGCAAAGAACTTGTTAAATTGATTATGAACTGGTCCAAACTGGTAAAAGATCAGTGATAAGAATTGGTTTGAATTTTGAATTTTTGCCCAAAAAAAAAAAAGATTTTGTTTGAATAGTTTAAAAAATAGATTCATGGCTAGGCAATTAATTTTTTTTCCCTTTTCACGAAATCATTACCAATGTACATTGGCTGAAATTTCACTTAAGTGGACATAAATGTCAGCCGCCATTTATAACAACAACAATAAAGCTTTTATCCCACTAGGTGAGGTTGGCTACATGAATCACACGACGTCATTGTATTATGTTGAAAATCATATCTTTAGATATATTATTAATCAAAAGGTCTCTCTCTATGATCTTATTAAGCGTTTGTTTCGGCCTTCCGCGACCTCGTTTTATAGGACTTCAAACTGCTTGATCAACCCTCTTCATCAGTGCATTCAACGGCCTTTGATGAACATGTCCAAACCACCTCAAACGACTTTCTATCATTTTTCATTTAATAGAGGTCACTCCAACTCTTTCACGTATATGATCATTACGAATCTTATCTTTTCTTGGATGACACGCATCCATCTCAACATTCTCTTCTTGGCCACCCCCATTTTATGCTCATATAGTCCCTTTAAAGCCCAATACTCACTATCATATAGCATTACTGATCTTATAGTAGTGCGGTAGAACTTCCCTTTTACTTTATTAGGTACTTTTCGATCACAAATAACTCCAATAGCTTTTCTCCATTTATACCATCCAACTTGAATTCTGTGATCGACATCTCCATTAATTACACCATCTTGTTGTATAATTGATCTCAAATACCAAAACTTTGTCACTAGCGGAATAACTTCCCCCCCCCCAATTTAACTTCCGTTCATTTTGACTTTGTCTCTTATCATTCTTACAATGCATATATTCAGTTTTACTCCTACTCAGACGAAAACCCTTCACTTCCAAAGTCCGTCTCCATATTTCAAGTTTAGAATTAATTTCCTCCCTGGATTCATCCAACAGAACTATATCATCTGCAAAAAGCATGCATTTAGGGATCTCCTCTCTTATAGGCTCAGTTAGAACATCTACCACTAAGTTAAACAAATAAGGGCTCAAAGCTGATCCCTGATGTAGGCCACTCTTTATAGGAAAGTCCTTTGTTACACCTCTAGGTGTTCTAACATTGGTTGTAACCCCTTCATACATGTCTTGAATGGCTTTGTGTATGTAAACCACACCCCTTCTTTTCTAAGGCTTTCTAGAGTATATCTTTTGGCACACGGTCATATGCTTTTTCCAAATTAATGAAAATCATATGCAAATATCTTCCTTTGCTCCTATACTTTTCCATAAACCCCCTTAATAAATAAATCGCTTCTGTTGTGGATCTTCATGGCATAAATCCAAATTAGTTTTCAGCAATTTTAGTCTCCAACCTCAACCTGCGTTCCATCACCTTTTCCCATAATTTCATTGTATGACTCATAAGCTTAATTCCTCTATAATTTGCACAATTTTGAATATCCCCTTTATTCTTATAAATAGGAATCAAAGTATTTTTCCTCCACTCATTCGACATTTTCTTGAATCGTAAAATCTCATTAAATAATTTTGCGAGCTACAAAACACCCTCCTCACCCAAACATTTTCAAACTTCAATAGGAATCCCATCAGGCCCAACAGTTTTACCATTTTCCATTTTCTTAAGAGCTTCCCTAACCTCACCAATTCAAATCCTGTGGTAAAATGACAAATTAAGATCACCTTCTCGAGTTGTCAAATCTTCACAATCACAAGGCTCTCCCCCTCCATCATTGAACAACTTATAAAAGTAGACTTCCCACCTATTCTTAATATCTCCATCAGTAACTAAAACTTTACCTTCTTCATCCTTTATACACCTCACTTGGTCCAAGTCTCTTGATTTTCTCTCCTTGTTCTTTGCAATCTTGTAAATCTTACGCTCCCCCGCCTTTGTTCCTAACTCTTTGTAAAACTCCTCATATGCTTTATTACGAGCTACACTCACTGCGTTCTTAGTTTCCTTTTTAGCCAAACGATACCTTTCCCAATTGTCAACATTATTACTCAAGTGTATTGCTATAAAACAATCTTTCTTATTCTTGACTTTCTCTTCAATAGTCACATCCCACCACCAAGTCTCCTTATCCTGCTGACCAAAACCTTTTGATTCTCCCAAAATTACTTTAGCAACCTTATGGACCTTTATAGACATATTCTCTCACATGATATTAGCACTTTATTGTAACTCCCATTCCCCCTCCTCCAAAAGAGTTCTCTTAAAAATCTCCCATTTCTCCCCCTTTAACTGCCACCACCTGACCCTTGGATTTAAAACTTGCCGGTGCTTTTGTTTTACACACTTAATATTTACATCAAGGACCAAAACCCTATGTTGTGTAGTCACGCCATCCCTAGGGATCACTTTGTAGTTAGTACAAAGTCTTCTATCAGAGTTCCTTACAAAAAAGAAGTCAATCTGTGTCTTGACATCTCCACTCTTATATGTTATTAAATGCTCTTCTCTCTCTTCTTAAAGCAAGTGTTAACAATCCTAAGGTTATATGCGAGGGAGAAATCAATAATAGATTGACCTTCATTATTGAGCACCCCAAATCCAAAACCCCCATGAGCCCTTGCATGAGGTCTTGCCTCCTTACCGACATGTCCATTAAGATCTCCTCTAATAAATTTTTTTTTGGTTAGTGGGATACTCTGAATTAGCCCCTCCAAATCTTCCAAAAACTTTTCCTTAAGATGTGCTTTTGCCCCTACTTGAGGTGCATACGCACTGATAATGTTTATAATATCTTTCCTAACAATCATTTTTAAAGAAATGATTCTGTCATCAACCCTCTTAACTTCCACCACGTTCTTTCTCCATTCATTATCAGTGATGATACCAACACCATTCCTTCCTTTAACCTTTCCTGTATACCAAAGCTTAAAACCATTAATTTCTCAAGACCTTTCTCCCACCCATTTAGTTTCTTGAAGGCATAAGATATTAATCTTTTGATCATTCATTATGCCACCACCTCCAGAGATTTGGCATTCAAAGTCCCAATGTTCCAAATGCCAAACCTGATCTTGCTCTCATGAACTAGCTTCTTTAGCCGCCTCTGTTCAGAAGAGAGCGGTAGCCCTTACTCATTTAACACTACATCCGGGCGACGATGCAGCGGCCCTCGCTCACTTATCACTGTACTCAAGCCATACAACGCGTTACTTATAGGCAACGACCTAGCATTAGCACAATTTCTTCGTTGATCCATGTTCATAAGAGATTCGACAGGGTTTACTTACAGGCGCCATTTACATTGGCTGAAATTTAAAACTTTCTCTAATTTAATAAAATCACACTTTTTTTTTTCATACTTCAACTCCAAACTGTTTCCCTAATAATTTTTTAACCATAATAATAGCAGGGAAGAAAATTTCAAGAAAGTTGACGAAAGTGTAAATACAGAAATTTTCATTATAGTCCACAAAAGGTGGACCTAGAAACAAATAATGTTTTTTCAAAGATTTCATCATATGTTGGGAAGCAGCTCATCAAGTCTCACAATTTATCAATCATGGAATTGAACATAAAATTTAAAATATTATGCTAATTTAATGACCGGCCATTACAATTAATTGAGCTATTCTTTAGTTGAAGTCAGAAATATGTTCATTGTTTATGGTTTGTTTGGGAAGGCGTTTGGGGCAAAAAAAAAAGCTTAGTTGCCGCCCAATTGTCTCATTTCGCTCCATTTGGGTTGGCGTTTGGAGGAGATCAGCTTAAGCAAAAACAGCAGCTTCTTAAAGAAGCTACTTCCACGTGCTTTTTCAAGGGCGAAAAGCTGCTTCTCCTAGGGTTGGCGACCGTTGGGGCATTAAATGCCATTTGAAACCATTACCCCTTAGCTGCCTCATAGAGCCTTGGTGAACTGCTTCTTTGTAATACCCCGAATTTTGAGACTCGAGGCTAGAGAATAAGCTTGAGATTAGTGGATTGCTAAGCCCCGGTTTAGCAAGATCCCAAATTGTGATTAAGGGTTGATGACTCCAAAAGCAGACGTGATTAGTGATAAATGGACCCTTTTGGAGATTATGATGTGAACTGTGATGCGTATACATTGTGAGTAGCTGCAAAACCCAATATTTAAGTTCAATTATGGATTAATATCTAAATTGACTTAAAATAGAGGGAGGGTGCATATTGTGGCTAAATGGAAAAGTATGATGTGTTTAGTAGTGATTTAGGAGGAATTGCCATAATCAGGGGTAAAAGGGTAAAGTTACCGACCAATTGGTCAGTTACCGAAGAGGAAACTCATTGGTAACTTAAAGATCAATTGTTAGGGTTGATTTTTTGTGAGATTGAGTGGGTGGAATCCCATGTGTGTGAGTTCCTTGGAATTGGTTTGAAACTTTGGAAAGTAAAGAATTGAAATGTGAGTTTGAATTGTGACTTGTGTTGACATGTTGTGATTATTGGTGAAACATGTCAATGGAATGTGAATTTGATTGGTTTGGTGTTTCCAATGGATTCCTTGTGAAAATTTATGTGGGAATGATGTTTGGTATGAAAATGGAACCAATTGAAGCAAAGATGCAAAATTTGAAATTCTGTCCAGTGAAACTCTATTCTGGGCAGTCAATTTGTGTGAACGTTTTGAATGACCAAATGGTGTCTAAAAATTCTGAAAATTTCTTATATTTCACATCTCATGCTTCAAAATGGACATATAATTTGTGTCATTTCGTTTTGTGAACTAGGAGATATAACTGTCCAAAGTTTGGGATGGAAACTAAACTCTGTTTTGGGGCAGTGATGAGTTTTATGTAATTCTGGAATTGTGTGGTGATTTTTAGTATTGGCCAATATTTTTCCTATGAATAGGACTTAAATATCTTTCATTTGACTTTGGAATCACCTCATTTCGAGTTTTCTAGAATTAGTTATGATTTTTCAAAGTTTGGGCAGAAAATCTGCCAGAAAACCCGAAAATGGGAATTATGACATAATCAAAATAAAAGATGACATCAGCATGGAAATTAAAACATTTTCTCATCATCTTCAGCTCTCATTTTCGTGCTGAACCGTGCAGCACCATGGAGAAAGAGAGAGAGGGATTTTTAGAGAGAGAAGAGGATGAAAACTCGCGAGGTAGGTCGATTTCTTCGGTGAATTCGTACCTAGCGCGTATAATCCATCTCCTAAGCTTCTCTTCTACATGGATTAAGGTACTTGAAGCTTAATTTTTCTGTTTAAAAGGGGCTAGGGTTCAGCCATATTGAGTAAAAGCCAGTGGGAGCTTGAGGTAACTTCCAAACTTTCGTATATTGCTTATTCTGGCTGTTGTGGGCAATTTAATCGGTGAAATTTTGCCGGATTGCCATTGGTTTTAAAGTTTGGAAATGACATGGCCTAGGGGTTATACTGCCCAAATTGGGTCTTAATGTTAGTTGTAACCTAATGTAATGGTTAATAAAGTGGTTAGGAGTAGAAAGAAACACGTTTACGGAGCCGAAACTGAAAAACCCCAATTTTTCCCGGAGTACTTGTATATTTCAGTTATGGCTATAAATGGGTCTTAGAGTTAGATTTTCAATAATTTTATGGTTCCATTGAGTTCAGGATCGAAAATTAGGTGGGGTTACAGTTGGTCACTTTTTCGGAAAAGGCTGAAAAAGCATAATTACGAAAACGCCCCTGAAACCCTTAAAGTGGGGCTGTCAAGGGTAAATTTGTATATTGACATTGAATTTGATAATTCCGAGTCCGGAAATGGATTCCTTGGGTGAAAATATGTCAGAATAGCCCATGTCAAAACTTCAAGAAAAGTACAGCTGGACCGGGTACAGCGGGGTCGGGCCGGGTCCCCGGGGGTATTTTAGTAAATTTTCAATATAGCCTCATATAACCCCCAGAAACACTATGGAAGTATCTAAATAGTACATTTGACATTGTAGGATCGAATGTGAAGCCCCGAGTTGTTGGCACGTAAATCGAGAAAAAAAGACTGGAGGTAGGGAACTTATCTCTCCTGCATGCTCTGATAACTGTATTAATGTGTTGATGCATGTTATTGCTTTGCTTGATTATGTGGAACATGTATGAATGATTGAAAGCTATTTTTCAATATATGCTATGGCCATATGTGTATCGTTCGAATCATTGAGCTTATAGATTTGTCATTGTATGTGTGCATGAGTTATGTGATGCAAGCATGTCATGCATTAAACACTTATCTTGCCTGCATATTGATAATGTTTCCCTACTGAGATTCTCTCGAATCTCACCCTCCCCTACCAACAATTTAGACAGGGCAAGTGGCTCGTGGAGGGAGCGGCTAGGACTCTTTCGAGATGAGATTGTGTAATCCCCATTTGAAGAATTGTAATGGGAAATTGTACCCTGTGTATCTTTAGTGAAGGTATGTACCCGGGGTTGCCGGGATGATTATGTTGTGCACTCTGATATTTATATGAATGTGATTTATCTTCGCGTAGTAATTGTATTCGAAATGTGAATATGAGACCAAGTTTATAAATAATTTCGAAAGGTATTTTTGAAAACCCCATCATGTGATGGGTTAGTAAATGTTATTTGATTATTATTGGTCTCCATTTCATTTTAATCACGTATTTCGGATATAATTACGGAGGGGTTTATATTCTTCTTCATCCTTGGATCTTCAACACAACGTCAGCGCTATTGAGTAGAAGGGGTCAGTCGGTGGGTCAGTCCAAGTTGAGAGGTCTTTAGCCTTTCGACAATGAATGCAATGAAGCTCTTGAATGAAGCTGTGCTTTGTTTTCCTGGTTCGAGTTTTTGTTCCAAGAAAGAAGAAGCTTTGAACAAATTAGGATTTGACTAGGAACTTGATCGCAAACTTCAAAAGTTTTCGAGGAGGGATTAAAGGGAAAATTTTTGAAATATTTGTAGGATAAACTCTAATTTCCAAAGCATATGGGTCCTTTTTTGTGATTTCCCCGGTCCCTTTGTTTCATTCACTTGTAATTTCCATAAATTCTAGGGACCTTTTCTGTAACTTTTTTCAGTTCTCAATATTAATTCTAACCCTCCGAAATCTCTAATTTCTTATTAAGCACCTACAATGCAAGATTAAGGTCAAGATAGCATCAAAAGTTCAAGAGATAATTTGTATGACTAATTAAAATTTTTTGACCATTTTGTCTCTGATTACAATTTATTAAATATGAATGTCCCTAATTCAAATTAGCACTTAATTATGTAATAATGTCCCAAAAAATGCATTAAAAATCCAAATTTAATTATAAAATATCATATAAAAATATGGTTCAATCATTGTGCTTCTCTTAGCTCTCCCTTCTTCAACACAAATGAATAATGTTCGTGACAAAATCTAATAATGATCCGTTTCATGTATGCATTCTAATTTAAATACAATTTTATCCATTATTAATTAAGTACTTTAGTTATTTTCCTTTTTTTTCAATAATAAATGAACTTTTTGTGTTTTATCAAATTTTTATTTTAATTTTTTACTTCAATTATCACAATTTATATAAATAATATATATATATATATATATATATATATATATATATATATATATATATATATATATATATATATATATATGATTAATTCCATTTTTAGTCATTTCCATCTAAATGGGCTTTTCAAATAATAATCCAAACATACTTAAGGTTAGAAAAAAAGTCATTTTTGCCACCACCAATCCAAACATAAATCACATTTATAATATAACTTTTATCCTATTTTACTTTTGCAAAAGTTAGATTATAAAAAAGCTATTTCTGCCACTGCTAATCCAAATAGGCACTTAATTGATGCCTTTCTGAATATTATGCATCAACATTTTTTCTCAAAATTTAGTGCATCTTTTTTTCTTGAAGCCGTAAATATTCTTGTGTAAAGTAGCAGCTGGTCAATTTTTTGTTGATTGATATATTGATTGATCTGATCATAGAAAAGGAGAGAATGAAATGGTTCCTTGAACAACAACTTACAAATGCATCCTTCAATTGTATCAGAAGCAGCTGAGTAGAGTACGACGAAGAAAGTACACACTTTCTGTTGTTGATGAAGCAAACATTCTTCCTCCTCTTCAGTCAAAATCTGTAGAGCCGGTAATATGAGTTAAGGACCCAACCCCCTGACATGTGATAATTTGGTGGATTGTTTTTGGAAAGTGGACTTGTTTTGACGAGGGTGTTTTAGGCTTGAACCCATGTAACTGTGACGGGCTAGCCCGCCAACCATTGGGTTAGCGCATATTTATTTTTTTATTTTTTAAATTTCTATAATTCTAAAAAATAAAAATAAAAAAGTATTAAAATTGGTAATGTGATTTTATAATTTAGGTTTGTTAAAAAAAGCTATTTCCAGCTCGTTTTGATCTGTATATTATATTTCTTATACAAATTTCACACGGTTTAAGAAGTAGAAATAAATGATTTTCATTAATTCACCACACAGATGCAAAATTATCTGTAATTTGTTTTTACTATAAAAAAGTCTATAACTGATTTCTATAATTCTACGTGAGATTCAATAGTTTATTCGTAAAAAGGGAAGTAATACTTTTTTTTTTTTCAAAATGAAATACTATTTTTACATATTGAAACCTTATAATTATAATATTTTCAATTATCACATCAAATTATCCTTTGGGTTGGATTTCAATATCATCCATATTTCTTAATGATATTATATGAACGAAGATAGTGTTTGACCAAGTTATTCCGCGGTTATATAATTAGGAAAATATAATTTTACAAATAACTAACTCTTATAAAATTTAACTATAAAAGTTCGGGCACCATTATCATTGATTCAGTTTTAATCCATGTTTTGAAACCAGACCGGACCGGCCAACTGGTGGTCCGACTAGTCTAGTTCAATAGTTGACCCTGGTTTGACCGGTTTAAAATTAAAAAAAAATTAAATTAATTCAGTTTTTTTAATATTTTATTTAGAATTTTATATAAATAACTCTGAAATCTTCACTTCCTCATCGGTCTAGCCCTAATTTGACTTTGATCTAACCTACTCACCCTTGACCCAATACCTCGACAGGTTCAGTGGCCAGTTCGGATTTCAAAACTGTGGTTTTAATTTGAAATTTATTGATTGATCATTCAAATTCAAAATTCCCTCCAATATTAGCTTGGATGATCATAAACGGAGGTGTGTGCATAAAAGTGCATAAATGGAGTTTCTATCTTGTGTAACATCTTTTAGTACGTTGTATACCCTTTACAATTATTTCTTTGTTATATTAATTTTATAGAAAGTTATCAATATTCTTCCCTTCTTTGTTTAGCTATTATTAATGCACAAGGTATTGATTTTAATGAAATATAAACGAGTTTTATGAGCATTTGTCCTTCTGTCTCAATTAAGTGTTTGATAATGAGATCTGTAATATCCCAATTTTTGATTAAGGGCTAATCATGATTAGTGTGGATATTTATGAATTTAAATGGAATTATTATATGTTTTATGGCTATTTTAATTAATACGAAATTGGAAGAATGGAATTATTGGGCAATTAGTTGGTGATTAAGGGGAAAATTAATTACTAACTAGGAGAGGAATGAGAAGTGTGATTAAATGGTTAATGGAGGGATTAATGAAGCTAATTGGTGATATATTGTATAAGAACCAATGAGTTTTGGACATGTGTCAAGAATAGGTGAAGAGAAAAGGAGTAAAAAAGGTCAAATCCCAATTGTTTAATATTTTTCTCTCCTCCCTCTCCTTACTTTACGCTGGCAGCATGGGTTAGAGGGAAAATAATCACTTTCTCTTCATCTTCAAGCTCTCATATCCCTCTTTCTCTCATTCTCTCTCTCTCTCTCTCTCTCTCTCTCCCCATTTCGCTGAAACAAGCAAGAAAGGAAGAAGGAAAAGCTTGATCTTTGGTTTGTCATTTGGTGTTGGTTTTAGACTTCAAGAAATTGTGGAGGTTGGAGAATCAAGAAGCTACTTTGAGAAAGTGGTTAAGGATACGATATTTGCCCTCCTCGGGAGAGACCTGCGACAAAGCACGCACGGAACGAACCAGGTAGTAACTCTTCTCTCATATTATGTATGATGTTTTGGCATGCATAACTTATCGTTGAATTTGTGAAATGTGTGCCATGGTCCATTACGGCGTGAGCAGGTCAGCGTGAGCCGTGTAGGGATTAATGGTGGTCATCTCTAGGTCGGCCGTTGAACTGCCGTCGTAATCGACCTGGATATTGTGAATCCGACCCGTGGGGTGGAGTTTGTGAATTTAGCCGTCGGCTGTGTGTATCTTGCCTGTATGGCTTGTATATGACATGCATTATATGAATCCCAGCTGTGGTGAAATGTATTGTGTGGATTATTGTGATGCAATGCAACGTGAGCAATTCAGCGTGAGCAATCGTAAGGGATGACATGTGTCATACTAACCATTGCCGTTGTAACTGCTGTTGTAGTTGCTTGTTGTGGTTAATGATTTGCTTACATGCATTATTATTGTACATTATATGATTGATTTGTTACTACGGGGATTCTTTAGAATCTCACTCTCCTAAAATTAAACATTTTAGACAGGGCTGAAGGATCGAAAGGCAAGCGGGCGACGAAGAGTAGTTAGAACTCCAGTTTAGGAGTATATTTTGGGTTAATGGTTATCATTGTATACCTTTTGGATATTTTTGGTAGAAACGATTGTATATAGTAGATTTTTGTGTAATCCCCAAGAAAAACGGTATGAATTGTAGGCTTTGTGCCTTGTGTAGATCCCTTTTTATTAATGAATGGAACCCGAGTGTGTCGGGAATTTATGCTGTACTCTGATATGTATGAATGAAACCAATCGATAGAGGCCATTTTGTATTGAAATGTGAACGTGAGACCATTGTCTAACATGTTTTGTAAAGATTTTTGTGAACCCTGATTTGGGAAGATTGACTTTGTTTAAGTCCCAAAATCTATTACGGTCTCTAATTCCACATTAATTACGTTTTTACGAACTAATCTCGGCCTTAATCGTGAAGGGGGTTACATTTATGGTATCAGAGCTGTAGTTCCTGGCAAGGTGAGGATTTGCTAGGATAGCTCCTTAGTTGACCTTAATCCTTTGAGTTTAGGGTAGCTTAATGATTGATAAGTGCTTGTTGCGTATACACATGAGCATTTCTACTAATTGTGGATTGAAATGAATTTTATGGATTATGTGTATACATTGGCTAAGGTACTGACGTGGTGAATCATTTGTAGTGATAAAGACGAAATGGTTCGCCCTTTTACTAGAGTAAGGCAACAAGACCCAGAGGTGGATGAACTTAATGACAATCCTCCTGATCCCATGCGAGAGATGATGGATCTCGTACAGGAACAAAGGGACATGATAGCTGAGCTGAGAGAAGAGCTCAGAGAGGAAAGGGCCAAGCGAAATGAGGAAAGGGCCCAGTCAACTCATGAGGAGACTCAACCAGAGACTCATCGTGAGGAGACAGCTGAGGGGTCCAATGGATCTCACGAATCCCCACCTCACACGATGCCTAATCAAGAGTCTCAAGGGGTGCCGGTTCGTGAGGGAAGGGACTTGAATTCTTGGGTCTCCAAGTTTTGCAAGCATATGCCTCCGGTATTCAGAGGGAGGTTTGACCCCCAAGCTGCTGAGGACTGGTTGAACCGATTAGAGAATATTTTTGAAGTCCTCGAGTGCCCTACAGAGGTCAAGGCAAAACTAGTTGTGTATAAGCTAGAAGGGGATGCAGATCGGTGGTGGAAGAACATCGCCACGTCATTGAAAAACCGGAATATACCATTGACTTGGGAGATATTTGAAGAACAATTCAACGAGAAGTATTTCCCCAAGTCGGTGAGGCTTGAGAAAGAGTCTGAGTTCCTGGCTATCAAGCAGGGAGATACGGAGAGCTTAGACGAGTATCTTTCCCGTTTCACTCGATTGTCACGGTATTCTGCCTACCTTCGGGAAAGAGATAATGAGGAGTGGAGCTCCGCTATGCTAATCCGGGGATTGAGGCGCGAATTGAAGAAGAGGTTAGCTGCTCATCAGTTTACTAACTTCAATAAGGCCGTGGAAGAGTGTAGAATTGTTGAGTATAATCTGAGAGAGTTGTACCCATCCAAGGGTAGTGGTAGCCGCAGTGAACCTAGCAAGGCTAATACTTCCCAGAAGCGGAAGGGGCAAGGATCCTCATATGGGGGTGGTAGCAAGAAGCCCTATCAACCTGGGGGTCGTAGTGACCAGAGACCTCCAGCGGGACTGGTGTGCAATCAGTGCAGAAAGTACCATCCGGGAAGAACTTGTGCTGGAGAGGTGATTTGCTTCAATTGTAAGCAAGTGGGTCACATTTCTTCTAAGTGTCCACGACCGCCGGCAGAGCAAAGGCCTAGGAATCAGGGTTGAGTGTTCGCCATGACTCATGAGGAGGCCCGGAAGTCGCCTGAATTGATCCAAGGTAAAATCCTTCTCGGTGATAATGAATTAAATGCTTTGTTTGATTCGGGTGCAAGTCATTCATTCATAGCTTATGACTGTGTAAGGCGCCTAGGATTGCATGTGCATAAACTACCATTTGATTTGGTTGTGTCGACGCCAATGGATGTCAAGGCCGTGACGGCCGAAGCTTGCTTGAATTGTGTAATAGTTGTTGAGGGTCGTGAGTCTACAGTAGATTTAATCTGTTTGCCACTCCAACAATTGGAAGTTATTTTGGGCTTTGACTAGTTAACAGCAAATGATGTATTGCTTGATTGTGGTAATAAGAGAATCACTTTCCGTAGTGCACAACGGGATAGCAATGTAAATGCCAGTTTGAATTTACTTTCAACGGTTAAAGCTGAGAGATATCTTGAGAAAGGATGTCAAGGGTATATAGTGTTTTTCTCTGTTCAGGGAGAGTCAAGTGAAGCTATAGAGAGTATACCTGTGGTAAATGAATTTCCTGAGGTATTTCCAGACGATCTTTGTGGATTGCCTCTAGAAAGGGAAGTGGAATTTCCAATTGAAATTGTGCCTGGAGCTGGTTCGATATCAAAAGCCCCATATCGTATGGCCCCGAATGAAATGGCGGAGTTGAAGAAGCAAATTGAAGACTTGCTTGAGAAAGGATTCATCTGACCCAGTGTATCGCCGTGGGGAGCTCCAGTGTTATTTGTGAAAAAGAAAGATGGAAGCTTGAGGCTTTGTATCGATTACAGAGAACTTAACAAGGTCACTGTTAAGAACAAGTATCCTCTCCCAAGAATTGATGACTTGTTAGATCAATTGTCTGGCTCGTGTGTATTCTCCAAGATTGATCTAAGGTCAGGATACCATCAGTTTGCTTGTGAAGGCAGCGGATGTTCCGAAGACTGCTTTCAGAACGAGATATGGGCACTATGAGTTCCTTGTGATGCCCTTCGGTTTGACGAATGCACCAGCGGTATTCATGGATTATATGAATCGCATCTTCCAACAGTATCTTGACCAGTTTGTGGTTGTGTTTATCGACGACATCTTGATCTACTCCAAGAGTAGGGAGGATCATGAGCGACATCTGAGAATCGTGTTGAGAATTCTACGGGAAAAGCAACTCTATGCCAAAATGAGCAAATGTGAGTTTTGGCTTACGGAAGTGAAGTTCCTTGGCCACGTGATCTCTCGAGACGGGGTATCGGTGGATCCCAGTAAGGTGGAAGCAGTACTTGATTGGAAAAGACCAGAAACTGTCTCTGAGATTCGCAGCTTTCTGGGTCTTGCTGGTTATTACCGGAGGTTCATTCAGAACTTCTCGCGTATTGCCTTGCCGATGACCAAGCTCACGAGGAAGGATCAACCATTTTTGTGGGATGAATGTTGTGAGCGGAGTTTCACTGAGCTGAAGGAGAGATTGACTATGGCACCAGTGTTGATTATACCTGATCCCAGTGAGGCTTACGTCGTGTACAGTGATGCGAGTAAGCAGGGGTTAGGGTGTGTCCTGATGCAGCAGGGACATGTGGTGGCCTATGCCTCTCGACAGTTGAAACCGCATGAGATGAATTACCCCACTCATGATCTGGAGCTTGCGGCAATAGTGTTTGCATTGAAAATTTGGCGTCATTACCTGTACGGTGTGACTGTAGAATTGTACTGCGACCACAAAAGTCTCAAATATCTGTATGATCAGAAAGAGTTGAACATGAGACAGCGTCGGTGGATGGAGTTGCTGAAAGACTATAAACTGGAGATCAAATATCATCCGGGTAAGGCTAATGTCATCGCGGATGCTTTGAGTCGGAAGGCGGTGCTAGTGGCAACAATGATGATCCAGGAATGGAAACTTATAGAGGATTTTCGGGATTTAAATCTCTCGAAGGAAATCCTGTGTGCCAGTTATGGTATGGTCCAAGGGGAGAATGACCTGAGACTGAAATTGAAGAGGCTCAGATGCATGATGAGCAAGCCCAATCGATCCGAGCTATGATTGAGCGAGGAGAGACTTGGGATTATGACTTTTCGCGTAGTGGGCTGGTGCGTTATCAGAAGAGAATCTATGTACCACTGAAGGCAGAGTTGAGATTGAGAATTCTTGATGAGGCTCATAAGAGTCAGTATACTCTTCACCCCGGTATGACCAAGATGTATCATACTTTGAAATCCATGTATTGGTGGCCAGGGTTGAAGAGTGATGTGACAAAATATGTGGCGCGGTGTCTTACCTGTCAAAAGAAGAAGATTGAACACCAGAGACCGGCAGGATTGCTTCAGAGTCCAGAAATTCTAGAATGGAAGTGGGAGAGTGTGACTATGGATTTAGTAGTGGGTCTGCCCAAGATCAGAAACTATGATGCGATCTGGGTTATTGTTGATCGACTCACGAAGTCTGCACACTTCATCCTATCAACGCTAGCTATTCTCCTGATAGGCTGGCTGAGATATATATTAAGGAGATTGTGAGACTCCATGGTACACCGAAGAATATTATCTCTGATAGAGATCCTCGGTTTACTTCTAGATTTTGGAGGGCTCTGCACGAAGCTATGGGTACTCAACTGAGGTTTAGCATGGCCTACCATCCTCAGACAGACGGACAGTTAGAGAGGACTATCCAGACTCTTGAAGATATGCTGAGAGCATGTGTCCTTGACTTCAAAGGAAAGTGGGACTACTATCTTCCATTGGCTGAGTTTGCATACAACAACAGTTATCATGCGAGAATTCAGATGGCTCCGTATGAGGCGCTATATGGGAGAAAGTGCCAGTTACCGTTGTGCTGGTCAGAGTTGTCTGAGAGGAAATTGTATGGGCCGGATCTCGTTGATCAAACCGCTAAGCAGATCCGAGTTATCAGGAAGAGGCTCCTTACAGCACAGAGTCGTCAGAAGAGCTATGCTGATAAGAGGAGAAGACCTCTTGAGTTTGAAGTGGGGGATCATGTTTTCTTGAGAGTGTCTCCGGTCACGGGCATCGGGAGAGCAATCAAGCGAAAGAAACTAAGTCCAAGATACATTGGTCCGTTTGAGATTCTGGCACGAATCGGACTTGTGGCATACCGGATAGCCCTACCCCCGAGTTTGACTAGATTGCATGATGTATTCCATGTCTCGCAGCTCAAGAAGTACCAACCAGACCCTGAGCATATCATTGAGTATGAAGAGGTTGAGTTGCAAGATAACTTCACTTATGCAGTAGAGCCAGAGAGAATCATTGATCGAGAAGAGTGGAAGCTCAGGCATCGAAGCTTACCATTTGTGAAGGTGGTCTGGAAGGGTATGTCTCCAAGAGAAGCCACTTGGGAGGCAGAAGCGGACATGAGGAAAAGATTTCCTGACTTTATGCCCTATGATGTGTAACAAATTTCGAGGGCGAAATTTATTGAACGGGGGGAGAATTGTAATATCCCAATTTTTGATTAAGGGCTAATCATGATTAGTGTGGATATTTATGAATTTAAATGGAAATTATTATGTGTTTTATGGCTATTTTAATTAATACGTCATAATTATTGAAAAATTGGAAGAATGGAATTATTGGGCAATTAGTTGGTGATTAAGGGGAAAATTAATTCCTAACTAGGAGAGGAATGAGAAGTGTGATTAAATGGTTAATGGAGGGATTAATGAAGCTAATTGGTGATATATTGTATGAGAACCAATGAGTTTTGGACATGTGTCAAGAATAGGTGAAGAGAAAAGGAGTAAAAAAGGTCAAATCCCAATTGTTTAATATTTTTCTCTCCTCCCTCTCCTTACTTTACGCTGGCAGCATGGGTTAGAGGGAAAATAATCACTTTCTCTTCATCTTCAAGCTCTCATATCCCTCTTTCTCTCATTCTTTCTCTCTCTCTCTCTCTCCATTTCGCTGAAACAAGCAAGAAAGGAAGAAGGAAAAGCTTGATCTTTGGTTTGTCATTTGGTGTTGGTTTTAGACTTCAAGAAATTGTAGAGGTTGGAGAATCAAGAAGCTACTTTGAGAAAGTGGTTAAGGATACGATATTTGCCCTCCTCGGGAGAGACCTTCGACAAAGCACGCACAGAATGAACCAGGTAGTGACTCTTCTCTCATATTATGTATGATGTTTTGGCATGCATAACTTATCGTTGAATTTGTGAAATGTGTGCCATGGTCCATTACGGCGTGAGCAGGTCAGCGTGAGCCGTGTAGGGATTGACGGTGGTCATCTCTAGGTCGGCCGTTGAACTGCCGTCGTAATCGACCTGGATATTGTGAATCCGACCCGTGGGGCGGAGTTTGTGAATTCAGCCGTGGGCTGTGTGTATCTTGCCTGTATGGCTTGTATATGACATGCATTATATGAATCCCAGCTGTGGTGAAATGTATTGTGTGGATTATTGTGATGCAATGCAACGTGAGCAATTCAGCGTGAGCAATCGTAAGGGATGACATGTGTCATACTAACCATTGCCGTTGTAACTGCTGTTGTAGTTGCTTGTTGTGGTTAATGATTTGCTTACATGCATTATTATTGTACATTATATGATTGATTTGTTACTACGGGGATTCTTTAGAATCTCACTCTCCCAAAATTAAACATTTTAGACAGGGCTGAAGGATCGAAAGGCAAGCGGGCGACGAAGAGTAGTTAGAACTCCAGTTTAGGAGTATATTTTGGGTTAATGGTTATCATTGTATACCTTTTGGATATTTTTGGTAGAAACGATTGTATATAGTAGATTTTTGTGTAATCCCCAAGAAAAAGGGTATGAATTGTAGGCTTTGTGCCTTGTGTAAATCCCTTTTTATTAATGAATGGAACCCGAGTGTGTCGGGAAATTATGCTGTACTCTGATATGTATGAATGAAACCAATCGATAGAGGCCATTTTGTATTGAAATGTGAACGTGAGACCATTGTCTAACATGTTTTGTAAAGATTTTTGTGAACCCTGATTTGGGAAGATTGACTTTGTTTAAGTCCCAAAATCTATTACGGTCTCTAATTCCACATTAATTACGTTTTTACGAACTAATCTCGGCCTTAATCGTGAAGGGGGTTACAAGATCAATGACGACAACAACATAACTCAACAACAGACACAGTTAACAAAACTGCATCTACGTTTGTCATAAACTCAACCGGAGCACCTAGAATGGACAAAATATTGCCTACAAGGATTTCATAAATTCAATATCACAGCATACATAATTGACAAAATTTAGTATACAATTTCTATCTTTTCAAAACCACCATCTCTTAGTTGAAAGCTACCTAATTAATGTTTTTCTCAAAGGAAACTTTAATATTAAGATTAATGGCACAAGCTTATTGGATCAACAAAGTACCAAAAGTGTGTGTCTAACACTACAATTTATCTTCGCTTCTTGCTATTCTCTATAAAGTTTGCATCAGTGACATAAAGTTTATGTATAGAATGATATTTTACTTGTGTATGCCATGCAACTAAAATAAGATCTCAAACAAGGATGACTCTACCTTTTTGAATGGGCTTAATTGATGCCTTTCCGTATATTATCCATAAAAATTTATTACATCTTTTTCTTGAAGCTCTAAATATTATTTTCTATCTGAACTTGGTAGCGGGTGGCCAAATTTCTGTTGATTCATTTTGAGGTGAGTATGAATAAATTAACTTTGGTGATCAAAGAAGAGAATGATATTAGATGGCTCTTCCTTCACCAATGACCAACAAATGCATCTTTCTATTGTATCATAGGGAGCTGGCAGCTGAGTAGAGTCTGATGAAGAGAGGGATGCACTTTTTGTCGTTGACGAAGAAAACCTTCTCTATTCTCTTCAATCCAATCCAATGTGTTGTTTATAAATCTCCAACCTCTAAAATGAGGAATGACTATGGCAACGGCGACAACTGTGTAATAATGGAAGATGGGTTATTCAATAGAATAAGGTTAAAAAGATAAAAAATAAAGACAATATAATTGACGAAAATAAATTAAACTACATCTCAAAGAAATTGTCAAGTGAAATAAGCTTACTGAATTGTCGTGAAAGAAGCATTTGATAAATTATTGAGTCAATGTGATAAGGTAGAAGGATATCAAATCTTTGATCAATATAATTTTTGAAAGATGCTGTACTGTTGAGAAGAAAAGGAAGAAATTTTGGTAGAGTTAGGAACGGGCCCTAAGCTGTGAAAGCATTGTATGGTGAAATGATGATGATCAGGGGGTATTTATATTTGTACTAAGGAAAAGGTACAATGTATTCCTTCTACAAGTTTAACTGTTTAGGAAATAGAAATAAATTATCTTCATCATTACACTGCACATATGTAAGATGAGTTGTAAGATGTTGCCAGCTAATTCTTTTTTGTTTTTATTTTTATGAAGTGTAAACCAAAAGTTGATTGCAAATAATAAATATAATAAACCACATCACCAACTTTTTTAATGAAACGTGAAACCACATTGTATGGTGAAATTTTGATCATGATTAGGGGTATTTATACTTGTACTAAGGAAAAGGTACAATGTATTTCTTCTACAGTTGGCAAAAAAAAAAAAAAGTATTTCTTCTACAAGTTTCACTGTTTAGGGAATAGAAATAAATTATTTTCAATATTACGTACAGATGTAAGATGAGTTGTAAGATGCTGCCAGCTATTTCTTTTTTGTTCTTATTTTTATGAAGTAGAAACCAAAAGTTGATTGCAAAAAATAAATATAATAAACCACATCACTAAGTATTTTAATGAAATGTGAAACCACATTGTATGGTGAAATGTTGTTGATAATTAGGGGTATTTATACTTGTACGAAGGAAAAGGTATAATATATTTCTTCTACAAGTTTCAATGTTTAGGGAAAAGAAATAAATTATTTTCATCATTACACTACACAGATGTAAGATGAGTTGTAAGATGTTGCCAGCTATTTCTTTTTTGTTTTTATTTTTATGAAATAGAAACCAAAAGTTGATTGCAAATAATAAATATAATAAACCACATCACTAAATATTTTAATGAAATGTGAAATCATGTTGTATGGTGAAATGTTAATGATGATTAGGGGTTTTTATACTTGTAGCAAGGAAAAGGCACAATCTATTTCTTCAACAAGTTTCATTGTTTAGGGAATAGAAATAAATTATTTTCATCATTACACTGCATAGATGTAAGATGATGAGTTGTAAGATGTTGCCGGCTATTTCTTTTTTGTTTTTATTTTTATGAAGTATAAACCTAAAGTTGATTGCGAATAAAAATCTAATAAACCACATCACTAAATATTTTAATGAAATGTGAAATCATGTTGTATAGTGAAATGCTAATGATGATTAGGGGTATTTATACTTGTAGCAAGGAAAAGGCACAATCTATTTCTTCAACCAATTTCATTGTGTAGGGAATAGAAATAAATTATTTTCATCATTACACTGCATAGATGTAAGATGATGAGTTGTAAGATGTTGCCGGCTATTTCTTTTTTGTTTCTATTTTTATGAAGTATAAACCTAAAGTTGATAGCAAATAATACATATAAAAACCACATCACTAAATATTTTAATGAAATGTGAAACCACTTTGTATGGTGAAATGTTGATGATGATTAGGGTGAAAAGAAAAACTAAAGTTGATTGCAAATAATATTGTTAACAAACCCCATCACTAAATATATTCAAGGATTTCAAATGGTTAGTTCGAGTCTAACAAGACCAAAGTGTTGATCTTATTGGAAGGAGCTTTGGCCATTTAACGCATAAGGTTTTGGGTCTGAGTCCAAGTCCATGTTAATACGACAAAAAGGTCTTTATCAGAGCTACCCCCAATTTGGTCAAATATTGCTGAAATCTGACCCACCAGTCAAATAGATGTATAAAAAGAGCCAAGTCTAAGAAGGGATTAGAAATAATCACGTGTCTTTGTAAAGAATTAAAGTTACTAATTTTGTGATGAATATTTAAGTGTTTGCGGTTTTATTTATAAATTTACTGATTTCTATGATCATGGCTATTATATAAGATGAATATTTTATTGCCTCATGTATCATTGAAAATCAATGATAAATTGTTGTGCATGAAGCATTATTACATCATATCCATCACTGATGTGATAATAAATTTGAATTGGCTATTAAGTTGGATATGAATAAAACATCATCATGTTGAATAATGAGACTTATATAATGTTTTTTTAATCATTGATGTGAAACCACATAGTATGACAAAATGTTATGATTATTAGGGGCTATTTATTGGCCTACATGCTGTTTCCTTTATTGATAAAAATTACTTCTTGTATGTTAAAAAATGCTCCAATACATTCATTCATATGCACAATATCAATGAGAACAAATTCTTGTATTGTAAATGAATTATGTAACCCCCTGCCTTTAAACACGTAATTATAATTTGATAACGTACAATGAAATCAGATTGGAGACCATCGGATGATTTAAACTCATTTTAACTTCCTACCTTACAGTAGAATTTTCACAAAAATCTTTCAAAACCTTTTTTCCATCCTGATCTCAATTTCAATGTTCGAATATAATTACATGTGCAGTTAATATACATTCATTCATATCAGAGTGTGCAATCAAATTTCCGGCAACTCCTGTGTTCCATATATATATATATATATCATTTAAGTGTTTGTAAGTCTCTCTAGGGGATTACACAACCAAGCTCCACTACAATAACATTTACATCTCAAATTATACAGTAATCCCAAGTTCAAAATGGTTAACCAACATCTCCAAAATCAAATATACCCCTAAAGGGTTCTAATCGCTTCGGGTTGCCCGCTTGTATTTTGAGCCACATGCCTTGTCTGAAATGTTAGTCATTGGAAAGAATGAGATTCAAAAGAATCCCAGTAGTAACAAAACGCACTACTACAAAAAAGGGTTTTAACGTCCCTATTTTGTCACTTTTAATGTCCAAAAACTGAGGGACGTTTATGTAGGGGGCGTAGTATGTTTTAAGAAAAGACGTCCCAAAAAAATGGGACGTCTAAAGTGAGACTTTAGACGTCCCAAATTAAGAATTGGGACATCTAAAGTCAGGACTTTAGACATCCCAATTCTTAATTTGGGACATTAAAAAGTTTTATTTTTTTTTTAAATTATTATTTATATTCTTCATTACCCAGCAAATTAAAATTGCAGAAACAGAATTGAAGATGGATTCATAAACTACAAAATGTCCATTACAAAATGGTAAAGACATCTAGCACTGCAATCTTTTTACTATATATATATATATATGTATAATAACAACAACTGATACAACATAATATTATATATGTATAACAACAACCAGAAAGTGTCAAAATGTTTGTCACCACACAACTACAAACTAATTGTTGTTCATTTCATCAAAATAAATATACATATGTATTCTTCTCTATTTCCAAGCTCCAAACGTATAAAACAAAAACATTATTAGTATTGCATAACTACTAACAACTAGTTTATGATTCTGGTAAAGAAAAACAATCAAGGGAAAAACACTCCAATAACTAGAATCATGTAAATAAATTGAAATCATTATAATAATTTCACATTGCAAGTTTAACTTAATTCTTCATGTAAATTTATATTTTAAAAAAAACAAACATGATGAAAGTAGGGGAGAGGGCAGCCAATGGTATCTATGTGCTTCCAAGGTGGAGAGAAGACGTTGGAGGAGTTGTGTATGCATAGTGGAGAGGAGAGGTACACCGGAGGCTGAAAGCAACGATGAAAATGGGAGGTGTACGCCGGAGGGTGGAGGGGGCAAAAAAGGTGGAGGAGGTGTACGCCGAAGGGTGAGAGCAAAGAAGGTGCTATGAGAATGGAAGGAGGTGGAGGAAAAGGAAATGAAGATAAGGAAGAGAGGAAGACGAAGTGTAATGAAGAAAAGAAAATAATGAAAAAGCATACCCATGTAGATAGAGAAGACGAAGTCAAGGGAATGAAAGAAAAAAGGAAATGCAGAAAAAAGGGAAGAGAAGTCATGAGGGATGGGAAAGGTGGAAAAGGAGGGATGAGTTTCTGACATAGGAATGAAGAAAATGGAAAAAAAGTTTCATGCATGCCAGAATTTCTGACATGACTTTAGGAGTCCCAAATGGCATTTGGGACTCCTAAAGTCTTGACTTTAGACGTCCCAAAACCATTTGGGACGCCTAAAGTCAATACTTTAGGCGTTCCAAATCTTATTTGGGATGTCTAAAGTAAGTTAAATTTTTTTAATTTACTTTTTTGGCGCCAGTGGAAATCTTTAGGCGTCCCAAATAAAATTTGGGACGTCTAAACTCTACTTTAGGCATCCCAAATTCAAATTTGGGACGTCTAAAGGGTTCTTTACGTACACATAATTACGAAAATGCCACAGCCTTCCTTTTTAACCACCCAATTTTAAAATTGGAACGTCTATTGGGGTGGTTATATCATAATTCTGTAGTAGCGATCACTTATACAATGCATAAACACAAAGCATGTATGTAAATCACAATCAGCAACAGCAGTAGCAACACAAGATACATGGATTTCATCACAAATGACAGCACTCACGACTGTATACACAATGCGACAGCTCTCGATGTAATTCACAATAATGACAGCTTACGCTGTAATCTCGATCACGACAGCTTACACTGTAATCACAATAGCGACAGCTTACGCTGTAATCACAATAACAACAGCTTACGCTGTAAATGACAGCTTTTGTTGTATAACAACAGCTTTCGCTATATAACGACAGCTATTACCAGCTGTAACCACAGCAGCATCATCAGAGATTTATCTTTGAATAAGAAATAGAAAATGACATAGAATACAAACACGCAACATACAAGATACACATGCACGTACATGCATGTGTGTCCATGTGTGGATGCACAAACACGTAGATACGAACAGACGCATAAGTATTTGTTGAATAATTGTGATATTAATGGATCTCAAGTTAAAATCATCCATATATGACATCATACTCTTAATGGATGATTGCAATAATATTTTAAATAGATTGATGTAGAAATAAATATACCCCAAAAATTACCGAGTCATGTTATTTTTAATGTTCATCTTCATTTATTTGGCTATTGTTTAAATCTAATTGCGTAAGATTATAGCATAATCGATTTTTGAGACCCACTATTATTATGAGCTTTGCCTTTGGTTCTACCACACTTCTTGGGTTGGCCACAAACCAGCACGTAACCAACGTAGCTCTTCCTATTGAGCTTTCAGTAACTTCAAAGTGTCTTCTCAGGGACAAATCATCTTCAACTACAATTCCTACACACACACTCACATCACTTCACTCTAAAATCAACCATAAAACAATGTGACAAGCAGAATCTTGAAATGGCATTTGTGCATTTACAAATATGTTTAATGAGTAAGTCATAATTTTCATTATAGTGGCGGATGAGTAAGTCTTATTTACAAATATGTTTATTTTTGGTGTGAAGCGCAGCTGCTAGAGCTTACGATGAAGTTGCATTGAGATTCCAAGGAAACAGAGCAAAACTGAATTTCCTAGAAAATGACAGAACAGTGCCTGCTATTCAAGACTTCCCGGCCATTCGCTTGCCGTGTTGGATTCCTTGGTGACTCTTTTCCAACAAGAAGCACCAGATCTCCCTCCTACACCTTCTCCCTTGCAAATATGATCAAGCATTATTGGGTATACTCTTGGTCGCTTCAAAGGTCTAATGACTTTCAACCACATAACATTATCAACAGTAACAATAACATTCGAATTTGTTGCAACAATATGATGGCTCTACAATATAATTCACAGACATGGTAATCATTTGAATTAGTTATTAATACAATTAAATAAAATAAACAGCATATCAAAGAATTGTAGAGTGAAATAACTGAATCAGCATGTGATAGAAATATTTGATGATGAATTATTGAGTCAATATGGTGATGTAGAAGGATCCCAAATCTGTCACTAATTTCTGAAGATGGTGTTAAGAAGAAAAGACAAATTTGGGTTGAGAAATAGGAAGGGGGATAAGCTTAAAAGCATTTTAATGAAATGTGAAGCCACATTTATACTTGTGTAAGGAAAAAGGTACACTGTTTTTCTTTTGCAAATTTCAGACTTTTAAGAAGTAGAAATCAATTATTTTCATCATTACATTATACAGATGTAAGATGAGCTATCATTTGTTGCCACTTCTATTTTTACCACAATTGTCTAAAGTCTAAACCTAAACCTGATGACAAATAGTACTAATAATAAGCCACATCACAATATGCTTCAAATGTTTTGTAATATCCCAAAAAGTGATTAAGGGCTAATGACTTCAAAAGTGGATGTAATTATTGTTGAATAAACACTTTTGAAGAATGTGTGATGGGAATTTGGATATTTTAATGATTCCAATGGCTTCCTTTTGAAAATTTATGTGGGAATGATGTTTGGTATGAAAATGGAACCAATGGAAGCAAAGATGCAAAATCTAAAATTCTGTCCAGTGAAATTCTATTCTGGGCAGTCCGTTTGTGTGAACGTTTTTAATGACCAAATGTTATCTAAAAATTATGAAACTTTCCAGTCTTATAGTTCACATCTCAAGCTTCACAATGGACATATAATTTGTTCCATTACGTTTTGTGAACTAGGAGATATAACTGTCCAAAGTTTGGGATGGAAACTGAACTCTGTTTTGGGGCAGTGATGAGTTTTATGTAATTCTAGAATTGTGTGGTGATTTTTAGTAATGTCCAATATTTTTCCTATAAAGAGGAATTAAATATCTTTCATTTGGCTTTGGAATCACCTCATTTTGAGTTTTCTAGAATTAGTTATGATATTTCAAAGTTAGGACAGAAAATCTGCCAGAATTTCTGAAAAATCCGAAAATGGGAAATTAACAATTATGACATCATCATATTGTAAGATGACATCAACATGGAATTAAAAGCAATTCCACCATCTTCATCAGCCATTCCCGACACCATTCAGAAAAAAAAAAGACGTGAGAGAGAGCTTGGAGAAAAGAGAGAAAAAGAGGAAGAAACCTCGCAAGGTAAGCCGATTTCTCCGACGATCTAGCTCCTAACGCGTATAACTCCGACTCTAAGCTACTCCTCTTTATTCTTTAAGGTTGTGAAGCTCAAAATTTGGTGTTTCAAAGAGGCTAGGGTTCAGCCAAATTTGGGAAAAGCTAGTGGGAGCTTGAGGTAACTTCCAAACTTTCGTATATTGCTTATTCTGGCTGCTGTGGGCAATTTAATCGGTGAAATTTCGCCGGATTGCCATTGGTTTTAAATTTTGGAAATTGAGTTTCCTAAGGGTTATGCTGCCCAATTTTGGTTCAAATGGTAGTTATAACCTAATTTAATAGTGAATAAAGTGGTTAGGAGTAGAAAGGAACGCGTTTACGGAGTCGAAATCGTAAAACCCCGATTTTCTCCGAAGAGCTCATAAATTTCGGTCAGCTCTAGAAATAGGTCTTAGAGTTGGATTTTCAATGATTTGATGGTTCCATTGATTTCAGGAGCGAAAATTAGGTGGGGTTACAGTTGGTCACTTTTTCGGAAAAGGCCGAAAAAGCATAATTACGAAAACGCCCCTGAAACCCTCGAAGTAGGGCTGCCAAGGGTAAATTTGTAATTTTACATTGAGTTTGATAAATTCGAGTACGGAAATGGATTCCTTGGGCGGAAATATGTTAGGATAGCCCATATTAGAATTTTGGGAAAAGTGCAACCGGACCGGGTACGGCGGGCCCGGGCCCGGTCCCGGGGGGTAGTTTTGTAAATTTTCATTATAAACTCATATAACCCCAAGTAACACTATGGAAGTGTCTAAATGGTGCATTTGGAATTGTAGGATTCGATATTTGCCGCCCTCGGGAGCCAACTGCACCGAAGAACGTCAGGAAAGGACAAGGTAGTGACTCTCTCTCTTATACTTTGTGTAATGCACTGTATGTGTGTTGTATCACTGTTTTATGATGATTTCTGATGCTGCTGTGTTACAGCTGGTGATAGCTGTCGTTTACAGCGCAAGCTGTCGTTATTGTGATTACAGCGTAAGCTGTCGTGATGTTGATTACAGCAAGAGCTGTCGTATTGTGTATACAGCCGTGAGTGCTGTCGTTTGTGGTGAAAACCATGTATCTGTGAATTGCTGCTGCTGTTGCTGTTTGTGATTTATGTACATGCTTTGTGTTTATGCATTGTGTGAGTGGTTTGTTACTACTGAGATTCTCTCGAATCTCATTCTTTCCTATGACTAACATTTCAGACAGGGCGTGTGGCTCAAAGGAGAAGCGGCCAACCCGGAGCAATTAGGACCCTTGGGGGTATATAGTTGAAGTGGAAACGTTGGTTATGTATTTTGAACTCGGGATTACTGTATATTCTGAATCAGGAATACTACATTCGATTTTGGTTGTGTAATCCCCTAGTGTACACTTATAAACCTTCAAGTTTTTATGCATAGAACCCGGGAGTTGTCGGGGATGTGATTATACACTCTGATATGATTGAATGTATATTAACTGCACAGGTAATTATATTCGAATATTGAAATTGAGACCTGGATGGGAAAAAGAGTTTTGAAAGTTTTGTAAAAATTTTACTGTGAGACAGAAAGTTTTAAAACAAGATTAAAGCATCCAATGGTCTCTAATCCGATTTAAATATGTGTTATCGAATTATAATTACGTGTTTAAAGTTAGGGGGTTACATTTTGGTATCAGAGCTGTAGTTCCTAGCAAGGGTAGAGGTAGCTAAGATAGATCCCTTAGATAATAGTAGGGATATCTGTGAATGATTGTTATGTATGCACATGTATGTTTTATTGACATGGATATATATGAGTTTTGTGACTATATGTGCATACTATCTCTGCTAAATTAATGGGGCAAGTTGTTTGTAGAATGAAGAAAACTAGAGGACGCCCCAATATTCCGCGTGTAGACCCAGAGGTGGAGGTCGTCAATGATAATCCACTAGATCCTATGCAAGAGCTGATGGGTCTAATCCGGGATCAAAGAGATATGATAACTGAGCTGAGAGAAGAGTTCAGAGTAGAGAAAGCGAAGAACAAGGAAGGTCCAGTTCAGTCTACTCCAGAGGAAACTCAAGAAGAAACTCGACATGAGGACACTGCAGAAGGATCAGCAAGACCACTAGAATCCCCAGCTCATGTTATTCCAAATCAAGAATCATATGGGATGCCGCTAAGAGAGGACAGAGACCTTCAGTTTTGGGTCACCAGATTCTGCAAGCATCTGCCTCCTGCGTTCAGAGGAAGGTTTGACCCTCAAGCAGCCGAAGATTGGATGAACAGGCTGGAGAAAATATTTGAGGTTCTTGGTTGCCCGGATGAGGTGAAGCCACGACTTGCCGTTTATAAGCTCGAAGGGGATGCAGATCGTTGGTGGCGGAATATCGCCCTAACATTGAAAAGCAAGGAAATGCCATTGACTTGGGAACTGTTTCAACAAGAGTTCAACGAGAAGTATTTTCCCAAATCGGTGAGACTCGAGAAGGAGACAGAATTTCTCAACATTAGACAAGGGGACACAGAGAACTTCGATGATTACATGTCCCGTTTTGTTCGGTTGGCTCGGTACTCCTCTTACCTCCGGTACAAGGATGACGAAGAATGGAGTTCTGATATGCTCATTCGCGATCTAAGGCGAGAGTTGAGGAAACGCCTAGCTACTCACCAATTTACCAAGTTCAACAAGGCGGTTGAGCAGTGCAGGATTACAGAGAACAACTTGAGAGACCTGTATCCTGCTAAAGCTACTGGCCATCGCAGTGAACCCGGTAAGGGTGCTACCTCACAGAAGCGAAAGGGGCAAGGATCTTCATCTGGAAGTGGTAAGAAGCCCTACCAGTCTGGGAGCCGTGACCAGCAAAGAACATATTTTCCATTGTGGATTTGTCGTCGCTGTAATCAACCACACCAGGGTAAAACATGTGATGGCAAAATAATATGTTACAATTGTAAGCGTGTGGGCCATACTGCTGCTGACTGCAAAGAGCCACGACCAGACCAGAGACCGAAGACACAGGGCCGAGTATTTGCTATGACCCACGAAGAGACCCGTAAATCTCCTGAGCTGATACAAGGTAATATTCTTCTTAATGGCCATCTGTTGCAAGTTTTGTATGATTCGGGTGCAAGTCACTACTTCATCGCCTATGATTGCGTGAAGCGCCTGGGAATGCATGTACATAAGTTACCATTTTAATTAGTAGTGTCAACTCCAATGGGTGTTAAGGCCTTAACCACAGAAGCTTGTTTGAGTTGTGTCATAACTGTGGAAGGGCACCAATCTGTTATAGATCTTATATGTTTGCCGCTTTACCAATTGGTAGTTATTTTGGGTTTTGATTGGTTAACGGCAAATAATGTATTACTTGATTGTGGGAACAAGAGGATAGTATATCTTGTTTCTCAGAGGGCTGAAGTTGTGGATTCTAGTATGAATTTCCTTGCTGCAGCCAAAGCTGAAAAGTATCTTGAAAAGGGTTGCCAGGGGTATGTGGTGTTTTTCTCTGTGCAAGGGGAAACTGGCGAAACCTTGAATAATATACCCGTGGTAAATGAATTTCCTGAGGTTTTTCCGGATGATTTGTGCGGATTACCTTCAGAAAGGGAAGTTCAATTTCCAATCGATATTGTGCCTGGAGCTGGCTCTATATCTAAGGCCCCATATCGGATGGCCCCAAATGAAATGGCGGAGTTAAAGAAACAAATAGAAGACTTGCTTGAAAAAGGGTTCATTAGACCCAGTGTGTCGCCTTGGGGAGCTCCAGTGTTGTTTGTAAAGAAGAAAGACGGGAGTCTTCGATTGTGAATCGACTACAGAGAACTAAATAAAGTTACTATTAAGAACAAGTACCCTTTTCCCCGAATCGATGACCTTTTAGATCAACTATCCGGTTCGTGTGTATTTTCAAAGATTGATCTAAGGTCAAGGTATCATCAGCTACGAGTGAAAGCAGAAGATGTTCCGAAGACTGCTTTTCAGACCAGGTACGGTCACTATGAGTTCTTGGTGATGCCATTTGGACTAACCAATGCGCCTGCGGTTTTCATGGATTACATGAACCGTATCTTTCGACAATATTTGGATCAGTTTGTTGTTATGTTTATCGATGACATTCTAATATATTCCAAGAGTATGGAGGAGCATGAGCATCATTTGAGAGTTGTATTGACTACATTGCGTGAGAAACAACTATATGCTAAATTGAGCAAGTGCGAGTTCTGGCTATCAGAAGTGAAATTCTTAGGCCATGTTATCTCACGAGAAGGGGTCTCTGTGGATCCCAGTAAAGTAGAAGCAGTACTGGACTGGAAGAGGCCAGAATCTGTGGCAGAAATACGTAGTTTTCTGGGTCTTGCTGGTTATTATCGGAGATTTATCCAAAATTTCTCCCGTATTGCGTTGCCGATGACTAAGCTCACGAGAAAGGATCAGCCGTTTGTGTGGGACGAGAAATGTGAAAACTGTTTTGTGGAGCTGAAGGAGAGGTTGACTACGGCACCTGTGTTGATTTTACCCGATCCTAGTTTGACATACGTTGTGTATTCTGATGCCAGTGGGTAGGGATTAGGGTGTGTCCTTATGCAGCAGGGACGTGTGGTGGCCTACGCCTCTCGACAGCTCAGACCTCATGAATTGAACTATCCCACTCATGATCTGGAGCTTGCAGCCATTGTATTTGCTTTGAAGATTTGGAGTCATTACCTGTATGGTGTGACTGTGGAATTGTATTACGACCACAAGAGTCTCAAATATCTGTATGATCAAAAAGAACTGAATATGAGACAGCGCCGCTGGATGGAATTGCTTAAGGACTACGACCTGGAAATAAAATATCATCCGGGTAAGGCAAATGTAGTCGCTGATGCTCTTAGCCGAAAGACTGTGCTCGTTACAGCTATGATGATACAAGAAAGGAAATTGATTGAAGATTTCCGTGATTTAAATTTGACAAACCAGATCATCTGTGACAATTACACTGTTTCTCAAGAGGAGAGTGATCTAAGGGCGGAAATTGAAGAAGCTCAGAGTCAAGATGACTGGATACAGCGCAGTCTGACTCGAATCAAACAGGGAGAAGTTTCAGGCTACGACATATCACCTCGTGGATTGGTTCGTTACCAGAAAAGAGTCTGCGTTCCACTTAAGGCAGAGTTGAGGCAGAAGATTCTGGATGAGGCACACAAGAGCCGATATACTCTTCATCCTGGTATGACCAAGATGTATCAGAATCTGAAATCAGTGTATTGGTGGCCGGGTTTGAAGAGTGACGTGACCAAATATGTTGTAAGGTGTCTCACTTGTCAGAAAGTGAAGATCGAGCACCAGAGACCGCCTGGTTTACTTCAGAGTCCTGAGATTCCGGAATGGAAATGGGAAAGCGTGACCATAGATTTGGTTGTGGGATTACCCAGGATCAGAAACTATGATGCGATCTGGGTAATTGTGGATCGGTTAACGAAGTCAGCCCACTTCATACCAATCAATATTGGTTATTCTCCTGATAAACTAGCGGAGATTTATATCCGAGAGATTGTCAAACTTCATGGTGTTCCGAAAAACATCATTTCCTATTGAGATCCACGATTTACTGCGAAGTTTTGGAAAGCATTGCATGAAGCCTTAGGTACTCAACTGAGATTCAGTACGGCTTATCATCCTCAAACGGATGGACAATCTGAGAGAACAATTCAGACGTTGGAAGATATGTTATGAGCTTGTGTTCTCGACTTTAAAGGAAGTTGGGATCGTTTCCTTCCACTGGCTGAGTTCGCTTACAACAATAGCTATCATGCGAGCATCCAAATGGCTCCGTATGAAGCGTTGTATGGAAGACGGTGTCAATCACCTTTATGCTGGAATGAATTATCCGAAAGGAAGCTTTATGGGCCAGATTTGGTTGATCAAACCTCAGCACAGATTCGGATCATTCGTAAGAGGCTCCTTGCAGCGCAGAGTCGACAGAAAAGTTACGCTGACAAGAGGAGAAGGCCTCTAAAATTTGAGGTTGGTGATCACATATTCTTGAGAGTATCACCAATTACGGGCATTGGGGGAGCCATCAAGAGGAAAAAGCTGAACCCGAGATATATAGGTCCTTTTGAAATCCTTGAGAGGATTGGGCCTGTTGCTTATCGAGTAGCCCTACCCCCAAACTTGAGCAGACTCCACGATGTGTTTCATGTTTCCCAACTAAAGAAGTACCAACCGGATCCATCTCATATTGTTGAATATGAAGAAGTTGAGTTACAAGACAACTTCACATATGCGATAGAGCCAGAACAGATCATCGATAGAGAAGAACGACGGCTCAGACATCAAAACATTCCATTTGTTAAGGTGATCTGGAAGGGAATGACTCAGAGGGAAGCAACTTGGGAAGCGGAAGCAGATATGCGAAGACGTTATCCAGATTTTATGGCTCAAGTTGTGTGACAAATTTCGAGGACGAAATTTATTTTACGGAGGGAGAAATGTAATATCCCAAAAAGTGATTAAGGGCTAATGACTTCAAAAGTGGATGTAATTATTGTTGAATAAAAACTTTTGAAGAATGTGTGATGGGAATTTGGATATTTTAATGATTCCAATGGCTTCCTTGTGAAAATTTATGTGGGAATGATGTTTGGTATGAAAATGGAACCAATGGAAGCAAAGATGCAAAATCTAAAATTCTGTCCATTGAAATTCTATTCTGGGCAGTCCGTTTGTGTGAACGTTTTTAATGACCAAATGGTATCTAAAAATTATTAAACCTTCCAGTCTTATAGTTCACATCTCAAGCTTCAAAATGGATATATAATTTGTTCCATTACGTTTTGTGAACTAGGAGATATAACTGTCCAAAGTTTGGGATGGAAACTGAACTCTGTTTTGGGGCAGTGATGAGTTTTATGTAATTCTGGAATTGTGTGGTGATTTTTAGTAATGGCCAATATTTTTTCTATGAAGAGGACTTAAATATGTTTCATTTGGCTTTGGAATCACCTCATTTTGAGTTTTCTAGAATTAGTTATGATTTTTCAAAGTTAGGACAGAAAATCTGCCAGAATTTCTGAAAAATCCGAAAATGGGAAATTAACAATTATGACATCATCATATTGTAAGATGACATCAACATGGAATTAAAAGCAATTCCACCATCTTCATCAGCCATTCCCGACACCATTCAGAAAAAAAAAGACGTGAGAGAGAGCTTGGAGAAAAGAGAGAAAAAGAGGAAGAAACCTCGCAAGGTAAGCCGATTTCTCCGACGATCTAGCTCCTAACGCGTATAACTCCGACTCTAAGCTACTCCTCTTTATTCTTTAAGGTTGTGAAGCTCAAAATTTGGTGTTTCAAAGAGGCTAGGGTTCAGCCAAATTTGGGAAAAGCTAGTGGGAGCTTGAGGTAACTTCCAAACTTTCGTATATTGCTTATTCTGGCTGCTGTGGGCAATTTAATCGGTGAAATTTCGCCGGATTGCCATTGGTTTTAAATTTTGGAAATTGAGTTTCCTAAGGGTTATGCTGCCCAATTTTGGTTCAAATGGTAGTTATAACCTAATTTAATAGTGAATAAAGTGGTTAGGAGTAGAAAGGAACGCGTTTACGGAGTCGAAATCGTAAAACCCCGATTTTCTTCGAAGAGCTCATAAATTTCGGTCAGCTCTAGAAATAGGTCTTAGAGTTGGATTTTCAATGATTTGATGGTTCCATTGATTTCAGGAGCGAAAATTAGGTGGGGTTACAGTTGGTCACTTTTTCGGAAAAGGCCGAAAAAGCATAATTACGAAAACGCCCCTGAAACCCTCGAAGTAGGGCTGCCAAGGGTAAATTTGTAATTTTACATTGAATTTGATAAATCCGAGTACGGAAATGGATTCCTTGGGCGGAAATATGTTAGGATAGCCCATATTAGAATTTTGGGAAAAGTGCAACCGGACCAAGTACGGCGGGCCCGGGCCCGGTCCCGGGGGTAGTTTTGTAAATTTTCATTATAAACTCATATAACCCCAAGTAACACTATGGAAGTGTCTAAATGGTGCATTTGGAATTGTAGGATTCGATATTTGCCGCCCTCGGGAGCCAACTGCGTCGAAGAACGTCAGGAAAGGACAAGGTAGTGACTCTCTCTCTTATACTTTGTGTAATGCACTGTATGTGTGTTGTATCACTGTTTTATGATGATTTCTGATGCTGCTGCGGTTACAGCTGGTGATAGCTGTCGTTTACAGCGCAAGCTGTCGTTTACAGCGCAAGCTGTCGTTATTGTGATTACAGCGTAAGCTGTCGTGATGTTGATTACAGCAAGAGCTGTCGCATTGTGTATACAGCCGTGAGTGCTGTCGTTTGTGGTGAAAACCATGTATCTGTGAATTGCTGCTGTTGTTGCTGTTTGTGATTTATGTACATGCTTTGTGTTTATGCATTGTGTGAGTGGTTTGTTACTACTGAGATTCTCTCGAATCTCATTCTTTCCTATGACTAACATTTCAGACAGGGCGTGTGGCTCAAAGGAGAAGCGGCCAACCCGGAGCAATTAGGACCCTTGGGGGTATATAGTTGAATTGGAAACGTTGGTTATGTATTTTGAACTTGGGATTACTGTATATTCTGAATCAGGAATACTACATTCGATTTTGGTTGTGTAATCCCCTAGTGTATACTTATAAACCTTCAGGTTTTTATGCATAGAACCCGGGAGTTGCCGGGGATGCAGTTATACACTCTGATATGATTGAATGTATATTAACTGCACAGGTAATTATATTCGAATATTGAAATTGAGACCTGGATTGGAAAAAGAGTTTTAAAAGTTTTGTAAAAATTTTACTGTGAGACAGAAAGTTTAAAAACAAGGTTAAAGCATCCAATGGTCTCTAATCCGATTTAAATATGTGTTATCGAATTATAATTACGTGTTTAAAGTTAGGGGGTTACATGTTTAGAATCAAGTTTGGTATGAAATTGAAAATCTAGGCATCGTACATATATTTTGACATTTTTTTAATATATATTCCTCCTATTAGAGATGATCCTATATGAAAAATTATAAGGCATTATATGTGAGCAAATCTCCGAGCAAGAATTTGAACCATATTGGTTCACTAGATGTGAGGGGCTAACTCCTTCCACTAGCTAGGCTCAAACTGTTGTTGGTTTATATTTGTGATATTTAAAATTGGGTAAAGGGATATAAGTTCCTATAAACTTCTGGCCCATGAGCGTTTATCATTATAAAGTGTCTAATGGTGCAAAAATAAGCGCAAAGTTATCAAAATCCCACGAAAGTCCCCAATATATTAAATACGGAAAATGTTGAGTATCTCATATGAGTGAGCTCCACATTTGTTTCTCTCATGGGAGTGGGCCACTGAGATAATGAACACTTGCCATTTTTAATAGCTTCACGATTCCCGCCAGTTTGAAAACCTCATTAACTGTTTTTAATAGGGATGGGAGTCCCCTCCCCTTCATAAAATCCATACAAACATAGAGTAAGTCCTTTCCTTAGAACAAGAGAAAAAATAAGTTTTTTAGTGACATTCGTCTAGCTAAGATGTTAGAAGTAAGAGTGAATGTGATTTTTTTCTTGCTCATATGATGTGTATATCCTATATATACAATGGGATTAGTCAAAGACCTTATATATGGATATTGATGGTCCTCTTTGAAACGAATTTCTTGTCCAAAAGAAATGGATATAATTTTATCATTAAAACAAGTAGTAAAGTTGATTAAAAATTGATTTAAGAATGAATGTGATGGTAAAATATAATAAGAAATTTAAATTATGATAATTAAAAATTTATGCTTTTGAATTTTTTTTTTAAGTTTTTAACTTTCAAATTTTAGCCTCCAAAATGTAGTCTTTAAGGTGACTTGCCAATTCATTTATGCCCCGTTTGGTACGCTAGAATTGGGATAGATGTGTCAACACCCGTTTCCATTTCGATAATCGAAGAGTAATAAAGACAGTATTCAATGGGCATACAGAAAAGTACAATTATACTGATAAAAATATTCATTTACAATATCGATATAATTTGTCGACGAAATAATGAAAAATACAGCAGAAACTTAATATTTACAATTTTCGTTAGAATATCCAAAACATAGACTAAATTATACCACGTTCTTAACCTCGCCTCGAGACACGTGCCGCTCACTTTCTGGTGTCTACGTCTTTTCCCTTTGCCCCACTGGTACCCACTGAGGTATTGGTTTAAAAATAGGGTGAGATTCCGAAGAATCCCCGTAAAGACATAATATCGTTCATAGAGAATGCGAAAAGTAAATATGTCATGCGCCAAGGTATTCACAAATTAATGAACAATATAAATACATCATCGTCATGTATACATGAGTAGGGCCCAGCCCCACAATCTACACCGGTTGGACTTCTGCCAACTCTTACTGTAAGTACACCTCACTACTACAATTGAGGAGGCCTAGTGTGGCGCCTACCTACGCAGGCGCCACACTTGGGGCCACGCAAGCAGCTGTGGCGCCTAACCCATCAGGTGCCACAGCTGCAGCAAATATCATGTGTGGCGCCTAAATAAATAGGCGCCACACATGATCAATTATATATCAGCTGTGGCGCCTAATGCTTAGGCGCCACCGCTGATATATGGCAATGAGTGTTAGGCGCCACACTTGCCCATTTTTATAAAAAAAAATTCAAATGGATAGTGTATCTCTTAATTATTTCATTTCCCGCATAGTGGTCTCGTGTCCGTCCTCCATTCCATCTCTTTTTGACTACTACTCCACTTTAATTATTTAACTACTCTCTCCTCCAATAAACTATTTTCCCTTTCTCATCTTCTTAGTAGATCCATCGACCCCCTCCCTCCATTTCCTATTATCTTCACACTAAAAAACACACCCACAAGCTCACTCGTCACTCAAGCTAGCGTCACCAACGTGGTCTCCCACTCCCTGCGCTGGTCAATTAATAGATTTGTAAGAAGAAGACTGTTTCATTCTAGCTTGCTTTGTTTAAATTTTTTTTAGTTAAGATAAACCGTAATATAACGTTTGCCTTTTTGTTCCTAATTTAATAAGAAAGAGTTAAAACCTAGCTTGTTTTGTTTGCCTTTTTGCTTTGTTTAAATTTTTTTGCCAACAAGCTTGCGTTTTTTTAGTAATCTTTTAATTTACTTAATTAGTTGTTGATGTACTGTGTTCACATATTAAGTTCTTGTATTGTGATATTTTTTATGTTAGCTTTGGAGAGTATTAATGTAAGAACATTATTGTTGTGGAACTTGAATTTTAAATGTGAAAATTATATATATATATAATAGGTTGAAATATAAAATAGAAAGATTGACAATTTGTGGAGATGATAAACACGAAAGCCACTCATTTTATATAAAGCTTCACAATCAGGAAGCACAAAAAAGGGCCATAGGAAAAAAGAAGAAGAAGAAGAAGAAGAAAGAAAGAAAAAAAAAAAGAAAAAAAAGGGACCCTCCTGTGGCACTTGTTTGAGGAAGTGCCACAGGAGAGGGGTCTCCTGTGGCGCTTGCTGACGTAAGCGCCACAGTAGGACCCCCTGCTGTGGCGCTTGCTGACGCAAGAGCCACAGGAGGCCCCCCTCCTGTGACACTTCCTCAAACAAGCGTCACAGGAGGGTATTTTTAAAAGAAAATTAAAATATTGTGGCGCTTCCAAGCGCCACATATTTTTTTAGTGGTGTCCAGATATGTGGCACTTCTCTAGCGCCACAATTAATGCAATTATAAGCGCCACAACTTTACTTTTTTGTAGTAGTGCCTCTGGCACTAACTGCCCCTCTCTAGGCAAATCATGTTGATTAATAAAGTGTATTTACAAGACAATGGCATCCACATAAATCACATAACTTATGGCATAGAGTATGAAGGATAATGTCCTTATCTCAAAGCTTTATAATCCTTTATTGAATAGTGTCTCGTAAAGTGTGTTGTCCCGACGTCCGACTGGTCCTAAAATATTAAATGTACCATAAATAGGTCATAACCTATCCAAGTATCATTTTAAACTCTTCCATAGTGTTTATTGTGGTTATATTAGTCTATAGTGAAAATTTACTAAAATGCCCCCAGGACCCCGGCCCGGCCCTACTGTACCCAGCCTGATGCACGTTTTCCTAAAATTTTGACCAAAGCTATGTTGACTTATTTTCGCCCAAGGAATCCATATCTAGGTTCAAAATCACCAGATTCAGTGTCAAATTACGAAAATGCCCATGACAACCCCTATTTAGGGATTTCAGTGGCATTTTCGTAATTCTGCTTTTTCAGCCTCTACTGGAAAAATGTCCAACTGTAACCCCACCTATTTTTGCCCACTGAATCCAATGGAACCATTTATTTTTTGAAAATCCAGTTCCAACCCCCTGAAACGGTGCTGGCCAAAATATTCAAGAAAAATGGAAAAAATATAATTTTGTATTCTAGCTTCCAAAACTTGCACTTTTCCACTTTTAATCCTTCATTAACTTATTTAAACACTTCTTAACCATGATTCAAAGAAATTTGGGCAGAATAACCCCTTAGGTTTAGGACTTTCCAAATTTACAAAATCAACCAACCAATACCAAACCAAGCCAAGAACAACAATAGCAACAACAATAAACCACAAGAGTTTATGTTCTTGAAGTTTCATTGGTTTTCTTCACTTTCTCTCTTTAAAGCCTACCACCCTCTTTCTCTCTCCCTTGAGATTTCTTGGTAAACATAGTGTTTCATGGAGAAGAAGAGATTAGAGAGGAGATTATACAAATTGAAAGCCTTAAAACTTGGATCCATAAGTTCTTACCTTAAGATTTCTCCTCCTTCTCTCTAGATTTCCCAAGCTCTCCCTATCCCTCTCTTTATCTTTGTTGTTTGGATGTGAGAATGAGGCAAAAGATGAAGGTAGAGCTTTTAACAAAATATCCTTCATAACCTCTATTTAATAAATGGTGGCATGATGAATTATGACATCACATGTGCACTTGATCTTATCCACTTCCAACTTGTGCTTATCTACTTCAAACTTGTGTCATAAGTCCCATTGAAATTGAATCAATCCCTTCAATTAACAATTGGGTTTTCTACAATTATCTCATTCCTTTGGTCAACATGATATATTTTATTGCAATTTAAACATGTGCTTTGACTTTAGGAATTATAGTTTAATCTCTTAGCTTTAGATGATGCCATGTAATACCCCAAAATTTGGGATTAGAGGCTTGAGAATAAGCCTAAATTAAGTGGACTGCTAAGCCCCAATTTATCAAGAGCCCAAATTTATCCCCTAATGATTCTAATATCTTTGGGGTATTAAGAAAGAAAAATGATGAATTTTGGAGAAAGTAATTATGTTTTTGGTGAAATCGCCTATGAGGTAGTAAGCTTGTCATGTGATTGTTAATGACCAAATGATGAGAAAAAATTATAACATTTTACAGGATGAAAATAGACATCTTAAGCTTTAATTTGATAGGTAATATGACTCAATTAGAGCTATACATAAAAAGATATGAATTTTTGAATTCAGCCAAGAAAAACTGTGAAGTTTCTGAAACAACATGCAAAGATTAAAATTTTGGGAATTTTGTAAGCAAAATTATATATTTTTCCTTGAAACCAGACTCAATAAGGGTTCTATAGGCTTTTGAATCACTCCAATTCGAGTTTTCTAGAATTAGTTATGATTTTTGAAAATTTGGGCAGAAATCTGCCAGAATTTTTTAAAAATCCGAAAATTGGGAAATTATCAAATAAATGAAATATGATATTATATATTAAAATAAAAAGTGATCATCTCCTTCCAGTAGCCATAACTAACGCCATTTTCAGTTTTAGAGAGAGAGAAGATTTGAGATTTTTAGAGAGAGAAGGAGAGGAAAAAACTTGCAAAGGTAAGTGATTTCTTCAGTAAATCGGTTCCTAATGCGTATAACCCCGTTCCTAAGCTATTCTCCTATGTGATTCAAGGGTTGGAAGCTCAAATTTTCTCATTGAAGTGACCTAGGGTTTAGCCATATCAAGGGAGAGCCAGTCGGAGCTTGAGGTAACTTCCAAACTCTTTTATATTGACTATTCTGGCTGTTGTGGACAATTTAATCGGTGAAATTTCGCCGGATTGTCATTGGTTTTAAAAATGGAAAATGGGTATGTGGGGCCGTTATGCTGCCAAAATTGGTACTAAATGGTAGTTTTAACCTAATGGAATAGTCAATAAAGTGGTTAGGAGTAGAAAGGAACACGTTTACGGAGCAAAAACCGAAAAACCCATATATTTTGGTCAAGGCTGTAAATGGGCCTTAGAGTTGGATTTTCAATGATTTGATAGTTCCATTGAGTTCAGGAGCGAAAATTAGGTGGGATTACAGTTGGGCACTTTTTAAGAAAAGGCCGAGAAAGCATAATTACGAAAATGCCCCTAAAACATTGAAATAAGGGCTGCCAAGGGCAATTTCGTCTTTTGGCAGTGAATTTGGTAATTCTAAGTCCAGAAATGAATTCCTTGGGCGAAAATATGTCAGGATAGCCCAGGTTAGAATTTCGAGAAAAGTACAGCCGGACCGAGTATGATCGGGGTCAAGTCCCCGGGGGTATTTTAGTAATTTTTTAAGATAGACTCATATAACCCCCAGAAACACTATGGAAGTGTCTAAATAGTACATTTGATATTGTATGATCAAATATGGAGCCCTGAGTTGTTTGCACGTAGATCAAGGCACACGTTTCGAGGCGGAAAAGGGTTAAGGTAGGGGATTTACCTTATTTGCATGTATTTGATATCTTTGCTTGTGTAATGATGTATGTGATTGCTTTACTTGATTGTGGCCATAGTTTTGTTATATGAAACATTGAGCATGCAGAAATGTCATTATGTGGCATACATCTAGATAAAGCTAACATGTCATACACATAGCATCAATCATGCATGCATTATGGTATCTGTTTCCTATTGAGATTCTCTCGAATCTCACCCTCCCCTACCAATAATTTAGACAGGAGACGACAGAAGATATGTAAACAACAATACAGAGTACCGTACAAGGGGATTACAGTAGTGGAACGAAGACGGGAAGAAGTCTCCATTTCATTGGGCTTAGTTTAGACACCCTAGTAGCCTTGTACGGCTACCTTAATCGTAAGTATCATGTACAAACCCCTATGGGGAATTTATGTAATCATGCACATATTATTAGTATAGTTATGTTATTCCTATGTTGCCTACCGAACCGCATATCGTTTTCCGCAAATATTCTGAAAAATGTTGAAATTGAGATAAGGGTGTGACATGCCACTTGGCATATTTATCTTCCAAGTAAATATTTCCCTTCTCCTAAATATCCACCAATGAAAGAAAATATGGGCTTTTACTTTATTCCACAAATCTTAATTTATTCCACCAAGAATATTTAATTTATACATTTTCCTTTATTTTCCTTAATTAATTGAAATTAACTCCAATTAATAGAACAATAATTAATGTTGGGCTAAATTGGCAAAATTATGATTTTGCTATCACCTTTGTAATTTAATTCAATTCTTGAATTTATTTGCCCATTTCCTTATGAATATGAATATTTCAAAATTCACAAGATCTAATTTCCAGGAATATTCACCATTCTATTGAATTACTGAAATAATTATAATATATATTTTTTTGTGAATATAAAATTTGGGGTGTTACAAGATGGATATGGATATGGAATTGATTTCCATATGTGAGTCTATTTGGTACACAAAACTGGTCATGGAATATGCTTCCATGTGGAAGTGAATTCCATCAAAATTGATGGAATTGGGCTCCATCATACAACCTAAAGGAATTATGAAAGGTTCCATGGTATTCTAGTTTTGCCCCTCATCCTTCGTCTTCTTCAGACCCTAACCCCATCACTCATCACTGACCTCCAGCTACCCACAATGACGACGACGAACTCCAGCCACCCGCTACGAAGTCTCAGCCTCCTGATGGATCTCCGAGGACGGCAACAAGATCCACATACCTCATTCATAGATCGATTGGTGTTCAACTTTCTAGTCCAGATCTTTGATTCTTCACTGTTCTTCATCTTCTCCCTCTCTTTCTCCAACAAACTTCAACGCCAATGTGAGATGTGGTGTAACCCCCTCCGTAATTATATCCGAAATACGTAATTAAAATGAAATAGAGACCAATAATAATCAAATAACATTTACTAACCCATCACATGATGGGGTTTTCAAAAATACCTTTCGAAATCATTTAATTCCTTGGTCTCATATTCACATTTCGAATACAATTACTACACAAAGATAAATCACATTCATATAAATATCAGAGTGCACAACATAATCATCCTGGCAATCCTAGGTACATACCTTCGCTAAAGATACACAGGGTACAATTGCCCATTACAATTCTTCAAATGGGGATTACACAATCTCATCTCAAAGAAGTCCTAGCCGCTCCCTCCACGAGCCACTTGCCTATCTAAATTGTTGGTAGGGGAGAGTGAGATTTGAGAGAATCTCAGTAGGAAACAGATACCATAATGTATGCATGATAGATACTATGTGTATGACATGTTAGCTTTATCTAGATGCATGCCCCATAATGATATTTCTGCATGCTCAATATTTCATGTAACAAAACTATGGCCACAGTAAAACAGAAACAGAGCTTCATTTATTCAAATATTCTCTACACAATCAAGTAAAGCAATCACATACATCACTACACAAGCAAAGATATCAAATACATGCAAGTAAGGTAAGTCCTCTACCTCCAGTCTTTTCTCCTTGCTTTGCGTGCCAGCAACTCGGGGCTTCACATTCGATTTTACAATGTCAAATGTACCATTTAGACACTTCCATAGTGTTTCTGGGGGTTATATGAAGCTATATTGAAAAATTACTAAAATACTGCCGGGGACCCGGCTCGGCCCCGCCGTACCCGGTCCGGCTGTACTTTTCTTGAAATTTTGACATGGGCTATTCTGACATATTTTCGCCCAAGGAATCCATTTACGGACTCAGAATTATCAAATTCAATGTCAATTTACAAATTTACCCTTGGCAGCCCCACTTTAAGGGTTTCAGGGGCGTTTTCGTAATTATGCTTTTTCGGCCTTTTCCGAAAAAGTGACCAATTGTAACCCCACCTAATTTTTGCTCCTAAACTCAATGGAACCATCAAATCATTGAAAATCCAACTCTAAGACCCATTTCTAGAGCTGGCCGAAATTCTCAAGTATTCTGGGGAAAATTTGGGTTTTTCGGTTTCGGCTCCGTAAATGCATTCCTTTCTACTCCTAACCACTTTATTAACCATTACATTAGGTTACAAATAACATTAAGACCCAATTTGGGCAGCATAACCCCTAGGCCATGTCATTTCCAAACTTTAAAACCAATGGCAATCCGGCGAAATTTCACCGATTAAATTGCCTACAACAGCCAGAATAAGCAATATATGAAAGTTTGGAAGTTACCTCAAGCTCCTAATACCTTCTCCTTGACTTGGCTGAAAACCCTAGCCTCTTGAACACCAAAGTTTCTTCTCAAACACCTTAAATAACATAGAAGAGAAGCTTAGGAGAAGGATTATACACGTTAGGTACGAATTCACTGAAGAAATCGACCTACCTCACGAGTTTTCTTCCTCTTCTCTCTCTAAAACTCCCTCTCTCTCTTTCTCCATGGTGCTGCACGGTTTTTTGCTGATGGAGGAAGAGGATGATGACTTTATAACATTTAACTTATGTCATCTTTAATTATGATGATGTCATAATTCCAAAATTGACATTTTCGGATTTTTTGGCAGATTTTCTGCCCAATCTTTGAAAAATCATAACTAATTCTAGAAAAATAAAAATGAGGTGATTCCAAAGCCAAATAAAATAAATTTAAGTCCTCTTCATAGGAAAAATATTGGCCATTACTAAAAATCACCACACAATTCCAGAATTACATAAAACTCATCACTGCCCCAAAACAGAGTTCAGTTTCCATCCCAAACTTTGGACAGTTATATCTCCTAGTTCACAAAACGGAATGGCACAGATTATATATCCATTTTGAAGCTTGAGATGTGAACTATAAGACTGGAAAGTTTCAGAATTTTTAGACACCATTGTATTATTCAAAATGTTCACACAAACGGACTGCCCAGAATAGAGTTTCACTGGACAGAATTTTTGATTTTGCATCTTTGCTTCCATTGGTTCCATTTTCATACCAAACATCATTCCCACATAAATTTTCACAAGGAATCCATTGGAAACACCAAATCAATCAAATTCACATCACATTGACATGTTTTCACAACAATCTCAACATGTCAACACAATTCACATTCAATTCTTCCCTATATTCTAAGTCAATTTGGATGTTAATCCACAATTGAACTCAAATATAGGGTTTCGGCGCTGCTCACAACACACACGAATCACATTCGAGTGCCAAATCACATCATATTCTCCAAAAAGGTTATTTATCACTAATCACATCCACTTTTCAAGTCATTAACCCTTAATCACAATTTGGGATCTTGCTAAAATGAGGCTTAGCAGTCCACTTCTCTCAGGCTTATTCTCTAACCTCGAGTCTCAAAATTCGGGGTATTACATGTGGGGTTAGATTAGCCTGTGGCGAAGTTTTGCCATTTCATCAGTAATGGTGGTGATTGAGATCTTGGTACCTTCCGATGATTTTTTCAGTTTCGATGCTATTGATTTTTTAGGTTGTGTAGAACCACAACTCCGGCTTCAAGCTCATCACCAACGAAGACCCAGTTTGTCGCAACCTCATTCTCGATTTGAATAAAAACATAACAGATAGAAAAAGATAGATCAAGGATGGACATTTTTTTTTTAGTTTCGATGCTACTGATTCGATTTTTTTTGGGTGCAGTGTTCAAGGACAATTTTTTACTAAATGAGATTTCATAGTTCTGACACAGCCAAGTTTAGTAGGGATGAGATTTTGGGGAATATTTTATTATTTTTTTCATTTAGAGGGGCATTTTGGTCTTTTCATGTAAAAATTAGACTTTATGTCCATGACATACCAAACACACTTTTAAACCTTATTTCCATATAAATTTCTATATCCATATCCATTTCCATTTCCATATCCATCTAAATCAATTCTACGTACCAAATGGGCCCTTAATTCCTTTGATAACAATATAAATATTAAAATTCTTACTGAATTAACAACCAAGTTCTTAATTAAAATTCATATAATTTCCCTTCAAGCTTTGGAATCAAAGCTACATCTTTTGTTTTTGGAATGCCAGCTCTCGAACCTGTACCTTACAGTTTTAAAGCACAGATCTAGAACCATAAAGGCACGAGGCAGCTAGCAAAGCTAACATCTTATATACACAGTGAGTCCATTTGTTATGATGGAATTGGGGAGGTTGGAAATGGAATTGGGTCTCAATTCCATGAAGAGGCTTGTTTGGTATGATGGAATTGGGTTTCAATTCCATTTCCATATGGAAGCCAAATAGCCCAATTCCATCAAAATAAATTTCATCCAAAAAGCTAAGTTTTGTAGTTCCACTGGGATTCTTCCATCCATTACCCTCCTCTTTACTTCACCCTCTAACCTTCATCAAGCCATCATCGGACTGGTAACTCAACAAAGACAGCGACGATGATGATGATAACAATAGCAGCTACGACTAGCTCCATCATTCTTCGTTCATGTGAGATATGACCATCGTTGTTAGACCCTTGTGCGATGTTGACTCCAATGGCCAACACTGGCTTGTTTATGTGCTTCGTCTTCTTCCCACACGCAGATCTAAAACTTAGATCTAGAACAGGGGTTGAAGGTCGAAGACGACCCGTCCTCATCATGCTTTGTGCTGAAGCATGATGATGGTTAGATCTTCGTCTTCTCCAACCTCTCGAGCTTCGTCTTCGTCCATCACCAGATCTCCTTAAAGAAGTAAGTGGTTCCTCAACCTCTCTAGCTTCATTCTCCTCCTCAACAACAGGTTTTTTCTTTGAACCTTCTAGCAAAGATTCTTTTATTTTAGCATGTACATCATGAGAAACCTTTTTGAAAGAACTCATCTGACCACTCACTCTAGCTAAATATTGTTTCAACCTATTTATCCCACCTCCCCTATAACTTGAAGCACATAAAAGGTAAGTAAAAACATTTATTTTCCCCTCCTTCTAAACAAAAACATATTGCCAAGCTGGGTTCATTTTTTTTAAAGTCCCTGATGTCTGTGGAGGAGGTAAACTACTATTAGGAGGATTGGTAGTGTCAAGATTTGGGTTAGCGACGACATTCACAGGTCCCTAAAGGTTCGATTTACAAGTGCTGTCACCGGTGAGGGGAGAGGGAGAGGTCAAAGGGAATGATGACATTGAAGAGGAAGAATGAAGAAGGCAACAAGAAGGGAGAAAGACTGAACTATTGAAAGTATAGAAGCTAAAGCTAACAAGCTTCGACTTGTAAGTGTCGTCGTTGGCGATGGGAGAGGGAGAGGTTAGAGGGAACGTCAAGCTTGAGGAGGGAGACAGAAGAAGACGACGTGAGGCGAAGCTCGTTCGAACAGAGAAGCAGCTGATGTTCAGAGTGATCGTTTGAGCGTATGAGATTTTGAGTTTTAGATGTTTTTTATTTTTTTTAAATCAATGAAACGACGTCGTTTCTTCTGACTAGGGGCAAATTTTTTTAACTCGGTCGACTCGCTGACCAGGGCAAGTCGACCGAGTTATAATCGGGTAACGGAGAGTCAGCCAAGTCAGGGCCAAGTCGTGTGACCCGGGTTCATTTCCTGAATCGAACCAGTTAAGGCTCTGATTCGGCAGTTCCCGGTCTGGGTTGGTTCTTATAACAATGGCTTAAAGTGAAAAAAAATGCACTATTTTTTTGGAAAATCATAAAAAATTGAAAACAGATCCATTTTGTTCCCATAATATGTCAAAATTTCACTCATTTTATGTAGAATCTAATGATCCAAAGAGGTATAAAAAATAGATTTGGGAAGGCCCCATAACAGGGGCGCAGCAGAGAGGACGGCTGGGAAGGGGCAGCAGAGGCCCCGAATCCCTTTTTTTGTAAAGAATTTATACAACTTAATAGTAATTGTCATGACCTAAAACATAGGACATGACCAGTGTATAGACTAAGCTAAGTCTGTTACATCCCGATTTTTGAATGCTGGTTAACTAAGTTAAGTTAGCCAATAGTTAAAAATACGAGGAGCTTGGGGGCAAGAGTATAATTATGAAAAAATGCCGCAAAATTAGATAGAAGTCTCAAAAAGTAGAAAAACATTTTAAAGGCAAATGTGAGGCCTAGGTATACTATGTAAAATTTAAATGGCTCAAAAAATGAACTATTGGCCAAAAAGCCTATTATAGGATAAAAATTTAAGAAGAAATAATTATTGAAAATTATTTAAGGGCCTAGAAAATTGAGTAAGCATTTTGAAATTTAATTTTGGGGATCTAGAAAAATTATGAAGATGTTAATTTCCAAAAAGTGGCCTAAATAAATTGAGAGCTATTTACTAGAAATTAAGGGCCTACTTCCTTGAAAATTTTGGGAAAAATAGTGCGAGGTTAATTTTTATTCTGAAACTCTTAAGGAAATTATTTTACAAGGTATAGAAGCTAATTAAAAAAGAAACTCTTTATGAATTATTAATGATTACTTTTTGGGATTTACTTTGTTATTACGCACCAATAAAGGAAAGGGTAACATGGTAAATTCATTACTCTGATCCCAAAAGTGGATTTGGACTAAGATTATGACCAGTTCGTAAAGCCCAAATTGTGCCATCCTAGGCCCAATAGATGAGGTCCAGACTGGTTTGATATTTGACCAATCAAAGTTTGAAAGTTGAAGGGTGGTGGCTTGAGAGATAAGCTTATGCGCTGGACCCAAGGAAATATTAAATAAAATGTTAATCCCCTTATCTTTTCAATTAAGCTTCAGCCATGACCTCAGTCTCTTCTTTGAGTTCTTTCCTATCATCATAATATTTAGAGTGAGAGAGGAAGCTTAGCAAGGAGAGGGAGAGGCGGGGAGCTTGAATGGGGAGGAAGAAGAGAAATCTCACATGCAAACCGATTAATAGGCCAAGGATTTGATGTTTTCCATCAAAGCCAAAGAGGAGGCAAAGCAAAGGAAGGACAAACAAAAGGAGGTAATTTGGAAGAAGCAACAAAAGAGGTAGTAAAACTTACTCTTATATAATTTGTGCTTGGTTACTTGCATGTTTATTCAGCATGCATGCCATATTTAGGCCTTTGAACATGTAATGTCCTTGCTTGAGTTTGTACCATGGCCATGTGTATGTAATCGTAAGATGTTGTTCTTATATTGGCTACTTACATGCTTAGTTTATTACCATTGTAAGTTATATATGGAGTTAATATTTTATTACTAAAATTCTCTCGAATCTCACCTCTTTCTTCCATATACCAATAGTAAAGTTCCTCATAAGATCATGTTAGAGGAGTGATGAAGGTGGAGACTCCAACGAAACTATCAGTTATGGTTGTTTTTAAAATTAATTAATTTGTTGATATTTGTAAATAGATGTGTGCTTAGCTTAAATTATTAAAGTTTATTCTACTTTAAGGTATGTAAATTAAGTTATGCAAGGGCATGTATCTAACCTACATAAGGAGGAGTATGGGAGCTAAGCACCAGCCAAAGGTAAGTGCCATGTAAAGATCATGGCCAAAATGCATGAGAATTAGCTTGATAATTACTTAGTATGCTCGTTTGAGCCATGGTTTTGTTTGAGCCATGGTTTTGTGATTGCTTAGAGTCAGAGTAATTATTTGAGTTAGACCCTAAAGTTTTGTCATATCATATCACACATCAAGATCTTTAAAATGAGTTCTTACTCATAATTTTTGGATGTGTAAATTAAAAAAATATGAATGTTCAAAGTTGATGTAGGAAAGTTAAAAACTGCTGCGAAAATTCCACTATACCAAATTTAGAATAGAGAGTTTTTGGATTGAATGGAATAGTGGTTAACCTAGGTCATATTTTTTTATATCTTTCCAATAGCTAAAATCAGAGCTTTGAATCACTAATTTTAGATATATATTGAAGTTGTTATGAATTTCCAAATTTTCAAGAAATCCTATTCCAGCATAGTGAGTACCCTATGTTCTATTTAAAGAATTTTTAAATTCTTAGTCTTTTCAAGAGTACCTTTGGGCCACATGTTGTAACATCCTAAATATTATGAAGAGGCTTAATTCCCCAAAAGTGACTTGAATAATTTTAAAGTTAATTTTTGGGAATTAAAAGCCTTTTTTTTTAAATTCAACGAAAAATAGTTAGAAGTTATGATTTGACTTGATAATTTTAGGAATAATATTTTATGGCTTGAAGAAACTAACTGAGTAAGAAAATCCTTATACGTATTCAGGGTTAATTTATAGAATTTATATGGCAAGTAAATACCGATAAAGCAGAGGCAAATTAGTAATTTTATTACACAGACACAAAAATCAGATTTGGGCCTAAAGTTTAGGCCAAATTATGGAACCCAACGTGTTATCCTTGATCAATAAGATTGGGGTTAGATTTAAGTGATTTTAGTTCAGTCAAATTAGAATAATTGAAGCCGATGGGATAAGCTTTCACTACTACAAAAAAGTAAAGCTGTGACGCTTATAATTACAAAAAACCCTCCTATGGCGCTTGTTTGAAGAAGTGCCACAGGAGGGGGGTCCAACTGTGGCGCTTACGTCAACAAGCGCCACAGGAGACCCCCTCTTGTGGCACTTCCTCAAACAAGCGCCACAGGAGGGTCCCTTGTTTTTTCTTTCTTCTTCTTCTTCTTCTTCTTCTTCTTGTGGCCCTTTTTTATGCTTCCTGATTGTGAAGCTTTATATAAAATGAGTGGCTTTCGTGTTTATCATCTCCACAAATTGTCAATCTTTCTATTTTATATTTCAACCTATTATATATATATATATATATAATTTTTACATTTAAAATTCAAGTTCCCCAACAATAATGTTCTTACATTAATACTCTCCAAAGCTAACATAAAAAAAAATCACAATACAAGAACTTGATATGTGAACACAATACATCAACAACTAATTAAGTAAATTAAAAGATTACTAAAAAACACAAGCTTGTCGGCAAAAAAATTTAAACAAAGCAAAAAGGCAAACGAAACAAGCTAGATTTTCACTCTTTCCTATTAAATTAGGAACAAAAAGGCAAACGTTATATTACGGTTTATCTTGACTAAAAAAAATTTAAACAAAGCAAGCTATAATGAAACAATCTTTTTCTTACAAATCTATTAATTGACCAGCGCAGGGAGTGGGGGACCACGTTGCTGACGCTAGCTTGAGTGACGAGTGAGTGTGTGGGTGTGTTTTTTAGTGTGAAGATGATAGAAAATGAAGGGAGGGGGCCGACGGATCCACTAAGAAGATGAGAAAGGGAAAGTAGTTTAATGGAGGAGAGAGTAGTTGAATCATTAAAGTGGAGTAGTAGTAAAAAAGAGAAGGAATGGGGGGCAGACACGGGACCACTACGCGGGAAATGAAATAATTAAGAGATATACACTATCCATTTGAAATTTTCCTTTTTTTTTTCTTTTTAGAAATGGGCAAGTGTGGCGCCTAACTATTTAGGTGCCACACATTGACTCATCAGCTGTGGCGGCTGGGATGCATAGGCGCCACAACTGATATTTAATATATCATGTGTGGCGCCTAACTATTTAGGTGCCACACATGATCTTTGGTGCAACTGTGGAGCCTGGTGGGTTAGGCACCACAGCTGCTTGCATGGCGCCAAGTGTGGCGCCTGCGTAGGTAGGCGCCACACTAGGCCTCCCCAATTGTGGCACCTAACCTATTAGGCGCCACAGCTAGTACCCAAAATTAAAAAAAAAAATTATAGAGGTAAAAAGAAAGGGAAGCTGTGGCACTTGTTTAAAAAATGGCCACAAAATGTGCGCCACCTTTTATCCTTTTTGTAGTAGTGTTTAACCAATGAGATAAAAACACACACACATAAAAACACTTCAGCGACTCACTCACCTCTCTTTTACTCGACACACACACATACATATACATCAATCAGCTCTCTCATTTCCCATTTCAACCCAAACATAGAAGAGAGAGAGAGAGGTGTCACCAAAAGAAGGAGAGGAAGGAGTAGCCAGAACCCACATGCAATCATAGATTCTTGCTTAGGAGAGTTTTCTAAACCGTTTTCCAACTTCATTTTGGTTGATTTGTGATGTTCTTGAGGTTAAATCATTGTTGGAAGTTGGGTGTCTTTGGGAAAGAAGTTCTGTCACTATGAAAGGTAGAGTTGAGCCATTGCATGTCAATTTTGAGGTTTGATTTTGGGTTCTTTTGTTCTGCAATTAATTCACCAAAATAGAGTGTGCATTAAAGGTTTAAAGGTGTCAAATTTTTGGAGGTTTAAGCCATGATTTTGAGGTTGCATGTCCTCTTTTGCTTCTTATATTCCAAACTGAAAAACAAAGTGCCACATGCATGTGATTTCTAAAATAAACGCTTTAGTTTGTAGGTGAGTTTGAGTTGGTTTCTTTGAGGTTCAAAGGGTTAAATGTGTGTATTGAAATATAAATCTAAAAAGAACTCATGTTAATAAGGAATATGTGGTCGAAATGAGGTTACATGGCAGAGTGTTAATTCTGGAGGATCAGTGGTACGTTCAGTTTCAAGTGAGGTTTTGATAGGGAAAACGAAATCCTTTGTCTATGAAATTTGGTAAGGAGTTAGTACACATTATAAAATTTAAAATGAGTCATAGAACATATTAATTGGATGTCTAGAATGAAAGATATGAATTTTGTAAGTTACACAAAAAAATGGGAAAATTCTATTTTCCAGATTTTAGGCAGTAAGCAATTATGCAAATTATACAGGGTTACTTTCATAATTTGTTATTGTGATTATTTTTTCTTTAAAATATACCTTAAAGATAGTTAAATAGGAACTTGAATCATCTCATTTGTAGTTCCCTATATTAAGTTATGATTTTTCAAAATTCCTTAAAAAATTAAAGGCAGAGTTTGGCTTAAGTCCAAAAATTACCACTTTTTATGACATAATAAGTAGTAATGGGTTTGAGAATTTTTGAATAAGTTTGAAGGGCTAGCTTATTGAATTGAATGTCTAAATTATAGAGGAAAGTAGACATTCAATATGTCTTAGAAGATACATAATAAGATAAGTATAAAAGGTTATCAATGATAACCAACTATTTCAAATAAAATGATAAGATTTATTAGTGGTGTAAGACTCTGCCTTACATACCACTTATTATCGATATCAATCATAATAGCAATTGCGTAGTTCAGTGGGCACATAGGAATAGTAAAAATATACTGATATTATTGAAACAATATTGCTTGATTATATTACAGGAGTTCCCCGCTGGTGATCGAATATAATAATTACAAATCTTAAAATAATAATAAGATCTTCTGATAACCAATAGTCATGTTTGTTCAGCACCGGAACCATCAGTTGCCGATAAGTACGCTTTTGCCCTAAGAACCACTACTTACTGCTGAAAACTATATACATTTATGGAAATAGTGAGATTCAAAGAATCTTAATAGTAACATACAATCAAACATATATGATGTGAAAATAGATATGTTATGCACCATGTTATGTGAAATGATAGAATGTTGTGTGCACACTGTCCAAGGCCAAATGACTGTTTACAACTCTGACTTAACTCTGCACCTCCATTGGGTTCCAAACCACAACCAAACTAATGTGCATGTCCAAGACAAAGTGCTCATGTTACAGAAGATGGTATACACAAACATACAATAATCACATGGTGCATGAAAGGAAAAGTTACTACCTGGAATTGTCGTTTCCTGCTTTATTTGGTTGTTCAATACCTTTAATCTGACTCGAGCTATTACAAATTCCTATAAAATTAGAGTTATATGTAACTGGTTATTACTTGAACTATTATTTCCTTTAATCATAGGTTGTTGGTTATCTATCACAGTTTCAACAATTTCTGCATAGTACAACTCTGTGCAATGTAGTTTCACTGTTTTTCTGAAAACTAACAGATCTTCAGTCAACTTTGGAAAATCATAATTAATTTAAGAAAATTCCAAATTTACTGGTTCTAAAGCCTATGTAAAGCTATTCAAACATAATTTTATGGAAAATGCCTAAGTTTGACCATTGTCATCACATTATTCCCAGAATTTCGTCAAACCTCCCCTGTTCCAGATGTCCTTCTAGAAACAGGGCTCAACTTTGAAAACTCATATCTTTTAATCTAGTCATCCAAAAATCATCTTCTACCCACCAAATTAAAGCCCTGCATCTCTCCTTTATTGCTGTAAAGTTTCATATTTTTTGGATCAGGTTTGACGAACAAAATTCATTCACAACAACACTGCCTCTAATGAAACAAATCAAACAGCATTTACCCTTAACTTGAATAAATTCCAGATTTGCATACTGATTTCCAAAAATCATGAACACATATTTCCACACAATTTCCCCTCTAAATCCAATGGGATAATCAAAACCATGAAATTCCAGCTCTAACCTATAGTTTCAGATCTGGCCGAAACATACCAAGGAAAAGGCAAAAAGATGCACTCAATCCATATAACTCCTTCTTTTCACTTGTAATTACATGTTTAACCACTTAAACACCTTTTAAACATGATTAGTGTGAACTTGGGCAGCACCTCCACTTAGGGTTTGTGCATCCCAATTATGAAAACAAATCCAAAATAACCACAAATCAACAACAACACCAATATCCACCAACAACAAGGCTAAATCAACAAGGAATCAAGGTTTTGGTGATTATCTTTTAATTTCTTCTTTCGCTCTCCAAAAACCATGGCTCTCTCTCTCTCTCTCTTCTTTTTCTCTTGATTTTGCCTTGCTACAAGTGAGATTCACGAAGGAATAGGGACTACAAGAGGTCCTACATAAATTGGAAGGCAAGAACACTTGAATTTTTACCAACTCACCTTGATTTTGCCTTCTTGAGCTCTCTTTTATTTCTTTGTTCTTCAAGCTCTTTCTCTCTCTTTCTCTCTTGTGTTCGACAAAAGTGAAGGCTAATGAAGAGGACAAGAAGCTTTTAAAATATCAAACTCTACCTCCTTGAAATATAATATTTTATTGCCTTTCTTGCACATGTTGTTTGATCAAGTTTTATTCCCTTTTCTCTCTCTCAAATTGACGTCCAAGGGCTGCAAAAAGAGACCCAAGAAGTCTCTTAATTTGACTTCATTTACCCCTTGAAATTATCATGTAAGAGCCCTTTAATTACCAACTTACTTTTGACTTTTCAAACCTTCACCTTTTTGCTTGGTTTAAATACTTCAACTTGGCATTTCAAATTCATTTATTAATTCCCTTTTCTTCTTGACCAAAAGTGACGAAATGAAGGCCCTAAAATAACCAAATAGGCTTCCTCAATTATCACAATCCACCTTCAATTGTTGACTTCTCAACTCAAAGTTACTTGGCTACAATTCCTCCATATTTTAAACTTAATATGCATCAAGTATTTAAATTCTCTTCTTGCAACTCTATTTGGACGTCCCACATCTTGAAAATGGGAAAAATATTGGCTGTGGATTTAATTTAGTCAAATGACTATTTTGTCAATATAATTTTACTCATTTTTGCACCTTGCTAGAAATATGGTAGAATTTTCATCAAACTTTGAAAATTCATATCTAATTGTACAAATGTTCAATTGGTATAGTACCAAAGGCTATGTGACCCTTATTAAGTCTATTTTTAGAGAAAAATATATCCTTTAGCCAATTAAAAGCTCATAATTCCCAGAATTTTCATTTTTGGACGCTGTCACAAAAACTTGCCATTTTCACTAGGCTAGCTTCAAAAATACATAATTCTTTGTGGATAGTTCCAAATGACTTATATGACTATCAAATTAAAGCTTGATAAGTCTACTTTTATTTTGAAAAATTTCACAGTCATTGAATATCATTTGATTATCCAAAAACACATGACAATCACACTGCCATGCAGGAAAACACATTGGCAGCAAATTATAACTTTATGAGTTGTTCCAATTATATGAAATTCATAACCAGGGGCTACTAATCCACTTGATTCAGGCTAATTCTCAAGCCTTTAATCCCAAAATTCGGGATATTACAAGTGGTTCAAGAAGAACATAATTTTAATTATGTTAATAAGATTAGAATGAGCAATGACCCATCTCTATATGAATTTCAAAATTATAGGATTTGACATTTGCCTAAGCTTGAATAGAAAACAAGCTGGAAAGGATTTCAGAGGTGGTAAATTAAAGGAAAGGGCAATAGGTAGTAAATCTTTCTCTCATGTATTATGCAATTGTTCTACATGTTTGTTTGTACCATCGATTATATTCGTTTCATGAATATATGGGTGATTTGATTATTGGACTATGTGTCCTGACGCTGTAAGACCTGGTGCGCATTTGCATGATTATTGGACTCTGTGTCCTGAGGCTATAAGTCCTGATGTGGATTCACTATAATGAATGATGATTGTGCCGCATAGTGATTGAAGAGTTTGTTGAATACTTATTGGATGGTTTCTTTTGCATACTTCATGAACTTGAATATTTTATGATGGTCTATTGTTACTATTGAGATTCTCAGGAATCTCACCCCTTTCCTTAAAATGACATACAACAAAGGCAAGCAGCTCAAAGGGCAAAGGAGTTATTATTGTTGATAACTGAGAAGGTGGAGAAGCTGGAATAGCTTAATTTTGTTGGTTATCTATATAATCTTTTCTTTTATACACAGGACTTCTGGTTAGCCTCATATGGCTACAATTTTGTATATATTCATATATGAATATAGATATACATAGTGGAATCAATACACATAATAGTAGTATCAACATGCATAGTAGGCGTATCAATAGTAATACTATGCTTAATTATTGAAATGGTGATGGGCACTTGTATGATTCGAGCCATAACTTGACAAACAATAGATTTATGTGACATCATAAAAGAACTCTAATACTATCAAATCTAGTCTAAGGAATGATGAGTTTTAATGAAAAATTTTAACAACTGATAAATTCTTTTAGAAGGTTTTAAATTTTTCAAAAAAGCCCTTTCATTTTACAGGTTCAAACCCTGTGTAATGGTTAAGTTTTCCAACTATTTTCAAAAATGTTTACTTCCCAGGTCCAAACCTGGCTTAGTGGTTCAAAATTATTATGTAGTAACTCATCTTCCTAGTATAAAGGTAAGGTGTTATATATGTGATTCTTAAATGACTAAACAACTCTGATAAGTGACCTTAGAGTGAGGTGTTTTAGTTTTGGTATCAAAGCAGAGGTTCTAGTAATAAGCTAGAACACTCTGCTCGTGTGATAGAATTGTTTAGCTATAGCTCTGATAAGGTATGATAGAAAAGTTATTACTTGGCTCTTGATAGTCATTCTTTGCAAGAATGTTAAAAGTAAATTAGAAGAAAATGAATCCTCCAGTTAAAGGAAGACTTGGAGAGGAATTTGAGTTGCTGTGACTTAGTCGAGCCATATCCTTATTAGCAATGACAAAAGTAGTAGTAATAGCTCACGAGCTAGGTTGATTTAATTCCCTAAACCACGGCCCTGTTTACAAGAACATGTTAGAGATGGATTTTAGTTAATCCAGGGCTTCCAAGGAATTCAAATAATAAGTTGTGTAAAGTCCCTTGAATTTAATTGGAAGTATTGCAAATTTAAAAGAGATTTTTGAATGTAAAGGTAGGAAAGTTGCAAAAGATTAAAAAATGATGATTATATTGATGCTTGAAAAGCTTATTTTTATATTTACAAAGTGTGAAAGACAAGTGTATACATGCTTGTATGTGCATATGAGAGTGATACTTGTTGAACTGAATCGTTAAGCCTAAAAACTAATTATGACTTGATGTTTGAGATTTTTGAATGTTAGGAAAGTGGCCTAAAGTATGAAGGTATGTTCAAGCATGTTGAATGCTTCATTATAATGGCCAAAAAACATGTTAGTTGCTGGAAAATTCTCGTAAAAAAGGGATGCTGTCCTAAAACTCTGCAAGTGAAAGTGTTTGTTTTTAGTTACATGGCATGATCTAAGATGCTTTAATTGTGGGAAGATAGCTACCATGAAATTGAAACTACGAAGCTTTAAGCTAAGGGAAAAACCTCGCTTTTTCTTGATGATAAATAATCAAGTTTTAATGATGGCTAAAGATGATAATATGGTAGCTAGGACATTACCCTAAAGCTGAAATTTTTTCCAGATTTAAAGGGGTAGCCCTGTGAGAAATTAGATTACTAAATCACGAGTGTCTCAGGTACTTGTAAGATTTGAAAGGTAGAACTTGAGGTAGAAAGGATAAATTAAAGCATCATTTAGGCAAAGCTAGTGAAGTAGCTAATTTCCTGAACGGAAAGTAATTTTGAGAGGACATTGTATTGGTTGAGAGCACATTTTCAACAATTGGAAGCATGTCAATCATGGGGAGTGCTATTTCAAATACAAAGCTGGTTTTTGTCTAACTGTGAATTTGCTTAAAATTCAAATACATAACTTTTTTTCTCTATCTTATTAAATAGCCATAAGCCATATACTTTTTTTTTTTATTTTGAATTTTATATGGTTAGAAGCTAGAAACTTTTATTTTCTATCTTATTATTAAATGGCTAGAAGCCATATAGCCTTGATTTCCTAGTATGAAATTATATGGCCAGAAGCTATACAAATTTTATTTTATTTTTATCTCATTAAAAGTCCAGAAGCCACAATTTTGTTTTTTAGATTAAATGGCTTGAAGCCATAATTTTGATTTTTTGAGATTAAATGGCTTGAAGACTCAAGGTTCTGACAATGGATGGCATGAAATAGATTTGTCATTTTGAAAGAGATTTTTATCTAGTCCTGAAAACTAATAGCTCGTGGAGATTCATGTCATGAAAAAGTAATAGAAATTCTCCAAATTTAGAATATATTCCTGTGCCATATGCCACCATATAGGGCAAGGTTTGAATTAAGAAATAAAGGCAACAATATTTTCCAATGAGTATTGGTCTCAATATGACAATAAGTCATTACAACAAAATGATTACAAATTTACATGACAAAATTATTGTGGAGCCAAAAAGTTACTAGCCAAATAAATCACAAGCCCAGAAGGCTGCATGATGTTCGGTTATTATTAGTAGAAGTACTTCACTTTATCATGGTATTCATGTGTGTATTTAAATATTCATGAACAATTGAATATTTGAAAATAAATTAAAATATCATATTAATAAAGGCTCCAAAAGAGCTATATTTCGATTTATTATCTAGAAGATAAAGTCTACAATTGGTGATATCTATTTAAGACAAAAAATTATTCATTGAAATTGATATATAAATGATATGACCTCGATAATTAGGAGTTTATCGATGAATGAATAATATTAATTTTTGTAATTATACCATTGATATCTTTTCAACTAAATTAAATTATGAGTATTTATTTTTTACTAATTATGTTTTTCTTTCTTTTGTTATGTTATTTTTAATGAAGGATAACTTTTATTGACATCAGTTTGAAAGATTCATGTCTTGTTGATATAATCACTCACACATACTCAGAAATAAGAAATATTTTTTCCTTTGATAATGTGAGAAGCCAATGTTTTGACTATATCCAGAAGTATAGGTCTGATTGAAGGCTCCGAAAGAGCTAATATATTGTTTCCTAAAGAAACAAAATTATACAGTGATAACGCATTTTATTTTACCAAGTCTAAAAGAAATTTGTTGAATTTGAAGGATATCCGCAAAAATGGATACTACATAGAAACAACAACTATAGATAATAAAAAATATCTTGATATGATGAAATTAGTTTTTGGTAGAAAATGCATAATAGGAAAATTTCCTGCCAAAGGCTTGTACTACACATTGATAAGTACAATTGAAATATTTAAAACCCTTATTTATAACCAGTTAGATGAGCATTAAAAGTAATGAATTTGAATCACTAAGCCAAGTTTCAATCTTGGGAAGAAAATGTTTTCATAAATAGTTGAAAACCTAGCCCAAACACAGGGTTCGAACCTGTAAATAAATGGCATTTTCTGAAAGATTTAAAACTTTCAAAAACGGTTATTTAGTAGTTCACAAGCTTCATTATGACTCATCTTTCCTTAATTCTATTTAATTTCATCAGAGTATTGCTATGCTCTTATCTTAGTATATTATTGGTTAAACTATGGCCTCTTAACATAAAACTACACATCCTTGATTCAATTATCGTGCATGGTATTATTACCTTTCTATTATGTATGTATGGCATACTATTGCTACCCCAATCTATGCATGTTCATACTACTAGTACCACTATACTACTACGAAAGGTACTATCTTTACTATGTTTATGTATACACATATTGTACAAAACATGTAGCCACATGAGGCTACCAAAATATCTCAAATCTTAACAAAATTATTATACATATTACCAACATTTATACCACATATTATCTTAACTCCTTTAGCTCCAACCTTCTTCGGGCTTCACTAACAACAATGCTCTTGCCCCTAGAACTACTTGCTCTTGCTGTATGTTATGAAAGAAAGGGGTGAGATTCAGGGGAATCTTAGTAGCAAAACGCTATCTCAATATATAATGTGCAATGGTAATTAACTATGCATGTAAATAGCCAAGTAAGAACAACACCTTACAAGCATATACACATGTATATGGCACAAACTCAGGCAAAGATATTACATGTTTAAAGGCATACATGGCAATCAAACATGCAATCAACCAAGCACAAACTATATAAGAGTAAGCTTTACTACATTTTGCTTCTTCTTCCAAGTTACTTCTTCTTGCTAGCTTGACTATTTTTGTTTTGTTTCCCCCACTTTGCTTGATAGTAGTTGAAATATCCTATCAAACATTCATGTAAGGGAAGCTTAATACACAAACTTTGGTATACTCACTTTGCACAATTTATCTCTCCCCATAATCCCAAAATCTCATTCTTTTATTTAGTTCTTTAACTTTGTTTCTTTGTCTTAAATTCTCAACTTACTTATCCTTTGCATTTTAAATCCTTCCCACATCATGTTCCTACTCATTCTCTCATTAGGAATCTGTTTTTGAGGGCCAACCTAGGAAATTCTGGCTACTTTATTCTCAAGGAGTTACCGTACACAAAAAGAGGAAAATGAAAAACTTGCATAATTAAATACCAATGTTTGTAAACACTTTGCAAAAGTGTTTTGGCATGATTGATGTATGATCCCCTGGCTTATAACATTCATTCCTCATAATAACACCTTAACATAACAACTCTTTTCATAGTAGTTATTGTAACATCCCAAATTTCAATCACCAAAATTTCTTTACACCTTTGTGGTATTAAAAGGAATAAAATAGTGAATATTGGCACACTTGAATTAGTCAAACAGTGCAATTACTGGCCACACCAATTTTGGGCCAACATGAGACATAAAGTCCAATTTGTGTCTACAAAAAACCCCATTATAGGAGCCCAAATTGGAGAATGGAAGAGCATAATTTTTGGGCCCAATATATTGTGAATTTTAGCCAAACACAAAGGGAAAGAAGAAAACTCAATTTAATACAAAAATGTATGGGCAAAATAGTCATTTGACCAATAAATCAAAAAACACATTATTTCTCCAAATTAAGGAGATATTTTCAGCCAACATAAAAAAATAGTAAGGGAAAATAAATCTTGGATATTAAATATGCCATATGGATCCATTTTTATCAAGTATAAAAATATGACACAAAAGTCAAATTAGCATATGTTAATTTGCACCTAAATATTAATATTTAAAATGGAGGTGGAAGGAGATATTATGAGAACTTATTTATCCTTCCACAAGTTTCATATTTCGTCCAAACATGAGGAAGGAAAGAGAAGATGAATATTTGAACATAAATGAAAGGCAAAAAAAAAACAAAGAACATAAATGGTGACCTTTGGAAACCATTAGAGTTAGGTTCAAAAAGATGAAGTCAAAAAGTCAACAAGCACATGATAATTAGAAATTAAATTATATTATTCAAGGAAATGGATGATAATAATTCAAGAAGGCCATTTAGCTATTTCAAAGGGCCATATTTCGGTCAAGTGGGAGAAGCAAAGAGAAAGCATTTTGGTCAAGCCAAAAAGCAAGAAGCAAAAGTCAATTATCTCATGCCATTTGACATTAAAATAAAAATTACTTAAGGAGGTGGATTGAGATATTTTTAAAAGATAATTATCCCATCCAAAGGCCTTATTTTCTTCCAAACACAAGAAGTAAGAGAGAGTGTATGTGTTTGGAGAAAACAAGACCAAAGAGAGAGCTCAAGTTATTCAAGAAGCAATCAAGGTAAGTTGAGTAGGGAATTTCATGTGTTGTGCCTTCTAAATCATGCATAACTCTCTCTAATCTCTATGCTTTCTTAAAACACACATGTAGCAAGTATCAAATTAAGAACAAGAAGGAAGGAGAGGGATGGATTTGAAGGGGGTAGAGAAGAAACAAGAGGTAATCCATAAAACCTTGTTTTCTTGATTGATTCAAGGTTGTAGTTGTGGTTGTGATTGAATTGGTGGTTTGTTTTGGCTTGATTTGTAAATTGGGATATACAAAACCTAAGGGCTTATGCTGCCCAAATTAACCCTAATTACAATTAATAAGTTTTTAAAGGGCTAATTATGGGATTACAAGTGAAATGGAAGTGCTTGATTGAATAAAAGCATGAAACTTCCATTTTTCCCAAAAAATTCCAAAATTTAGGCTAGCTGTGTTTGGAAGTGTTTGCTAGATTTTGGTGATTTTAATGGTTCCATTGTGCTTAAAATGAAAAGTTGTGTAGGGAACATGCATAATATGAAGTGTAAAGGCTTTAGGGTATGAAATAACAATTTTACCCCTAAAACCCTAACATAGTGACTACCAAGGGTAAATCTATAATTTGGCATGAATTTGACTATTCTAAGGTCAAAAATGGATTCTACACATGAAATTGTGTTGGAATAGGCTGAGTCATAATTTTTGGTAAAGTACAGTTGGACCAGGTGTAAAGGGGCTTAGACTGGGCCACATGGGTTTTTTTGGTGAATATGTGATTTTGAGTCAAGATAACCAACAATATGAGTTTAGAATAATACATGAATAAGTAATGACTCATTTATTGTATATTTGGGAATTTTAGGATATATCAGTAGCCCGAGCTGGACACAGGATATTGGAAAGAAAGATAGGCAAGGAAAGGGTAATTCTAGGTAGTAACTCTGTCTCTCATAAACTATGTGGTGGTATATATATTGTATGTTGCTATATTATGTGATATGAATAATTAACACACACTCTCTAGCTGTGATACGGGAAAAGCATAAGAACCGTTCCAATGGGAAAAGCACAAGTACCATATGGCCTAGTGAGGACCCAACTATGTTGCATGGTGCCTCAGACTCATTACCTAGCTGTGGTCTAGGACTCAACTAAGTTACACTAACAAGCAGGGGATTTGGCCCTGAATAGTGTGCACTCTCCTATGTACAGTGTTGTTGTTATATTTATACTATGTGGTGCATTTCATATCTATTTATCGCATTTTTTATGATTGATAGCCTGTTTGTCATACCCTTATATGAACTTCCATATTATCAGAGTGCTTGTATGCCGTTCAGTGAGCAGTACAGGAATAGCATAAAAATACTGATATATAATACATGATTACATTTAAGAATTCCCTTAAAGGTAAGGTAATATATACAATTTTTTTGAATACTCAAAATTAAAGACTACATATAACCACAACCTTTATCTCGGGACACGTGCCCGTCAATTCCCTTTATCTACGCCCTTACCTTTTGAGCCACTAGCACTCGTTAAGATATTTTATTTTATAAAAAAGGGGTGAGATTCCAAGGAATCCCAATAAAAACATACTATCGTTCATATAAAATGTGAAAAGTAAATATGATATGCACTATGTATGCACCAATTAATGAACAATATAACACATCATTGTCATGTATACATGAGTAGGGCTCTTGCCCCACTAATCGTATACCGATTGGATTCTTACCCAACTCCCAAGTGTAAGTGCACCTCTGGCCCAACTGCCTCATCTAGGCAAACCATGTTAAGTAAAAGCACAAACAATGGCATCCCAACAATCATATGAACTATGGCATGATGTATGTAAGATAATGTTGCTACCTCAAAGCTCTTTACCCCGTATCACTTGCCTCGTAAAACGTTCCAACCTCATGCTTCCAACTCGGTCCTAAAATATCAAATGTATAGAAATTAGGTTATAACCTATCCATGTACCATTTTAGACACTTCCATAGTGTTTATTGTGGTTATATTAGCTTATGGTGAAAATTTACCAAAATGCCCCATGACCCCGGCCTAACCCGCCGTACTCGGTCCGAATGTACTATTTTTGAAATATTGAAATGACTTATTCTAACATATATTTTCCCAAAGAATCTATTTTTGAACTCAAAATTACCAAATTCACTGCCAAAAGACGAAATTGCCCTTAGCAGCCCTACTTTAAAGGTTTCAGGGGCATTTTCGTAATTATGCTTTTTGGGCTTTTCCGAAAGAGTGACCATCTATAACCCCACCTAATTTTCCCTCCTGAATGTAACAGAGCCATCAAATCATTGAAAATCCAATTATAACCCCTAGATCTCAGTCTAGCCGAAATATGGGTATCCTCTGGGAAAAATTGAGGTTTTTCGATTTTGACTTCATAGACGTATTACTTTATACTCCTAACTACTTTATTAACTATTTAATTAGATTACAACTACTATTTAGACCCAATTTCAACAGCATAACCCCTAGAAAATGTCAATTCCAAAATTTACAATCACCAATCAAACTATTTACAGCAGCTAGAACAATCAATATTCAAAGGTTTGGAAGTTACCTCAAGCTGTCTCTTGGTCTTCCTTGGTGTGGCTGAAACCTAGCTTCTCTCAACAAGGAAATTTGAGATTCACAAACCTAATTTCACATAGAAGAGAATCTTAGGAGAAGGATCATACACGATAGGAATGAGTTCACTGACGAAATCGACCTACCTAGTGAGATTTCTTCTCCTTCTCTCTCTAAATGCTCTCAACTCTCTCTCTCTCTCTATGGCTACTGCAACATGACAGAAATGGCTGCTGGAAGGAGGAGAAAATGTTTTTTATCATATATTATATGATATTGAATTATTTATTCAATTTCCAAAATTTTTGGATTAATTGGAAATTTTGGCAGATTTTCTGCCCTAAATTTGAAAAATCATAACTAAATCTGTGGACATCATTTTGGAGTGATTCTAAAGGTTATAGAACCCTTATTGATTCTAGTTTCAAGAAAAAAAATAGAATTTTTCCAATTGGAAGTATATAATTCCCATATTTAATTTCTTTGAATGCTGCTCCAGAAACTTTGTAGTCTTTTTAGGCTAACTTCAAAAATTTATAACTTTTTGTATATAACTTTAAATGATTCATATACCTATCCAATTAAAGTTTAGGATGTCTATTTTCACCTTATAAAATTTTATAATTTTTGCTCATCATTTGTTCTTCCAAAACCACATGACAAATTCACTGCCTCACTTGAAGCAATGAAACGACAAGAACATGCAAGTTCAATAAATTCCATTTTTGTACACAAATTTCCCCTACTCTTTAATTCACTATTTTATTCCCTTTAATTCCTTAAAGATATAAGAAATATTAGGGAATAAATTTAGGATGCCTGCTAAACCGGGGTTTAGCAGTTCACTTAATTTTGACTTATTTTCAGCCTCCAATCCCAAAATTCAAGATATTACATTTCTCCCCCAGTTCAATAAATTTCGTCCTAGAAATTTGAATGTCTACAATTTGGGGATTAATCCTATCTCACAAAGTAACTCATCTCTAAGTTGTGTTTACTTATAATGCGTGCACCACAATTTACCTGATATGTGTGATTGAACTACCTATCAACTCTTACAGATTCAGGACGTTCTGTTCTTATGGATCACCCAATCCATTATTGTACTAATTGTCCATCAGGAAGCTCAGTATATCTGTAACACCCCAAATTTTGATTAAGGGCAAATGAGGATTTTTGAGAAGGTAATTGTGATTTAGAGTGGATTAAAGTTGAATTAATGTATATTGGTGACAATATTATTTAATATGTCATAATTGTTGGAAAATTGAAAGAATGGAATTATTGGCATAAGTTGGTAATTAATGGGGAAATTAATTACTAACTAAGAGAAAATGAGAAGTGTAATTAAAATGGCTAATGGAAGGATTAGAGAGATTAATTGGTGATTTAGTGTGAGAGCCAATGAGGGGTGGACACATGGCAAGCTCACATGTGGGGGAGATATGAGAAAAGTCAAAAGGGAATTTTTAAATGCATTTCTCTCTCCTCTCTTCCATCTTGTGCGCTGGAAACTGAAATGGGAGGGAGTATAATCATTTTTCACTTTCTTCACTCCACCTCCATCCCTCATCTCTCTCGTTCTCTCTCTTCTCTCCTTGGGTGGCGCCATTGTTGCAGAAAATAGAAGAAGAAAAGCTTGCAAAAAGGTAAAGAAAATGGATTCTATTGCTCAAACTTTCTTCTTTAATGTTGATCCTTGAATGAAGAGCTTCATTGTGATGGTTGTAATGTGTTTATTGGTGTTAGTTTGTGACCTCAAGAGATTGTGAAAGTTGAAGAATCAAGAAATCTCTTTAGCAAAGTGAAAGAGGTGAGTGTTATCTCCCTTTTGATATATATATTGTGGTTGTTGGTGAGCATTGATTTTTCTAGAAATTTCTGCCCTATTTTTGAAAATTAGGGTCTTAGTGAGTTTGGCATGTTGTGATCATGGAAATGGTATATTGTGATGTCTTTTGGACAAATGGATTGGTTTGAATCATTAAAAGTAAAGTTTGGGAACTTTGTGTTGCTTTTGGTGTATTGGTCAAAACAGGACATGTGGTTAGATTGTGAATTTGGTCATTTTGAGGTTACCATTGTGTTCCTTGTGGAAAATTGTATGAGAATATGGTTGGTTAATGATTTTGGAGTCATTGGACACTTTGGTAGAAAAGTTGGAAAATGCTGTCAATGTGAACTCTCTCTGGGCAGTTTAATTGTGTGGACGTTTTGAATGACCAAATGATTTCAGAAAATTGTGAAACTTTTCAGTCTTAAATTTCACATCCCAAACTTCAAAATGGACATATATTTTATTCCATTTCGTTTAGTATTCTGAGAGTTATGCTTTGCCAAAGTTTGGTACAAAAACAGAACTCTGTTTTGGAGTAATGTTGGGTTTTGGGTGATTCTGTATTTTTGTGATGATTTAAAGTTATGAGCCATATTTTTCCTTGAAAGGGGACTCAAATACCTTTCATTTGGCTTTGGAATCACTCTGTTTCGATTTTTCTACAATTAGATATGATTTTTCAAAGTTCAGCCAAGAGTCAGGAAATTTCTTAGCCGCGGCCCATGAGTGGTTGGCCGCGGCCCAAGCCTTTCTGGCCTGATTCGGGCCGCAGCCCATGGGTGGCTGGCCGCGGCCCACGGCCTTCTGACCATATTCGGGCCACAGCCCAAGGAAGGGCTGGCCGCGGCCCACCCCTGTGTTTCAGCACTTTAAGTTTTTGAAAAGAGATCTTCACCCTATTGTTTCCCAATCTTTTAGGGGTTTTATTAGAGGCATTTGTGGCTTCTTAAGGGTCATTATTGATAACCAAATCTAAGTGTTGAAGATTTAATTGAGTATTGGAATAGAGAATAATGTTTCATCCTTAATTATGACTTTAGGATTTGATATCTGCCCGGAGCATAGAAGGCCTGTGCCTGCTCAAGGAAGGAAAGACAAAGGTAGTAACACTTTATCCTATATCATGTGTATTGCATTGCTTGGTTGCATTAGTCATTGAATCCAGTGAAAGTGAAGAGGATGAGGCGAAAGCCCGGAGTCGATCACAGTGAAAGTGAAGGGGACGTGGCGAAAGCCCGGACTCAAATATTGATAAAGTGATGGGGCGTGGCGTAAGCCCGACCTCGTATATAGTGAAGGGAACGTGGCGAAAGCTCGGTCTCGAATATTGATTGCTGCATTGTGATATATGTGACTTGCTTTGTATATATGCATCATATAAATAAACTGTTGCTACTGGGATTCTCTAGAATCTCATTCTTTCCAAATAACATTTTTAGACAGGGCAAGTGGATCGAAAAGCAAGCAAGTGGCAAAGGACGATTAGGACTGCCAGCGATAGTCTTAGCTATATATATTTTGGTTTTATATCGAATTGGTTATCAATTTGGGATCAATGTAATTAGATTGAATAGAATTGTAGTGGTATAGTTTTGTGTAATTCCCGATATAGATACCGAGATGGGCAATGATGCCCTGTATAAACCTTTGGATTAATGTTATTATCCCGGGTGAACGTCGGGAATTGTGCTTACTCTGATATTGTATATGTAACAGACCAAACAGGCTATTTGTTTTAATGAATGAAATGAATGGAGATCCATTTGTACAGGTGTTTTAAAAAGTTTTTATTTGTTCCGGATTTCTCATTCGATAATTAAATGTGCTTAAACGTTAATCCCGGCCTGATTCTTGAAGGGGGTTACAATATCATTCTTGGTCTCATTGTCTTATTGGAACACCATCCCAATTTATTTAACCTTATGGTGTAACTTATTCTGTTATCATGTGCAGGCTCACAAGCCATGCAACACCATAATCATATTCAATCTATCTCTTTTATCTGCAACCTCATCGAGCATGCAATAAAATCACTATATTCTCATCACAAATCTCAGATAGTATTTAGCATTCATCATCTATTTCGTACACAGTATGTAGTGTGCAATCAAACACAAGACCTACTGGTCATTTCCCACAGTGCTTGGTTCCATGGGCTTCACAGCCTCATCGGGACTCCGCTCAAATCACACAATCACCCTTTTATGTAACGGTCCACCCCCTGTCAGTAAGCCCAATCCAGGCCTAAGGGACATGGTTTTGGCCTTGTTGGTAAGCCCTAACCGCCAGGCCCAAGGCAGGATATCTCTACCCCATTTGTGGATTTCTTCCGCCTCCCCAAACTTGAACCCACTACCTAGAGGTAAGTAGCGAATCCATACCAAGTCTAGTACCATTAGACACCAAAATATTTGGTCACATTGGTCTTATTACCTCGATTAGTCACACCCCCATAGTCACTCAACCCCTCCAGGGCTTAGAGATGTGTGGGAAGGTGGACATAATCAGACTATCCCTGCCACCCCTCGATAGCGGTTTCTTTTGCTTCCCAAGCCTCCAATCCCAAAATTCAGGATAGTACACTGTTACTACTGAGATTCTTTTAACTCTCACCCTTTCCGTAAATATATAAAGTTTTCAACAGCAGGCAACGGCTTAAAGGGTCAAAAGCGTAATTACTGACAACTAAAGGTTCTAGTGCTAATCAAACAAGACTAATGGTTATCTGCAGGCTTATTATTATTTTAAGGTCTGTAAATATTATGTACAAGCCCCTGTGGGGATTCTTGTAATATAATCATGTACTATATATCAGTATATTTATGATATTCCTGTGTGTCCACTAAACTTGCACAAACACTGATGAATGTGGAAATAAATAAGAGGTCTTACAATTTTTGGTATCAGAGCAGCGGTTCTAGCAACAGGATAGTATCATGATATGGTATTAAGTATACAGTGACAGGACATATGCATAGAAAGAGGCACTAGAGAAGTAAATCACCCCCGTCTGTGAACTAGTCCCTGAGGAACAGCGAAATACCTAAAAGGCAGCAAGTATTACCATACCAGGTAAGGGTGGTACAAGGATGACACAAACATTAAGGAAACGGGTTTGAGTAAGGCTTAAATGTTGGCATTGGCCACACCCTAGATTGGTTTTACCAGTAGGCTGATTAGTGTAAGAAAGATAAGACAGTCAAATCCAAATTCTATTACTAGTTCCAGAATTTGAACGGTATACGTATTGTAAGGTTTACAACTGGATCAAGAGTTATGGGAAGACATCTGAAGAATATATTTGTAGGTTGTCTGAGAGCATGACACCCCTATAGAACAGTATACATGGTACTCAAACAGTCTGAACCCAGTATAGTATGAACAGGGTCTTTTAGATTTAGGGACCCATATGATATCTGGATCTGCACTACAATATACTTCTTTTCGGATACAGTATTTTAGGCCAGAAGAAGAATGGGGTTATGGAACAGGATTAGAAAGACAAATTTTATTGATGACATAGAACATATCAAGGTACGTGTTCAAGTACATGTACCAGCATTGATATATAGTATATACACAGTATTTAATCGGCCAGAGATAATCGGCATGATTTTTGAGATAAGGGTAGTCACGGGGTACGAGTGGTCTGAAGCAATTAAAGCTATTATTTGTATTTTTGTATGCATACACAAAAGTTAATCGTGCTTAACCCAGGGAAATCTTGGGATGGGTGACCCTTGGGAAGTCACATAAAATGTTATGTTATGACATGTATAGGGAACAAGAACATGTTGTATGGTAGTTCAGAGGCAGTATGTTGTACAGGCTTTCCTTGACTATTGTAAATTATTGTTATATGTTATTTAAGGAGTACTTGTATACCAAAAAATTTATAAAATGACAGATATGCCCTTGTGACTATTTGACATTTACCTCTTCCTTATTTTCATATAATGAAACACAAAGATAGTAAGACCAAGAGGTACAGGCGCTGGGTAGGGTTAGGAAGCTAGACTTGACCAAATACAATAGATAATAAGCATGTTAACAGAATAGGGAACAATGATCGATGATCATAGACATGAGCTGTGAGAAGTGTAGCAAAAACAGAACATAAACAAGGATAATCCTGGTGAATAGAAAATAAACCCATACAGTCTGAGGAACAAGAATAGGATTCTCTACTTAGACCTGCTCCTAAGGGAGACAGTTAGCAAACATGAGCAACACAGTTGAGTCAACAAGGGGTTGCTGTTGACAAAGGCTGACAACTATAACACCCTTATCTTATTTCCTCATTTTTCAGAGTTTTACGCATAATTCGATGAGCACACAGGAATAGCATAAATATACTGATACATTGATACAATGTACTTGATTACATGAACTTCCCCATAGGGATTATATACAAAAATTACAAATAATGTAGCCACACAGGGCTTTTAAGGTGTCCAAACCCGTTTAATGAAACTAAGACATCTTTCCGTCTTGGTTCCACTACAACATTTCTTTACGTGCAATCCTTTTATTTGTTCTCAACACGCCTTCTGTGATCGCATGTCTAAATGGTTAGTTAGGGGAGCGTGAGATTTAAGAGAATCTCATTAGCAAATAATACCAATATGCTTGCAAGATAAGTGCTTAATGCATGACATGCTTACCTAACATAAACTCATGGTAACATAATGACATATATGTGTGCTCAATGTTTCAAACAATATACTCATAGCCATAGCATAAATAAAAATAGAGCTTCAATCATTCATATATGTTTCACATAATCAAGCAAAGTAATCACATGTATTAGTACACAAGTACAAATATCAAATACATGTAGGAGAGGTAAGTTTGCTACCTTGGTCTTTAAATCCTCTTCTTGTACCTTTTCTTGCCTGACTGTCGGCCCAATACTGTATCCGGTTCAGGCTATTACCTAGTCCTTTAATTTACATTTAACAAGTAACTAGTTATTGCATGAACTATTACTACCTTTAAATCACATTTTACTGGTTATCTAATGCGGTTATAGCAGTTTCTACACAGTACAATTTTGCACAGTGCAATATCACTAGTTTCCAGAAAGCTGGCAGATTTTCAGTTAAATTTGGAAAATCAAAATTAATTATAGGAAATTCCAAATTGAATGGTTCTAAAGCCCATATGAAGCTCTTTAAGTGTTATTTTAAATAAAAATACTTAAGTCTGACCACTAGAATCACATTATTCCAAGAATTATGTCAAACCTCCCCTGTTCCAGATTTCTTCCAAAAACAGGGCTTAACTTTGAAAAATCATATCTTTTAACCTTCTAGTCCAAAAATCATGATCCACCATAAAATTAAAGTTTTGCATGTCTACTTTATGTCTGTAATGTTTCATAATATTTGGATTAGGTTTGACTAACAAAATTCATTTCACAACAGAACTGTCTCTAGTGAAATTAATCAAACAACATCCCCTCTTAAATTCTATAATTTCCAAATTTGCATACAAATTTTTAAAACTCATGAACACCCATATTCCTACACAATTTTCCCTTCTACATCCAATGGAACCATCAGAATTTTGAAAATCTAGCTCTACCCGTATGTTATGCTTCTAGCCAAAACTTGGGTTCTTAAGAGGGAAAGTGTGTTTTCTTGATTTCTCTTGATTAACCACTTCCTTTTTCACTTATAATCAGAAGATTAACTATTTAAACACTAAATAAACATGATTCATGGAAATTTTAGCAGCATTTCCCCTAGGGTTTCATCATCCATTTTCACAAAACCAAGCAAAACCAAGCCAAATTCAACAACAACAACCACAACAACATCATATAATAGAAGAGGATCAAAGTTTGTAAGATTACCTCTTGGTTGCTCACTTTCTCTCTCTAAGACGTCCTCCCTCCCTCCCTCCCTCCCTCCCTCCTTCTCTCTCTTCCCTTGAAATTTTGCTTGCTAAACATGATTTTCATAGAGGAGAAGAGATTATAAGAAGTTTTCTATGGATTTGAGAGGCATAAACATTAGAAATCACAAGTACCTACCTTGATCTTTTCCTCTTGAACCCTCTTTTTGCCTAGGTTCTTCAAGCTCACTTCCTCTCTCTATTTTATCTAGCTTTGGACAAAAATGAGCCAAGAGAAAGGATGTAAAGACTTTAACAAAATATCTTCATACACCTCCTTGAAGATATATTATTTTATGCTAATTTCTCATGTGTATTTTGCTTTATGAGTTCATATTTAATTAGTTGGCTTTAATTAATTCCACATGGCATCATCATTATCCAAGTAATTATTTTTCTCCAATATTCCCCCTTGTGGCTGAAATTCCCAAGAGGAAAGGGGAATAAAAATTGGTCCTTGTATTTCATAATTCTTTCTCTTCAAATAACTAATTATATCATTTTTACTTTTGAATTTTCGCACTTCATATACTTGCCACAATTGCTCTAAAATTGGGATATTTATCCCCAAATATTTATTACCCCTTCTTTTCTTTATTTGGCTGAAAATGGACTTTATTAATTAGAAAATAATTTATTTTTTGCTTTATTGGCAAATTACCATTTTGCCCATACATTTTTGTAATTTAATTGAGCTTTTTTTTGCTTTATGTTAGGCCAAAAATCACTATTAATTGGACCAAAAATTATGCTATTCCAATCTCTATGTTTTGGGCTTGAATAATGGGCCTTTATGAAGACACAAAGTAAACTTTTATGTCTTATTGTAGCTCAATTTCATGTGGTCATCATTTAGCCATTCAAAGTGTGCCAAAATTCACCATTTTATTCCCTTTAATACAAGAGATTTTGGTAATTGAAATTTGGGATGTTACAATACCCTTATCTTCTGACGAAAGTTTGGTCTCCAGCTGACAGAGGATTGGTGTAACCCCCTCACTGTAGTTACATATGGATTACGAAATTTAAGTGAAATAGAGACCAATAAAACAAAATAACAATTTATAATCCCACACCCAAGGGATGGGGTATTTCAAAATCAGTTCCAAACATACTTAATCCTGGTCTCACATTCACGTGCGGATATAACTACTTGCGAAATCAAATCACATAAGAAATATCAGAGTGCGGAAACTAAAATCCCGGCAAAACCCCGGGTTCATCTACATATACTTATATCATGGGTTTACAGGTTCCCAAAATGGGGATTACATAACCAAAATATTCATTTACATTCTCATGTACACTTGGTAATCCCAAAACCAAAATAACGATAACCAACGACCCTAAGTCTCAGAGTAATCCTAATTACTCCTGGTTGTCTGCTTCGCTTTCGAGCCACTCGCCCTGTCTGAAAAGGTTAGTCATATGGAAAGGGTGAGATTCTAAAGAATCCCAGTAGTAACAACTTTTTCATACCACATGCAATCACATAATATGTAACAAATCATCTCATATCAGCAACACAAATCACACTCCACCCTCATCCCCTTTTACCGCCGGGAAGGCACACCGTCCTAACCCGAACCGTTGTTAGCGACTCAGGGACTATTGGCACGGCAGTGTATACGAATAGCCTTACGGCTCACATATAGCCTTTCGGCTTTCACAAATTGCCCGTCGGCCCTCACAAATAGCCTTTCGGCCCACAAATAGCCTTTCGGCCCACATAATCACATATACACACCCTAACCTCATCCCCTTTTACCGCCGAGAGGCACACAGCCCTTGCCCGAACCGTTGTTAGCGACTCAGGGACTATTGGTATAGCGGTGCTTCCACAATTTCACAAACATGCAGCATACGAAATCCATTTCATCTCAATGACATTGAACACATACAATGTATCACATAAGATATAAAGAAAGAGTCACTACCTGTACCTTTCCTGACTGGCTCCGGCACCGTAGTCCCACGAGGGCGACAGATATCAAATCCTATATCAATTAGGGACAACCAATCAATCTCTTTTCCGTATGTATAATTCAATCATACTCTAAGTTGGTTATCATTTAGGACTCTTTAGGTGACTATTAGAGGCCTAAACATATGCCTAAAGAGTTGGAAGACACTACCCAAAAGACCCCTTTTCAAAGGCAACACACAGATTTTTGGCAGTTTCACTCGAGCACAGATGCTCTCACTCGAGCACAAGTACGGACATCACTCGAGCACAAGAGAGTGAGAGACAGCGAGTGAGCACCCGAGAGCACGCAAAGCTCTCCAAGATCAGAATCACTCGAGCACAACCACATGCACTCGAGCACACACCTCATACCCGCGAGTGAGAAGGCACACTCGTGCACCTTACCTAGGAGTGACAACCCGAGAGCACCACCCACACCTGAGGCACAAGCTCACTCGAGCATGTCCCCCAGTACTCGGGTGAGACGGCTATGCTCGCGAGTGTCAGAGCACACTCTTGGCATCAACCAGCGAGTGAAGACCCGAAAGAAACCCTTCACTCTGGATTCGCACCATCACTCGAGCAGACCCAAGTTCACTCGAGCATGTTCTTCCCTCACTCGAGCACAAGACAATGCACTCGAGCATTATTCATAAAACCCAGATGAACTCGAAGCACAAAAGGAAAAACTCTCGCATCACTCGAGCACGTTCTTCCTCTGCTCGAGTGATGTGTATCAGAGACAAAAAACATAGAAAAACCAAAAAACATCAGATGGTCAAAATCATGCCCAATGGTTCCCAAACTCCTCTCACAACTCATACATTTCAAGCACTAACTAGGGAACACAATGGCAACTCCAAAAACACCCCGAAAATCACTTTGACCACAATCAAACACTAAGGTCTCTATGATACACAATATCCAAATTTCATTCCACTTAATTCCAACATTCCAAATCATATTCAATACTCAAATAACTCCACAATAACTCATTTCTAACATCAAACACCATAAAATCCACATTTTCAACATTTGGCATAATTAGGGCAAATTTTCCAGATTTTACCAACTTAGCCAAAAATCACAAACAATATACCAAAATGCTCTAAATGCCTACCTCTTCTCTTTGCTCAATCTGGAATCTTGCTTCTCCAACTTTCAAATTCATCCAAATCACAAATCATAACCAATGGACAAGCTACACCCACCAAAATGAAGCTTATCACTCAAAGATCAACATTTATGAATGGTTTTTGAGCAAAAGAAGGCATTTAATTACCCAAATCAAAGCTTTTCTTTCCCCTTTTCCTTGCTTGCTCAGCGAAAATTGAGGAAGGAAGAGAGAGAAAATGGTGAGTATGAAGGAGATGATGATGAGATGAAGAAGTCAACTCTTTCTCCCACACACACACACTCAACCGAATAGGAGAGAGAGGAGAGAGAAAAGTGCTATTTTGTCCTTTTGTGGCTTCATCCAATAGCTCACACAATGCCACATGTCATCATCTTAGTCACTCTCCTATGAACCCACACAACTGCAAAACATAGGATCCTGACCCATGGTCAAAGAATCACAACCCTTGATCTTAAATACCACATGTATGTACACCAAATTCATATTACATAAATTTCCCAAAAGTGTTTAATTACACTCATTACAATGATTCTCTTAATCATTAGCCCTAATCACAAATCAGGATATTACAATTGGCTATAGACTTAGTGTCAACATTCTTACCTACTCAAAGAGTAGAGAAGAACGTGACGTGCACCTATGAGTGGTGTTGAGGAAATCACATATAAGCTTTGGCTTTCAGAACTTAACGTGCTGAGTGGTGATTTTCTCACAAGATGGGATTTATCAGATCCTAACAAAGTAGACCTAGCATTAAGCTGAAACAAGACAGGAACTGTCATAGAGGAACACAGATTTTGGGTACAGTCAAGTGTTATAAGAGGTTCCTGTGGAACTCCTATCAAATCATCTTAACATTATTAAAGTTCCTATGAGGAAATAAAATATCAAAGTAGTACAGCAAAAGCCACTAAGAGACAATAAATTATCTGAGTGGGATAGTAAATTTATGTGTAACATTTGAGGGCAACATGAGAGGTTAACATTCATACTAATATTGAACATCCCAAAATCATGATTAGACCCATGTGGTCTATAGTTAAATGGCCTGTGTGGCATATAGTGATTTGCCATGTGTAGTGAGGTAACCCCATCAGAGCATGTTAATCAACCCCATGATCAGGATACACCCCTTCTTTGGCCAGGAAAGTCCTAGTTGCACTGGTGAAAAGCACAAGTAGCCATGTGGCTGAGAGGCAATGCGTAAAATATGTTGCTGAGGTGGTGTACTATATAGTGATATAGTATAGTGGTAAGCCAACTCCATTGGAGAATGTTAAACAACCCCATGATTGGGGTACAACCTCGACATGGATAGGACGTGTCTTGGTTGCATCAATGAAAGTCACAAGTAACCCTGAGGTCGAAAGGTGTATAAAACATGCTACTGACACAGTATAGCCAATAGTATTACATCGTGTATGGTGTATAATAACATAAACCTGTGTGGTTTATAGTGACATTACCCATGTAACATAAGCCTATATGGTCAATAGTCACACAACCTATATGGTCTGTGGTGACATATGTAAACAGAAATTGGGTTAAGCCCTAGTATAGTAAGGCATAATGGTGACGAAAACCACTCAGTAGTATAACCTTACAGAATCAATTACCTATTAATGTAACAATACACACAGTGAACAGTGCACACAGTATGATCAGTAAGGGTCAAATAGTCATTTGATCCTGAATAGTGCACATAGTATGATTAGCAAAGGGTCAAATAGTCATTTGATATTAAATAGAGAACATAGTACGGCCAGTAAGGATCAAATAGTCATTTGATATTGAACTCCTGATAGGACTAACATAGCCACCGATAATCACGTGTACAGACAAACATGGCTATAAATAGACATATGTGCAGACAGAAAAAATATGTGAGTGCAAAACATATTGAATGTGTAAGTGCTGTTAAGGCATTTAACACACACACACCTATCAGATAATTTATGATGCATGCTTTATGAGTATGCGCAACGTAGGGATAAGTTACATATTAAGGTGGGATTCTCCGAAGGATAATCTGGATGATATCCAAAATTTCAAGGATGAAATTTTATTAATAGGGGGAGAAATATAACATCACAAATTTCAGTCACCAAAATTCCTTGACATCTTTGTGGTATTAAAGGAAATAAAATGATGAATATTGACACACTTGAATTAGCCAAACAGTACAATTAGTTGCCATACAAATTTTGGGCCAACATAAGATATAAAGTACAATTTGTGTCTTCATAAAAGCCCATTATTGGAGCCCAAATTTGAAAATAGAAGAGCACAATTTTTAGGCCCAATATATTGTGAATTTCGGCCAAACACAAAGGGAAAGAAGAAAGCCCAATTTAATACAAAAATGTATGGGCAAAATGGTTATTTGACCAATAAAAAAAGCACATTATTTCTCCAAATTAAGGAGATATTTTTAGGCAACATAGAAAAATAGCAAGGGAAAATAAATCTTGGATATTAAATATGCCATGTGGATGCATTTTTATCCAAGTATAAAAAGATGACATAAAAGTCAAATTAGCATATGTTAATTTACACTTAAATATTAATATTTAAAATGGAGGTGGAAGGAGATATTATGAGAAATTATTTATCCTTTTAAAAGCCTCATATTTCGTCCAAACATGAGGAAGGAAAGAGAAGATGAATATTTGAACATAAATGGTGACCTTTGGACACCATTAGAGTTAAGTTCAAAAAGATGAAGTCAAAAAGTCAACAAGCACATGATAATTAGAAATTAAATTATATTATTCAAGAAAATGTGTAATATCTGGAATTTTGGGCCTAGAGACTTGAGGATATGCCTACATCAGGAAGATGACTAAGCCTAATTCGAAAAGAGTCCCAAGAATGTCTAGAGATAGAAATACTTGAGGGGACTATGTGATCCAGCCCTACCAAGCAGAGAGCCCAGTATGAATAGGTAATAGGATCAAAGTGTCGGTGCAGATGTGCATAGGACAGATATACAATGCCATTGGGTTGATAAACGATGTAACCCCCTCACTGTAATTATATCCGGATTATGAAATTTAAGTGAAATGGAAACCAATAAGACAAAAACAACATTTGTAATCCCTTATCTTCAAGATGGGGTATCCAGAAAAGTAGTTCAAAAATATAATTATTCTGGTCTCACATTCACATTCGAATTCAATTACCTGTGCAGTAAAATCACATTAATAAATATCAGAGTGGCCAACTAAAATCCCGGCAACCTCCGGCTACATGTATATATATATTAGACATATATTTTCCCAAAATAGGGGATTACATACTCAAAATAATATTTACATCCCATTCATATACAGTAATCCCAAACCTAAAACAGATAACCAACAGTCCAAAAATAACATCTCTATAAGGTCTTAACCGCTCCTGGTTGCCTACGTCTCCTTAGAGCCACTTGCCCTGTCTGATGCTCAGTCAAAGGAAAGAATGAGATTCGAAAGAATCCCAGTAGTAACAAATCACGTCACATATGATAGCACTCAGGCTGTATTCACAATCCGACAGCTTCCGCTGTAATCACTATGCCAACTTTCAAGGTAAACACTATAACAACTTTCATTGTAATCACTATGCCAACTTTCACTATAATCACTATGCCCGCTTTCACGGTAAATACTATGCAGCAGCATCACAAGGCATTACAAAGTTTCATAAGGTAGTAGGATTACAAGGCACAAAGAATCACAAAGAAACATCAGCAACACAATGCATGATAGACATACGTACAATGATTTACACACAGTATAAGAGAAAGAGTCACTACCTTGTTCTTTCCTGACGTTCCTTGGCACAGTGGGCTCACGAGTACGGCAGCTGTCAAATCCTATAACCAAATTAAGGACAACCGATCAATCTATTTTTCAAATATATATATATTTCCATAATACACTAGGTAGGTTATCATTCAAACTCTTTAGGTGGCTATTAGAGGCCTGCACATATACCAAAAGGGTTGGGAGAAACTACCTTGAAGACCCCTCTTTCAAAAATAGAACATTGATTTTTGGCTAACTCACTCGAGTAAAGATGACCTTACTCGAGTGATAAAAGATTTGCACTCAAGTGAGAATGGCTCTCACTAGCGAGTGTTTGACAGTGAGCAACAACAACGGCCAGAAAGTGCTCACAGCACTTGAGCATGAGGTTTCGCACTCAAGTGATGATTCCAAATTCACTCGAGTCCCCGAAAGTGCAACACAGGAAGTGCTTGCCCGAGAGCATATATAGTTTAGAGGAGGAGGCTCACTCGAACATAACCCTTGGCACCAAGGTGAGAAGACTACACTTGCAAGTGTCAAAACACACTCTTGAAAATTGGCCAGCGAGTGACAACCTGAGATGCAGCCCTATAACATGAACTCACACCTTCACTCGAGTAAACCTATGCTCACCCGAGTGATCACCAATATCACTTACGGGTTAAGAAGTTCACTCTTGCTTTTTATTAGAAAACCAGGTGAAATGAAAAAGGAAAAGGGAAATTATACTATAGCACTCGAGTGAGACCCCTTCACTCGAGTGATCCTATCAGATTGCCAGATCGTAACAATTGACAGAAAACCAGATCTGCCAAAACTAACCCCAATAGTTCCCAAACTCAACACAAAGCTCATTCCCACTTAAAATTTTATAAGGAACCCATTGGTAGCCTCAAAACACTCAAAAACCTATCTTAACCATAGTCTTACTCTTGGGTCTCTATAACACACAATACCCAATTTCATTCAACTCACTTCCAAAATTCAAAACCATATCCAACACTCAAATAACTTCACAATAAACCAGTTCCAACATCATTCACCATGTAATTCATGCATTCAAAAATTAGCATAAAACCAGGGAAAATTCTAGAATTTATCAAACTCAACAAAAAATCACAATACTTGTACCAAAATGTCACAAATACTCACATCTTCAATTTGCTAAACCAAAACCTTTATTTCTTCAACTTCCCAAATTCCTCAAACTCTTAAACACCTCTGATCAAATATCTAAAACCACCAAAATAAAGATCTCAATGATGTGCAAAATATTAGAGAAAAGGTATAGAGCATTAGAGGTCGACAAAAGTATCAAAATCTCACCTTTCTTCTTTTCTTTCTTCCTTGAGTCGCCGGAAATGGAGGATGAGGAGAGAGAAATGATGAGAGATGATGATGATGATGATGATGATGATGAGTGTACATAATTTTCCCCCTCTGCCCATGATCCAACCAAATAGGAGAGAGAAGAGAGAGAAAAGGTGAGTGGTTGACAATGGGCATAATCCTTTAGCCAATATAATGCCACTTGGCATAATCTTATTCACTCTTCCATGAGTTCACATAGATGCATAGCACATGATTCTGACCCATTGACAATAAATCTCAACCATTGATTCTTTAATCACTAATGAGTTTCCTCTTTGGTAACTGATCAATTGGTCAGTAAACTTCCAATTTTACTATTTTGCCCCTGATTTTCACTATGCTTAATAAATTATAACCAAGTACATTTATATCAAATTCACATCACATTTCTCCAAAAGTGTTTAATCACACTAATTACAATAAATTTCGAAGTCATTAGCCCTTATTCTCAAATTGGGTCATTACACAAGATGCCAGTCAACTATGTCATGAGGTAAGGGATAGATTAGTCGAGCGAATAGGCCTATGTAGGTGTGCATATGGAATTTTTAGGGTAGACATATGTACCCTGCATTTTTTAAGTGGACACCAGTATGTTGTGCCATATGGTGCCCACACGCATATACTATGACCTGGCATTATTTTGTGGGCCTTGATATATGCATGACACAATTCTGAGTAAGTCCCAAGTGAAACTCGACCAAATACTAATAAAGTAACTTTATTTTGGATGAATAAGAAGATGATACTTGTTATCAAAGTACACATTATCATGACAAATACTATTCACACTTTTTGGTTGGCACAATTTGAAGGTGACACCTGTCCCTTCATTATGAGGTGTCCTTGTTGCTTTTTTGGTTAGCATTCCCAGACGATGACACGTGGCACCAAAGTCAGGGGAATTCACCAGTCCCCGGTCTGGTCCCCTGATTAAATTTTCTGAGCACCATATCTGGGAGTCAGGGGAATTCATCTGGCTTCCCTTTCCCTAACAAGATAAGGATGGCTATAGAGAGAAAGAAGAAGGAAAGGACATGTCACCTAAGCCGGGGAAATCCACCAGTCTCAGGTTTGGTCACTCGACTAACTTTCTTGAACACCAAACCTGGGAGCCGGGGGAAAACCATCAAACCCTTGCTATCCCTGACAAATTGGATGGCAAAAAGGCCAAAGAAAAGAGGCAGGACCCACTTTATTAAAGCAAGTGACACGTGTCACTGAATCACTGGATCACCGAACAAAGGGCACCACAAGGTTTTGACATGTGGCGGATAATTCCAAGACTCCTTAAGGGCCATTAATTTCACCCAAGCACATCCAAAAGAAGGGAAAAATATGAAAAATCATGTGAAATTGAAAAAGGAAAGAGAAAGTGTGAATAGTAACCGTTCTTGAGTTTCGAAGCCGATTTCACCTCCGAATCGGCATTTTCTCTCAAAACACCCTTTACAACCCTTCTTCTACTCATCCCAAGCTTCATTTCTAAGGTTTTGGATTTTCATTTGGAGGTGTTTGGTTCCGTCTCGCTTGCCAGAGTACTGCTGGATTTCTGTACCAGTTGCGGAATCACATAAAGGTAAGGGTGGGCTTCATTTTGAATCGATTGGTTTGTTGTTTGGATGAGTTTTTATGAGGGTTGGGTACTATTCATTTTTAATCCAAGGAGTATTTTTAAGGTTTAATCATGTATTAACTTTAAGTTTAATGAATCAAGGTGTCTTAGGTTATTAAAATTTAGGACAAGTATGGGCTCAAAGAATAAAGACAAGTCCTAAAGGCTAAAGTAGGCCATTAGACATTTATTTGTCATGCGTCTAATAATATGGCCATTTATCTAGGGTCATGAGAAGTCAAGAAAGAAGAAAAGGGAAAGAATTTTCAAGAAGCTTCAATGGTTGGGAAAAAAGGTACAAGGAGGAAACTTGAAGACAAAAGGTAGGGGACTTTCCTAACTTGCATAATTGGATATGTGTGCTTGTGTATTGATGTGTTAGTTGCTTTGATGAAATGTATGAAGCATATGTGAACGAGTGAAGTTCTGTTTTACTTATACTATGGTCATTAGTGTAATGTGTTAAACATTGAGCATGCACATATGTTATTATGTTGGCATGAATTTATGTAAGCAAGCATGTTAGGCACGAAGCATTTCTTGTATGTATTTGTTAGCACTATTCGCTACTGGGATTCTCTTGAATCTTACTCTTCCTCACTAACCATATAGGTAGTGGAGCACTGAAGAGAAGTGCAGGACAATGTGCTAGGAGAAGAAGTTGCAACGAAGGAGAAGAATTTTTTATGTGCTAAACTATTGGGTAATAAATGTTGCGTAATTAATTGTATATCACTGCATGATAGACATGTCGAATCTCCTAAGCATGGAAATTGAATTAGAAATGGGAAATCACATGGTACGAGCCCATTAGTTAAGAAACCTTTTGAACATAAAAATGAGCAAAGAATCACTCTAATTAAGATAATAAAGAGAATTAAGAAATGATGAGTTACGAAGAAGTTACGAACCACTTTATGATATTTTTTGAAAAGCTTTAAAATTTTATGAAAAACCCACTCAACTACATGTTCGAATCATGTCCTTAGGTTGGAAATTGAAAGAACTTTATAAATGAATATCACTTCGTGGTTCAAATTCACTGCATAAAACTTATCAAATCGATTACAGAATTAAGGTGTTACAAAATAGATGATGATAATTCAAGAAGGCCTTTTAGCTCTTTCAAATGGCTATATTTTAGCCAAGTGGCAAAAGCATTTTGGTCAAGCCAAAGTGCAAGAAATAAAAGTCAATTATCTCTTGCCATTTGACATTAAAATAATAATTACTTAAGGAGGTGGATTGGAATATTTTTAAAAGATAATTATCCCTTCCAAAGGCCTCATTTTCTTCTAAACACAAGAAGTATGAGAGAGAGGGGGGGAGAGGGAGTGCGTGTGTGTGTGTGTGTGGAGAAAACAAGCACAAAGAGAAAGCTCAAGTTATTCAAGAAGCAATCAAGGTAAGTTGAGTAGGAAATTTCATGTGTTATGCCTACTAAATCATGCATAACTCTCTCTAATCTCTATGTTTTCTTGAAATACACATGTATCAAGCATCAGATTAAGAACAAGAAGGAAGGAGAGGGATAGATTTGAAGGGAATAGAGAGAGAAACAAGAAGTAAGCCATAAAACCTTGCTTTCTTGATTGTTTCAAGGTTGTGGTTGTGGTTGTGGTTGAATTGGTGGTTTGTTTTGGCTTGATTTGTAAATTGGTATGTACAAACCCTAAGAGGTTATGCTACCTTAATTATGATTAATAAGTGTTTAAAGGGCTAATTATGGATTACAAGTGAAAAGAAAGTGCTTAATTGAATGAAAGCATGAAACTTTCATTTTTCCCAAAAATTCTAGAATTTTGGTCAGCTGTGTTTGGCAGTGTTTGGACTAGATTTTGGTGTTTTTAATGGTTCTATTGTGTTTAAAATAGAAAATTGTGTAGGGAACATAATATGAGCTGTGAAGGCTTTAAGGTGTGAAATAACAATTTTACCCCTAAAACCCTAACATAGTGGTCGTCAAGGGTAAATCTGTAATTTGGTCATGAATTTGACTAATCTGAGTTTAAAAATGGATTCTACACATGAAATTGTGTAGAAATAGGCCGGGTCATAATTTTTGGTAAAGTACAGTTGGACAGGGTATAAAGGGGCTTAGATCGGCTCCCCAAGGGTATTTTGGTAAATATGTGATTTTGAGTCAAGATAACCAACAATATATGAATGTGTAATGACTCATTTATTTTACATTTGGGAATTTTAGAATATATTAGTAGCTCGAGACGGACACAAGATATTAGACAGACAAACAGGTAAGGAAAGGGCAATTCCAAGTAGTAACTTTGTCTCTTATAAACTAAGTGGTAGTATATATGTTATATGTTGCTATATTATGTGATATGAATAGTGAACACATACTATCTAGCTGTGGTAAGGGTAAAGCACAAGTACCGTCCTAATGGGAAGAGTACAAGTACCATTTGGCCTAGTGAGGACCCAGCTATGATACACAAAGCCTAGGGCACATTACCTAGCTATGGTCTTGGACTCAGTTAAGGTACATGGACAAGTAGGGGATTTAGCCCTGAATAGTGTGCACACTCTGGTTTACAGTGTTATTGTTATATTTACACTATGTGATGCATTGTATATCTATTTATTGCATTTTATATGATTGATAGCCTGTTACTACTAAGATTCTTTTGAATCTTACCCTTTCCATAAGTATATAACGTTTTCAGCAGCAGGCAGCGGCTCAAAAGGGCAAAATCATAATTACCGATAACTGAAGGTTCCGATGCTGATCAAACAAAACTGATGGTTATCTGCAGGCTTATTATTATTTTAAAGTCTATAAATATTATGTACAAGCCCATATGGGGATTCCTGTAATATAATCATGTATTACATATCAGTATATGTTATTCCTGTGTGTTCACTGAACTGTGCGCAAACACTTTTAAAAATGTGGAAATAAATAAGAGGTCTTACAGTTATCTTCCTTTAGTCAAAAAAGACTTAAATCTTGCTATATACGTAGCATAATCTACCTCTAAAACTTGTCCATAATCTGCAAATCATCCCTAAACACATTTTCTTCGAAACTATAAAATTCCACACTTAACCCAGTCTGCCATAATTCTCTAGGAAAATTTGGAAATTCATATCTTAAGCTAGGAGACTTTAATTAAGGTGGTTTAATTTTCTATGTGAAGCTCTTAAAGTCCTCTGTATAAGACAAATAGTACCTAGTATCAATTTATAGTTCTAGGTTCCCAAAATCCATGACTATTTTGACTGCCAATTAAGAAACTCAGACTTTCCTAGATTTTATACCCAAACTCTAAAAATTCATTCTTATGATTTACACATCCAATTCCTGAGTTCTAATACTCAATGGAAATCTATAAATTTCTATTTTAAGGGAAAAATAATCACACAGTTAAATTACCAAATTAACCTCATGAAATTGTCCATTTTCCCACTACCAGAATCTTGGAACTTGGAATATTCCCTATTTTCTGACCAAACTTCCAAAAATCATAACTTTCTCTCAAGACATCCAATTGACTTGTTCTAGGATGTATTTTAAAGCTTTAGATGTGTACTATTTCTTGGACAAATTTCATAAACATTCGATAAGTTTTGGCTGATCAAAATAAAGCTCGACACTAACTGACTCTCAAAAGATCACAAATTTGACAGTATGACTTAATCACTCAAGAACTGTATCATTTTCACTCCAAATCGAGCTCTCCTTGATTCTATTATCTACTAAAACTCTCAAGACCTCAAAGAAACTGAAGAAAATTCCATTTATGATCTCTATTTGAACTTCTGCAAAATCAGGTAAGAGTACTCTATTTTCCAGAAATGTTGACAAGATGAAGAAGATAACATGCAATCATGATTTTGGACTCTAAACCTCAGCTATTTTGGCTCTACATACTCCTACTCTCATGCTCTGTGTTCGATGTCCCCTAAATAGAACCAATAAACCCCAAAAATCCCCTCAAAACTAACATGCATGCACTATATTTTAAGCTTATCAGTGACAACAACTCATTTCTAGAACACAAAACTTCTAGCCACCAAATAACAACCTCAAATCAACCAGAAAAAGCTAGAAAGGAGTGTAGGAGACTCACCTACATAAGGATCTAGCTTTGCATGTGGTAACCGACCCTTCTTTTTCCTCGTCTCTGATGAGAATCACCTTCAGTTCTCTTCCTCTTTGACTTCTCTCTATCATCCTTCTCTCTCTCTTTATCTATTACTCTCTTTTGGCCCAATGACAATGATCAAATGAGAGTGGCATGGAGTGTTTATTTGGTGTGTGTGTGTGTGTTTTTTTTTTTTTGGGTATAGTGGGTCAGATCCATGTAGATCCAAATTAAGGGAAAAAGTGCTAATTGTGGTTGCATGTGTGGGTGTTGGGTGTGTGCTTTTTTTTTTATTAGGGAGAGTGTATTTTATCCTATTAATCTCACATAGTAGGCTCTAATTTTCCCACTTTGTCAAATTTACAATTCCTTAAATTCTTTAGGTTCCATAATTTGGCTTATCCTTAGTCTAATTCTGATTTTTTGAGTCCGAAGATTAAAGTTACTCACTTTCTTAGTTTCTAAATCGGTGTTGGCTCATTTTCTAATTCCATAAATTAATCCTTAATAAATTTCAAAGATTTTCTTCTTTAATTAGCTTTATAAAGCCTTCAAATAATTTCCTAGAAACTTTCAAGCCAAATTATGACCTCTAATTATTTTTTCTCGAATTTTTGGGAAAATATACCTTTAAACCCCAAAATTAACTTTAAAATTATTTGGACCATTTTGGGGAACTAAACCTCTTTATAATTTCTCTAACTCCTCATAATAACATTTCATACTATTTCTTCAATATATCAAGGCCTTTAAATAATTTTTATAATTATCTTAAGCATTTTCCTCCTAATATGCTTAAGACATTTAGCTTAACTGGGCTTAGTAGTTTACTTAATTTAAACTAATCATTTATATTCTAAGCCCACAATTTGGGATGTTACAAAATACATGTTGTAAATTAGAAGTTTACCAATGTGAACTAAAAGTTTACCAATGACATTAAGCACTTACTTTTGTCTTAAGCAAAAGGTTGTCAGTTTAACCCTCTGTGGTTTTGATGGGTACATGAGTTCCTTCCATTGGGTGAACTATGAAAAAGAAAATGCTCCATAAGAGCTATATCATGGTTTATTATCCATAAAATACAATTTACAATTGATGGCATACTTTATAAGAATTATAGACAAAAATAAATATGACATCATAGCTAGAAGTTTATTGATGATTGGGAATAATATTACAATAAACTTGAAGTTTATGCATGTTTTGTTTGGCATGACTGGTTAGGTAATTCTGAATCAAAATGATGCAAAATATTATGAAGAATATGCAAATATTTATTAAAGATCCAGAATATTCTTTTATAAATGGAACATAATTCAAGGATTTTTATTTGCTACTTGTTCAAAAATGAATTAAATATAAGAACATCACTATAGAATCGGATCCTAAAGGTTTGTAAATATAGGCCCATGTAGACACCATATTGACCATATTAGTATTTTATGAATGAGAGAGATGCATCTATAAATTGGGTTACATGGGTATTTATGATCAACTTGGAACCTAAAGTTTGAAATTTGTTCAAATAATTACATTGAGTGCACAAGTCATAGATTATGCCACCAATATGATTTCCATTGAAATTGCTAGTGATTGTTTCTCAAATTTTCAAAGATCATATGCTTAGTAAAAGCATATATGATGAAATCACCTAGCAAAGTTATTTATCAAAGCCTCCATAACTAGCTAGATAAAAAGTTTAGAGAAAAAAATTCCCATTTTAGTATTGGGATATTTGATTTTACATGTTGCCGCACATAAATGCATCAAACCAACAAAATGTTATATTCTCCCATCATAATTGGCTTTTGGTCATAGAACTAGACATTTTCTATCTTAGAATGTGCGATATCTATTTTGATTATTCCTCCATAATAATGCAAATAGATGGATATTCAAAGAAAGTTGGGATACATGTTGGGTAAGAACCTCCTCCTTCTTGTTTGTCTCTAAATGGATCAAAATGATGTTTCCTAAGGAAATAAATGGGTTTAGAAGACTTGTACTGCATAATTAGTTGATTGTCATCTAACAAAGTTTTTCTAACATGAGGGGGAGCAAATGAGTGGTTGGAAAAGAGAATATATTGAATGCATCAAATATAGATCCTAAAATATAATAGTATGAACCAGAAGTTCATCACGTGTTACATTCATAAAATATTGCAAAATATCAACTATATGCAATTACTGACCTAAATGAGAATTTTCAAACCTTATATTCCAATTAAGAAAAACTCCGATTAGTATAAATGCAAATGAAACATGTCAGAAGCAAGAGAGAATGATTGGTTTCAACATAAAGAAAAAGGAGCAAATAATTAAGATAATCATGAAGAGTCTAAGACATAACTCTTTTTAAGAGCCTAGAAGAGGCTCAAGTTGAAAGCAACAAAGAGATCGATCTCAATTAGTTATGTCATACAAGAAAAAAGAAACAAAAAGATAAAGTTGTCAATAATGATTTTTGATGATAAATATCACATGATCAAAAGAGGATCTTGTATTCTAATATGTCATAATATATAGAGATAAAGTTAGTTGGCCAGTAGAAAAACAAAAAGAAAAGGTGCAACATGCAATATTATAATGTCAATTTGTGTATTTCAGGCTCGAGCACTTGAAGCGCAATGTTTGTATCAAATAAATGGGCATTTTTGTGCAAAAGATGAGAAATACAGTCACAATACTTTTCATAAAAGTTCAATGTTGATGGACATTATCTTGTGGTGGATTGAATTGTCACATGTCTTGTCAATTTGGTTGTCTGGTAGTATATAAGATTTTGATATGCATCTAGGGATTATGATTCTAACCAATGGCTCACGATGTTATGAAATTATATATGAATCCCAAAAGGATTTAAAATACTAGGAGCATATATTTGGAAAATTGCTATAATTAAAATCTTTGAAGGATCAAATACATGAATAGATTTAGATCTAAACATATTAAAATTCCCTAATGATTGAAGTTGCCAAAAGCATGTGCTTAAAATATATGAAACTCCCCGTTGCTAGAAGCAAATAACCATCAAGATCCCTCTATGGTTTGAAGCAATAGGACATATGTGGTATTACCAACTCGGCAAATATTTGTTGAAGATGATTGAATCTGCCCATGTATTTTTGTTAATGAATCTGTAAATAAGTGTGCAATAATTAGTGAAATAAATATCATTATAACTCCTGAAGAGCTTAAATATGTCTTTGGGACTCCAGGAGAGCTTGCAAAAGTTGTGGACTACTTAAACTCCTAAAGAGCTTACCGGAGCTGTGAATTGCATAAAGAAAGCACTTGAAATAAAGGATTTAGGAAGAATAATATGTTGCTTTGAATTACAAATTGAATATTTGAAAGATAGAATCAATGTATGAATCACATCCATCATCCATCATGTACTCCAATAGTTGTAAAATCTTTAGAGATGGATAGAGATCCTTCTATATCTCAAGAAAGTAAGGGAGACATGTTTGGTTCGAAAGTGCAACCTCAAGAAGGTTATGGCAAAATACTTGGTCAAGAAGTACCATATCTGTATACAATCGAAGCACTTATGCATCTTGGTAGTCACACATGACTTGATATATCATTTGCTGCTAGGAGAAATATAATTTGTTCACCAAGTCACTTCACACAACAATATTTAGAAAGCTTGTTCATGATATAAGACTTTACAGACTTAAGGGAATCAACTCCCGCTGCTAAGAGGGGGAGCTAATACATGTTGTAGTCTTTTCCCCTTGTCTAAGGTTTTATCCCACCAGGTTTTCCTAGCAAGGTTTTTAATGAGGTAGCATTGGACAATGTATTAACTGATGGTGTACTCATGTACTCTTTTTCTTCCACTAGGTTTTTGTCGCAATGGATTTTTCATAATTTAAGTTTTTTTTAAAGAGGTACAAGATTGCTCATGGACATTCAAAGGAGTGTTATGAATATAATATTTGTGGATATCTATATCCCCCATTATTTCCTATTTACCCCTCCATTATTTCCTAAAATTATGAAATCACATTAATTGTAGATTGAGAGTTGTGTCTATAAATAGAAGACGTGTTATGTATTTTATAAACCTCAGAATAGTGAATAAGAGCTATTCTTTCTTCCTCTTATATTCTCTCTTTCTCATCTCTCTTTTATTTTATAACAATATGAGACTTAGTGTTTCCAGCAGTGCCCCTAAAATATTTAAAATTAAGATATTAATTGTAAATGATTATAGATATGTGTTTCTCCATGATTCTATGTTTTTATTTTAATTTATTAATAATGATATCATAGAATTTTGAAATTTCACCCCTATGAATTGCAACAAAAAAATTCATGTGCTGAAATTTGATTAGAATATTTGACCTAATGGATATAAGTAATTTAACTCCTAAAAAACATAAAACAATTTTAGGTTAGACCTACTTTTGGTCCTTATAGTTTACTTTAATTTGGGTTTTGGTCCCTCAAGTTTACCTCATTTAATGCTATTATTGCTGAAAATTATGTCCTAGGGGCTAATCATTGTACTTTGAACATTATTAATTTAATGAATTTTATCTATTATGTTATCATATTATTCACATGTTCACTATGATGACTGTATCCTTAGATAAATCATAAAGATTGTCCTAAATGTCCCTGGTCGGTCATCTATGTGGGAGCAGAGATTATACAAGACCAGTATGACTTTGATAAGATATGGAGATACGAACAAAGTCTTAAGCACTTGTAAGAGTACAAGGTGCTAGACCGACCCACTATGAGAAAACTGTATAGATCAAGTCATAAGGTTATATCATGTATAACCACGTCACAATACCCTTCGACCTGAGGTCATCATGGATTCCTACATGACAGTTGCTAAGCTTTGAACTGGTCAAAAGTCACCTTTGACCGGGTGGTGATAAAGACTACGATCGGGCTTAGTGGTTTTTCATGTAGAGGAATATGAATGGTCAAGATGGAATTTGTCCCTTGTAATGCCCTAAATTTTGATTAAGGGCTAATGACAATTATTATGGATAATTGTGAAATTAAATGTGGATAATTATGTGTTTTGTGGCAATTTTAATTAATGTGCCAGAATTAGCAAGAAATTGAAAGAATGGAATTATTGGCCATAAGTTAGTGATTAAGGGAGAAATTAATTACTAGGTAAGAGAAAAATGAGAAGTGTGATTAAATGGCTAATGGAATGGTTAGAGTAACTAATTAGTTACTTATTTGAGGAGAGCCAATGAGATGTTGACACTTGGCAAGATTGTGTGTGTGTGAAGGGAGAATAGAGGAGGAAAGTCAAACCCATTTTTTATTGTTTCTCTCTCTTCTTCCCTCTCATTTTGGCTAACATTGGTATGGCAAGGGAAGGGAGTATCATTGCATCTTCTTCATCAATCATCTCTCTCATTCTCTCTCTCTCTCGTCAGCCATTATTGAAGGAAATGGAAGGAAGAAAAGCTTCAAAAAGGTAAAGCAAATGGCCTCTATTGCTCAAATTCACTTCATTAATGTTGATCCTTGGAGTGAGAGCTTCATTTTGATGTTTATAGTATGCCTATTGGTGTTGATTTGTGCCTACACGAAATTTTGGATGTTGGTGAACCAAGAAATCTCTTTGGCAAAGTGGAAGAGGTAAGTGAGACTAATCTATCTATCTAGGTTTTATGCCAAATGGTTTAGTTTGAAATTTCTGGAAATTTTGGCTTTTAATTCGAAAATGATGACCACTAGGCTTTTGGCATATTATTGGTATAGAAATGGGTGTTTTGATATGAGTTTTGGATAGATAAATTGATTTGGGATGGGAATGGTATGTTTGGATGATTTTGGAATTTGGATGTTATGTTGCCCAAAAACCAAAGCATGATAATGGAATAGGATTTTGATAATTCTGATGGTTCCATGTGATTCCTTGGGTGTTTTGTGTGGGAGTAGCTTTGGTAGAGGTTTTGGGCCTATTGGAATCAATTGGGCAAGGTTAAGAAGCATGGTTTGTTTTGCTGCGTTTTCTGGGTTCTGATAAAATCACTCGAGTGATTTAGGTTCACTCGAGTGAGGATTGGTTTCACTCAAGTGCTGTAGTGTATTTTCCCTTTTGCTTCCAGTTTCATGTTGCACTTCTGTGGATAAAGGCAAGAGTATACCTTAACACTTGTGAGTGTTAAGCCATCACTCGAGTAATTTGTGTTCTACTCGAGTGCTCCTTATCCTTAAGAACTTTTGTGCTCTCGGGTCTTTACTTTCTGTGCTTCACTTTCTAGTGCTTGAGTGAGCATTAGGCTATTACTCAGTGAGGTCTTGTGTGCTTGAGTGTCCCTGTCTCTGAGAAAGTTCTTGTGCTCTCGAGTGTTCACTCGCTGTTGTTCACTCTCTAGTGCCCGAGTGTAGACTGTACCATCACTTGAGTAAGGTTTCCTTCACTCGAATATCCATACAATATCACTCGAGTGAGGCCATCTTCACTCGAGTGTCTCAGCGAAAAGTGTCAGTTTTGAGCTTTCAAAAAGGGGATCTTTGGGGATAGTCTTCCAACCCTTAAAGCTATTGATAAAGTTATTTATGGGTACTAAAAGAGTAATAATGATAACCAAACTAAGTGTTAAGAAGTCGTTGAGAGTTGGAATAGAGAATTGACTCTTTGTCCCTAATTGTGAATTGTAGGCTACGATATTTGCCCTACTCGGGAGAAACCGGAGCCAGGACACGCACGGAAGGATCAAGATAGTGACTCTTCTCTCATGTTGTGTATGATGTTTTGGTATACATAACTTATCATTGAGTTTGTGAACTGTGTATGTGCCATGGTCTATTACAACGTGAGCCGCTTAGGGATTGATGCTGTCATTTCTAGCTCGGCCGTTGAACTTCCGTTGTAATCGACATGGATCTTTATGAATCCGACCCATGGGGCGGTTTGTTGTGAATCTAGCCATGGGCTATGTATTCTATATCTTGCTTGTATGGCTTGCATATGAAATGCTTTATATGAATCTCAGCTGTGGAGAAATATTTTGTGTGGACTGTTGTGGTGCAATACAGCGTGAGCAATTCTGTAACCCCCATCACGATCAAGGCCGAGATTAGTTTGAAAAACATAATTAAGTTTGAATCAGAGACCATAGAAGATTTGGGACTTAGACAAAGTAAAATTTCCCAAAATCAGGGTTTTCAAAAGCTTTTACAACACCTGTTCCACAATGGTCTCATACTCACATTTCAAACATAAGTGGCATGTCGCGTTGATTCCATTCATACATATCAGAGTATAATATAAATTCCCAACACACTCAGGTTCCATTAATTAAATAAGGGTCTACAAGGCACAATTGCCTATAAAGTTTCCCATGACAAGGGGATTACACATATACTATCCAACATATATATGTAATTCCCAACAAAATATCCAAATGATTTACATGATAACCAAATATTCAAAACACTCCCAATCCGGAGCTCTACCCACTTTTCGCCACCCGCTTCCCTTTTGATCCTTCGGCCCTATCTAAAAGTTGTTTTGGGAGAGTGAGATTCTAAAGAATTCCCGTAGTAACAAATCACTCATAGTATGCACAACAATAAGGCATGAAAGCAAATCATTACACACACATGGCAACTACAACGACAATTACAGCAGCAAGGGTAGGTATAACTCATGTCACCCTTACGTTTGCTCACACTGTATTGCACCACAACAGTTCACAATATATTTCACCACATCTGGGATTCATATAAAGCATTTTATATGCAAGCCATATAGGTAAGATACATAACACACAGCCCATGGCTGGATCCACAATATGTTGCCCCACGGGTCGGATTCAAAAAGATCCATGTCGATTACAATGGCACTACAACGGCCGAGCTAGAGATGACCAACGCCAATCCCTTAACGGCTCACGCTGTAATGGACCATGGCACATACAATTCACAAAGCTGAATGACAAGTCATGCATACCAAAACATCATACACAACATGAGAGAAGAGTCACTACCTTGATCCTTCCGGGCGTATTCTGGCACCGGTCTCTCCTGAGTAAGGAAAATGTCAAATCCTAGAATCATAATTAAGGATGAAGAGTTATACTCTATTCCAAGACTTAATTCACTTCATAACACTTAAATTTGGTTATCATAATTGACCCTTAAGAGGCCACAAATGTCTCTAATAAAAGCCCTAAAATGTTGGGAAACAATAGGTTGAAGATCACTTTTTAAAAACTCAAAATACTAGAACAAAGGGGTTGGCCACGGCCAGCCCACCCTTGGGCCACGGCCAAAATATGGTCAGAAGGTCACTGGTCGTGGCCAGCCACCCATAGGCCACGGCCAGAATATGGACAGAAATGTTTGGGCCGTGGCCAAGAAATTCCCTGATTCTTGGCTAAACTTCCAAAAATCATAACTAATTCTAAAAAAAATGAAATGAGGTGATTCCAGAACCAAAAGAAAGGTATTTAAATCCTCTTTACTAAAAAAATATGGACCATACTAGAAATCACCACAAAATTCCAAAATTACACAAAACTCAACACTGCTCCAAAACAGAGTCTAGTTTTTGTCCCAAACTTTAGCAAAGCATAACTCTCAATTCACAAAATGAAATGACATGAATTATATGTCCATTTTGAAGCTTCGATGTGAAATTTAAGACTGAAAATTTTTATAATTTTTTGACACCATTTGGTCATTCAAAACTTTCGTGCAAACTAACATCCCAGAACAGAGTTCACACAAGACAAATTTTTCAACTTTTCTACCAAAGTGTCCAATGACTCTAAAATCATTAACCAAACCTATTCCCATACAATTTTTCACAAGGAACACAATGGCAACCTCAAAATGACTAAAATCATAACCCATCAACATGCCTTGTTTTGACCAATACACAAAAACCAACACAAAGTGGCCAAACTTCACATTTAAGCTTCAATGACATTCTATCAATTCAAAACACTAAACAAGGCACCATTTCCATAACAATAACATACCATCAACACCTTGACCCTTAATTTCGAAATTCAAGGCAAAATTTCCAGAAAATCCAAACTCAATCAATGGCCACAAAACCTATATAGAAGGGTTTGTCTTACTCACCTCTATAACTTTCCCCAAAAGAGTTCCTTGATTCACCCAAGTCAAAATTTCATGAGAGCTCAAACAACACCAAATGACAAACTAAAACCATAAAAATGAAGCTCTCAATACAAGGAACAAGTTTATAGAAGAGGATTTTGGCATTAGAAGCCATTTTCAAGGTCAAATGAGCCTTACATTGCAAAAACTTCTTCCCTTTCTTCTTCTCTAATGGCTGCCGAAATGTGAGCATGGAGAGAGAGAGGGAATGGTGAAAATGATGATCTCTTACACTCTCCCATGCTTAATCAACGAAATGAGGGGGAGGAGAGAGGGAAAGAATAATAAAATAATGGGCTTTTGACTTTCTAAAGCCCTCTCTCATGATATAAGCTCGCCACTTGTCAATCTCTCATTGGTTCTCATAAAGTAAGTAACTAATTAGTTACTCTAACCCCTCCATTAGCCATTTTAATTTCACATCTCATTTCTTCTTAGTAATTAATTTCTCCATTAATTACTAATTTATGGCTATGCTTTCAATGTCTCAATAATTATGGCATATTAATTAAAATTGCCATATAACACATAATAATTCACACTTTAATTCACAAATTATTCTCAAAATTGTCATTAGCCCTTAATCAAATTTTGGGCCATTACAATTCTCCCCCTGTTCAATAAATTTTGTCATCGAAATTTGTTACACATTATTGGGCATAAACTCAGGAAATCTTTTCTTCATGTCTGCTTCTGCCTCCCAAGTTGCTTCTCTTAGGGACATTCCCTTCCAGACCACCTTCACAAATGGTAAGCTTCGATGCCTGAGCCTTCACTCTTCTCGATTGATGATACGCTCTGGTTCTACCGCATAAGTGAAGTTATCTTGCAATTCAACCTCTTCATATTCAATGATATGTTCAGGGTTTGGTTGGTATTTCTTGAGCTACGATACATGGAACACGTCATGCGATCTACTCAAATTCGAGGGTAAGGCTATCCGGTATGCTACAAGTCCGATTCATGCCAGAATCTCAAATGGACCAATGTACCTCAGACTCAGCTTCCTCTGCTTGATCGCTTTTCTGATACTTGTGACTGGAGACACTCTTAGGAAGACATGATCCCCCACTTCAAACTCAAGAAGTCTTCTCCTCTTGTCAGCATAGCTCTTCTGATGACTCTGTGCTGTAAGGAGCTTCTTCTTGATAACTCAAATCTACTCAGTGGTTTGGTCAACAAGATCCAACCCATACAACTTCCTCTCAGACAACTCTGACCAGTATAACGGTGACTGTCACTTTCTCCCATACAGTGCTTCATACGGAGCCATCTGAATGCTCGCATGGTAACATTGTTGTATGCAAACTCAACCAATGGAAGATAGTAATCCTATTTTCTCTTGAAGTCTAGGACACACACTCTCAACATATTTTCTAGTGTCTGGATAGTCCTCTCTGACTGTCCATCTGTCTGAGGATGGTAGGCCATGCTAAACCTCAACTGAGTACCCATAGTTTCATGCAGAGCCCTCCAGAATCTCAAAGTAAATCAAGGATCTCTGTTAGAGATAATATTCTTTGGTGTACCATAGAGTCTTACAATCTCTTTGATATATATCTCAGCCAGTCTATCAGAAAAATAGCTAGCATTGATGGGTATGAAGTGCACAGACTTCGTGAGTCGATCAACAATCACCCAGATTGCATCATAGTTCTTGATTCTGGGTAAACCCACCACTAGATCCATGGTCACGCTTTCCCACTTCCATTCTAGAATTTTTGGACTCTGAAGCAATCCTAGCGGTCTCTGGTTTTCAATCTTCACCTTTTGACAGGTAAGACACCACGCCACATACTTAGTCACATCACTCTTCAACCCTAGCCACCAGTACATAGATCTCAAGTGTGATACATCTTGGTCATACCAAGGTGAAGAGCATACTGACCCTTATGAACCTCATCAAGAATTCTCAATCTCAACTCCGCCTTCAGTGGAACATAGATTCTCTTCTGGTAACGCACCAACCCATTAGGCGATAAATCATAATCTCGAGTCTCTCCTCACTTAATCATAGCTCAGATTGACTAGGCTTGCTCATCATGCATCTGAGCCTCTTCAATTTCAGTCCTCAAGTCATTCTCCCCTTGGACCATACCATAATTGGCATACAGGATATCATTTGAGAGATTCAAATCCTGAAAATCCTCTATCAATTTCTTCTCTTGGATCATCATCGTTGCCACTAGCATCGCCTTCTGACTCAAAGCATCTGCGACGACATTAGCCTTACTTGGATGATATTTGATCTCCATGTTATAATCATTCAGCAACTCCATCTACCAACGCTTTCTCATGTTCAACTCTTTCTTATCATAGAGATAATTGAGACTCTTGTGGTCACAGTACAGTTCCACTATCACACCATATAGGTAATGACGCCAAATTTTCAATGCAAAACTATTGCCACAAGCTCCAAATCATGAGTGGGATAATTCATCTCATACGATTTCAGCTGTCAAGAGGCATAGGCCATCACTCTACCTTGATGCATTAGGACACACCCTAACCCTTGCATACTTGCATCACTGTACACGACGTAAGCCTCACTGGGATCAGGTATAATCAACACTAGTGTACGAGTCAACCTCTCTTTCAGCCATATGAAACTCCGCTCACAACGTTCGTCCCAAACAAACTGTTGATCCTTCCTTATGAGCTTGGCACCCATTGGCGTCGACACAACCAAGTCAAATGGCAATTTATGCACATGAAATCCCAGGCGCTTTACACAGTCATAAGCAATAAAAGAGTGACTTGCACCCGAATCAAACAAAGCATCTAACTCATTATCACCGAGAAGTATTTTACCTTGGATCAGTTCAGGCGACTTCTGAGCCTTCTCGTGTGTCATTGCAAATACTCGACCCTTATTCTCGGGCCTTTGCTCTGTCGGCTATCATGGGCACTTAGTAGAGATGTGTCCCACTTGCTTGCAATTGAAGCAAATCACTTCCCCTACACAGGTTCTACCCGGATGGTACTTTCTACACAAGTTACATACTGGTCCCGCTGGAGGTCTTTGATCACCATGAACCCCAAGTTGATGGGCACTTAGTAGAGATGTGTCCCACTTGCTTGCAATTGAAGCAAATCACTTCCCCTGCACAGGTTCTACCCAGATGGTACTTTCTACACAAGTTACATACTGGTCCCGCTGGAGGTCTTTGATCACCATGACCCCCAAGTTGATAGGGCTTTTTGTTACCAACCCCATATGAGGATCCTTGCCCCTTCTGCTTCTGGGAAGTATTAGCCTTGCTAGGCTCACTACGGCTGTCTTTACCCTTAGCTAGGTACAAATCTCTCATATTGTTCTCAATAATTCTACATTATTCCACCGCCTTGTTAAAGTTAGTGAACAAATGTGTAGCCAATCTCTTTCTCAGCTCTCATCTCAGACTACAGATAAGCATGTCCGTACTCAACTCTTCGTTATCCGTCTTCTAAAGATAGGAAGAATACCAAGACAACCTGATAAAACGAGACAGATACTCATCAAAGGTTTCCGTATCCCCTTGTTTAATATACAGGGATTTAGTTTCCTTCTCAAGCCTTACCGACTTGGGGAAATACTTCTTGTTGAATTGTTCTTGGAACACCACCCAGGTTAGTGGTATATTCCGGCTTCTCAAGGTCATGGCAATGTTCTACCACCACCGGTTTGTATCTCCCTCTAACTTGTATATAGCCAGTTTAGCCTTCACCTCAGATGAACACTCGAGGACTTCAAAGATCTTCTCTAACCAGTTTAACCAATCCTCTACAGCTTGGGGATCAAATCGCCCCCTAAACACCGGAGGTATATGTTTGCAAAATTTAGAGACCCAAAAATTCAAGTCTCTTTCCTCACGAACTGGCACCCTTTGAGATTCTTGATTGGGCACCGTGTGAGGTGGGGATTCATGAGACCGATTGGACCCCTCAGCTATCTCTTCAAGATGAGTCTCGGCTTGGGTCTCTTTATGAGTTGACTAGGCCCTTTTCTTATTACGTTTGGCCCTTTCCTCTCCGAGCTCTTCCCTCAGCTCAGCTATCATGTCTCGTTTCTCCCGTATGAGATCCATCATCTCTGGCATCATTGGATCATGTGGATTGTCATTCAACTCCTCCACCTCTAGGTCCAGTGGTCTACCTCTAATAAGGAGAACCATTTTGTCCTTTATCACTATAATGATTCACCATGTCAGTTTCAAAGCAAATGTATATACATAATCCCTAAAACATAGATATATCCACAAACAGTAGAAATACTCATGTGCATACAATCAATAATCCTATGTCATCATCTATAACTAAGGCAATCACTATGGCAACTATCCTAGCAATTCTACCATTGTCAGGAACTACAGCTTTGATATCACAAATGTAACCCCCTTCAAGATTAAGGCTGAGATTAAGTTTATAAAAACATAATTAAGTGAAATTAGAGACCTTAGATGATTTGGGACTTAACCAAACTCAAACTTCCCAAAATCAAGGTCTATAAAAACTTTTCTAAAACATGTTTACAAGGGTCTCATATTCACATTACAATACACAAATGGCTTGTACAGGTTGATTCTATTTAGAAATATCAGAGTACAACATAAATTCCTGACACACTCGGGTTCCATTAATTAAATAAGGGTATACAAGGCACAATTGCCTATAAAGTTTCCCATGATAAGGGGATTACACATATACTATCCAACATATACATGTAATTCCCAACAAAATATCCAAATGATTTACATGATAACCAAATAATCAAAACACTCCCAATCCGGAGCTCTACCCACTCTTCGTCACCCACTTCCCTCACATTATATCAGAGTACAACAAAATATCCAAAGGCTATGATCAGAGTACAACAAAATATCCAAATGATTTACATGAACTAGTCAAAAGTCACTTTTGACCGGGTGATGATAAAGGCTATGATCGGGCTTGGTGGTTTCTCATGCAGAGGAATATGAATGATCAAGATGGAATTGTCCCTCACATTAGTAGAGAGATATTACTGGGCCCCTCGATGAGTGAGTCTGAGAAATGTATGGCCATACTATGATGAAAGGAGTTTCCGTCTCTATTATCAGGCTACTTAGGAATCGAGAAAGTAATGGTGAGGAACAAGAGGATGACATTATCCATGCCTTATCCTTGATCGATATTTCGTGTGACAAAAGGGACGTGATATGGTTGTATGATAGGTTGCATCGTGATAACGATCCTCATATGAATTGGGTAGTCATAATATCTTGCTAGAGGCCGTTTGCGACTTTTGGGTTAGTATAGTTATTGGCTCACTGCCAACTTCATATGGGCCTACAGGGTCGCACACAAGAATGGCCCAACAAGAGATAATGTTTAATTTATGGTGGACGAATTTAACATTTATATATATAATATAAAATTCATTAATAATATTATATAGATATATATTTTTTCGAAATATATATATCTTATATATATATATGTGTGTGTGTGTGTCTGTATATATATATTATATTATTATATTGTGTTAGTTTTAAATTTAATTTATTAAGATAGATTAAATTTAATAACTAACATGATAGAGATATAGTATCTCAGATTTAATTTATGAAGATAAATTAAATCTAATGGCTCTTTATTTGGATTCAATAAATAGGTTAAATTAAAACTATTGGACAGATTTAATTTAAACTAAATTTATTTAATTAGCTCATCAAGATAATTAATAGTTAATTAATTTCAAAATTGATGATGATTAATTTTGAAATTTGAAAATAGCCCTCATAGGTTATAAACTTGATAGAGCAGATATATTGAAATACACATGAGAATTGAGAGCCGCAAGGAAACCCTGGGAGACATTAGAGGCACTAGCACGCAGTCTCGGTTGGAGAGCATTCATGTGGATACCGGTAGAGGGAGAGGACCTGACGTATTGGCTCCTAGAAATCGTGAAAACCCTGAATCATAAAATGTATGAATCCTTCCAACTTGGTTTAAATGCCGTTGATAGATCCTCAATTAGGATTGGTAAAATTTTAAAATTCTTCCGTTGTACTTGCCAATCCTAATAGTTGAGAGCTCTTAGAGAGAGAAAGAGGAGAATCTCACAAGGTAAGCCGATTTCTCCTATGATCTAGCTCCTAACGCGTATAACCTTACTCCTAAGCTTCTCTTTCATGTTCTTTAAGGTGTTAGAAGCTCAATTTTCATGGTTAAGAAGGGCTACGGTTTTAGCCACTCTTGAGAAAAGCTAGTGGAAGCTTGAGGTAACTTCCAAACTCTTGTGTATTGACTATTCTGGCTGCTGTAGACAATTTAATCAGTGAAATTTCGTCAGATGGTCATTGGTTTCAAAAATGGAAAATGGGTGTGTGGGGATGTTATGCTACTCAAATTGGTACTAAATGGTAGTTTTAACCTAATGGAATAGTCAATAAAGCGGTTAGGAGTAGAAAGGAACGCGTTTACGGAGCCGAAACCGAAAATCGCCAATTTTCCCTGGAACACTTGAGAATTTCGGCCAGCTCTAGAAATTGGTCTTAGAGTTGGATTTTCAATGATTTGATGATTCTATTGAGTTCAAGAGCGAAAATTAGGTGGGGTTACAGTTGGGCACGTTTTTCAAAAAGTGCCGAAAAAGAATAATTACAAAAACGCCCCTAAAACCCTTAAAGTGGGGCTGCCAAAGGTAATTTTGTAATTGATATTGAATTTGATAATTTCAAGTTTAGAAATGGATTCCTTGGGTGAAAATATGTCAGAATAGCCCATGTCAAAATTTCAAGAAAAGTACAGCCGGACCGGGTATGTCGAGGCCGGGCTGGGTCCCCGGGGCCATTTTAGTAAATTTTCAATATAGCCTCATATAACCCCCAAAACACTATGGAAGTGTCTAAATAGTATGTTTGACATTGTAGGATCGAATATGAAGCCCCGAGCTGTTTACACGTAGATTGAGGCACACGTTTCAAGGCATAAAAGGGTTAAGGTAGGGAAATTACCTTTCCTGCATGTATTTGATATTTGCGTTGGTGTATTAATGCATTTTATCGCTTTGCTTGATTCTGTGAAACATATATGAACTATTGAAGCTCTGTTTCTGTTATGTTATAGCCATAAGTATATTGTTTGAAGCATTGAGTTTGCAGATATGTCATTGTGTGAGCATGAGTTATGTAATACAAGCATGTCATGCATATTGGTATCTGTTTCCTACTGAGATTCTCTCGAATCTCACCCTCCCCGACCAACAATTTAGATAGGGCAAGTGGCTCGTGGAGGGAGCGGCTAGGACTACTTCGAGATAAGAGTTGGTAGTTGGTTATCAATGAATTGTGAAGACTATATATGATTCGGTTGAATATAGGGTTATGAATTTGAGATGAGATTGTGTAATCCCCATTTGAAGAATTGTAATGAGAAATTGTGCCTTGTGTATCTTTAGCGAAGGTATGTACCCGAGATTGCCAGGATGATTATGTTATGCACTCTGATATTTATATGAATGTGATTTATCTTCACGTAGTAATTGTATTCGAAATGTGAATATGAGACCAAGTTTATAAATGATTTCGAAAGGTATTTGTGAAAACCCCGTCATGTGATGGGTTAGTAAATGTTATTTGATTATTATTGTTCTCTATTTTATTTTAATCGTGTATTTCGGATATAATTACAGAGGGGGTTACACTTATTCAGTGAGGAAGACTTTTTCCCATATTTGATCATTTGGGGTGGGATGCTTCCTCTTCTTAGACTGATTGGGGGCCTTGGAAGTAGGGGGCTTGGACTGATTAGGGCGTTTGGACTGATTGGGGGGTTTTGACTTATTTGTGGATGGCTTCTTCTAAACAGCCGAATTCGTCTGACTAGGGTGATTTCATACTCTAAGTAGATAGTAAGGCCAAGCAATGAAGCTACTCGTAGCCCCTCCCACTATAACTATGTCTTTGGTGGGCATAGGGAGTAAATAGTTGGGTCAATGTTGGTGTTGATTTGCACCTTAACATGCTCAAAAGGGATAGGCTTATTGTGAAGTATGTTATCCTCTGAGTGGTTGAAAATGTGGCCCATTGGAACTGTATGGTGTCCAGGGCTATAAACAAAATACTCAACATCTACCAAACCCTTAGGTAAATCATAGGGGGAAAGGTGAAGTTACTGTCTCTACTACTTGGGCTACCATTTCTCCCTTGATACTTTATAATACGCTGCTTCTTCAACTCTTGTGTAAGACACCATATTTGTTCTTGCATGTAATCACACCAGTTGTTTCTTTGATGTTCCCGGTGACCATAATATTTTGTCTTGGTCAAAAAGCTGGCACCACTAAGAAGATTGGGATGGTCAAGCCCCAATTTTTTTGTCAATATGTCCTCATCCGTAGAAAAATAGCCCCCTGTGTCGTAACTTCTTGGGACATGGCTTGCTATACATTTAACAATAATGTTAATATTGATAGTTAATTAAAGACACTGCTTCCATGAATCAGGGACTAATATTAATATTTACCATTTTATCGACGACCTCCTTCACTTGAGGATCGTCATAAGAGCCATCTTTATTTTACCTTGCCACTGACCGAAGTTCATGATGGGGAGGTCTACTACTGTCCCCACTTTCAGCAGCCAACTTTTTATCAATCTGAACATATCCCTTTTGCCCTCCCTTATATGGATACTTATTGTTCTTCACCTCCTCCTATTCATCCGGCTTAGTTCTAATGAAAGCACACAACACTCAAGTTAATATTTAAACAAATACATGTAAATCTTATGAATTGCGAATAACAATTACCGGAACGCTAGGTCACAACGTGAGATGATAAAATTTCTCTAATTATATATCCTGTTTGGTGGTAGACCAAAGATCCTTAGAAACTTCTGTTGTAACGACCCAAATTTTTATTAAGGGCTAATGAGAATTTTTGAGATGTAATTGTGAATTGGAGTGGATTATTATGTGTATTAGTGATAATATTATCTAATATGTCATAATTGATGGAAAATTGATAGAATGGAAATATTGGCCATAAGTTAGTGATCAATAGAGAAATTAATTGCTAACCAAGAGAAAATGAGAAGTGTGATTAAATGGCTAATAAAAGGGATTAGATAAGCTAATTGGGTGCTTATTGTATGAGAGCCAATGGGAGTAACACATGTAGCAAGGTTTTGTGTGTGTGTGTGAAGAAAGAAAAGTCAAAAGGTATATTTTATTCATTTATTTCTCTCTCTTTCCCACCCTTTTCGCTGAGCTAGGCATGAGCTTGGGGGAGGAAATGATTTCTTCTTCATCTCTCACTCTATCTCTTATCTCTCTCGTTCTCTCTCTCTCTCTCTCTTCAGCCGTTGTTGCTCAAAGAAGAAGGAAGAAAAGCTTGAAAAGGTAAGGGAAAATGATCCCTAATGCTCAAATTCCATTCATTAAAGTTATTTATTGAGTAATGAGCTTCATTTTGATGGTTATAGCTTGTCTATTGGTGTTGGTTTGTGATTTCAAGAGATTGTGAAAGTTGAGGATCAAGAAGTCCTTTTAGAAAAGTTGAAGAGGTAAGTGAAACCAACCTATCTATCTAAGTTTTGTGCCAAATGAAGTAGTTTTGAATTTCTGGGATTTATTGGCCATTTTTGAAAAATGATGATCATTGGACATTTGTCATGTCATTGGTATGGGAATGTATATTTGGAATATGTATGGATAGATATGATTGATTAGGAATTGAATGGTTGAGTTTAGTGATTTTGGAATTTTAATGTTTAATGTTGCCCAAGACCAAAGCATGATAGTGGAATAGGATTTTTGGTGCTCTTGACATGTCCATTGGATTCCTTGAGTGTTTTGGTGTGAGGATAGCTTTGGTTGAGGTTTTGGGTCCAATGGTAGCCTTTGGTAAAAATTCAGGAAAACTATCATTTTTTCGGCGTTTTCTGGGTTCTGATATGGTCACTCGAGTGATCTAGGACTCACTCGAGTAAGGGATGAACATCACTCGAGTGTGGTTGGGTTCCACTCGAGTGATTCAGTGAAATTCTTCATTTTCCCTTCAGTTTCGATGTTTCACTTCTGCAAAAGAGCAAGAATGTGTCTTTACATTCACAATTATTCAGTATCACTCGAGTGCAAAGGCCAGTACTCGAGTGCTCCTCTTTCTTTAAAATTCCATTTGCTCTCGGGTTCTCACTTCCTAGACTTCACTCTCTAGTGCTCGAGTGAAGCATTTGGCTATCACTCAAGTGAGGTCCAGTGTGCTCGAGTGTCCCTGTCTCTGAAAAGTTCTTGTGCTCTCGGGTGCTGACTTGCTATCCTTCACTCTTTGGTACCCAGGTGCAAACCATACCACCACTCGAGTGTCAATGCCCCATCACTCAAGTGAGGCTATCTTCACTCAAGTGAAATAGTGAAAAATGTCAGTGTTTGTGCTTCCAAAAGGGGATCCCTGAGGTAGTTCTTCCAAACCCTTTAGGGCTTTTATTAGAGGCATATATAAGTGTTAAAGAGACAATAATGATAACCAATTTAAGTATTTTGAAGGTATTGAGTATTGGACTAAGTGATAACGTATCGTCCTTAATTATGACTTTAGGATTTGATATTTCCCTCGGAGCGTAGAAGGCTTATGCTTGCTCCAAAGCGGAAAGACTAAGGTAGTGACACTTTATCCTATATCATGTATAATGCATTGCTTGTTTACATTAATCATTGAATATAGTGAAGGTAATGTGGCGTAAGCCCGATCTCGAATACAGATACAGTGAAGGGAACGTGGCGTAAGCCGATCTCGAATACAAATACAATTAATAGGACGTGGCGAAAGCCCAGCCTTGAATACAATGAGGGGATGTGGTGAGAGCCTGACCTCGTATACAGTGAAGGGGACATGGTAGTGTGCCCAGCCTCGAATATTGATTGTTGCATTGTGATATATGTTTACTTGCTTTGTTTATATGCATCATATTCGTAAATTGTTGCCACTGGGATTCTTTTGAATCTCACTCTTTCCAAACAACATTTTTAGACAGGGTAAGTGGTTCGAGGAACGAGCAAGTGGATAAGGGCAATTAGGACTGTCGACGGAAGTCTTAATTAGATATTTTGGTTTTATACTGGACTGGTTATCATTTTAGATAAATGTACATATTGAATAGATCATAGAATTATAGTTTTATGTAATCCCCAGTATGAATATTGAGATGGGCAATGATGCCTTGTATAATATTTTATATTAATGTTAAAATCCCGGGTGAACGTCAAGAATTGTGCTTACTCTGATATTATACATGTGACAAACCGAACAGGCCGATTGATTTTATGAATGGAATGAATGGAGATCTATTTATAAAGATTTTTTAAAATGTTTTTAATTATCCTAAATCTCTTTTTCAATTATGAAATGTATTTAAACGCTGATCATGACCTTGATAATGACGGGGGTTACATCTATCTCATCTGTTTCATCAATGCATGACGGAATGTGAGCAATGAATTGCTAGCCTTCTTGATGACAAATTTCCCTAATGTAATTTCCATCTACATGATATGCAGACTGTAAAGCACACAATTCAAGTTACCATTTTTTACAGGTACATAGCAAGTAATTAGTGAGTATATATACCTTACCCAGATATTTTCCCAAACAACACATGTGTAATCTCTTTGTGCCTTATGCCAGTTACTTGCCATGATAGGAACATTGGTCCCTATTGTAAAGCCAATATAGCCGATGAACACTACTACAGAAGGGACTTTTAACGACCGTTTTTATGCCCTTTAGACGACTATTTTCAGGGGGACGTTTATGTCAGTGTCGTTGAAAATTCAAGAAAAGATTATTGTTGTTAAACAATCGTTGCATCTCTGATACTACAACTATTTTTTGTAAAACAGTCATTGTAACTATATATTTTTTTAAAAAAATTTACGTTTTACTCCTTACAACCACCAATGCCAATGGAAAAGTACCAAACCAGACAATTACATTTTGATTCATCAAAGTTCTATCATGACATATAGCACATATATCATCATAACAACATTTCAATGTTCAAATTTCAACTTTCAATGTAAATCATATGGCCAAAGAGATTACATGCTTCCATGAAATCCCTATGCTTCATCATCATTTTCCAAAGTGTTCTCTATAAAGCATAATGCCTTAACAAATTCAAAGTACTCATAAATAAGAAACTAGGAAAAGCATTCAAATATACAAACTTATATAGCACTGTACAAAACCACTGCACTATGTAAAAAAACCTCTACATATCATCACCCCTCTATGTGTTGTAGAAGATGTCCTGACAAAAGGTCTCATACCAAATTAATGTCTTCGATTGTGTAGGGGTCTTGATCACCAAAAATCTGTGCGCAAAATGGAGAATTTGTTAATATAAATCAATAAATTGAATGAAATAACTAACAATTCAATTACAAGAAAAGAAATGAAATTCAATTAAGAATCAAGAAATAATCACCTGTTCAAAATTAGAAGTAATGCCACTAAAAATGATGTTATACATATATAGTATAACATAGAAGCCGAACTCAGTTTTCCCTGCTTGCAGAGGGCACTATGTTAGTGCAAGCGTTTCACCCAAGAGGGGGGTGAATTGGGTGATACCAGAAATTTTGTTACGTATAAGTAAATTAACTGAATATTTAAAACAGTTGAGAGAAAAGAGAAATATCACCGAAGTGTACACTGGGAGTTATATTGGTTCGACCACAACCACTTTGACCTACGTCCAGTCCTCAGAGCGTCTCTAAGAGTTTCACTATATTCTCCAAGATTCAGTGGGTTTTTGGCACCTCAATACATAGCAAGTTCCTTTATCTAGACACTCGCTCCCCCTTACACACTGTAATCAAATCCCTAACTCAAGGTTCCACAACCTTGAGATATCTCAATAACAAATATTAAGTTTGTAATGAAAAACTCTCTCACAGAGCAAATATATAATCACTGAAGTATAATGAATGAGTATAAGAAAACAATGCACTAAGAGTGTATTGATCAGTGTATTTTTAGTTCTTGTGTCTTGTTTTCTTCACTTTGAATGCTCCATATATATAGATAATTTGTAATGTCTGTTGGAAGCAATTCAAACATGTTCGTTAGAGTTGCGCAGCAACGGTTGACTATTCTTTGAATTTGAAAACTATCCCTTTGCGGTAGGTGAGATCTCGGACACTTTATTTGACTTTACTCTTCTTGCATGATCTCTTCATTGTTTCTCTGCAAATGTACTTAGAATACTAGTGCAATGAAGAGTTAATCATATAGAAAACAATTTAATAAACAATTAATGAAAAACATAATTTCTGGACTGCCTTACTCGAGTGATCATGTCTGTTATTCGAGTGGTCCCTCGAGTAAACCTGTCAAAAATATGGCAGTGGATAACTCAACATATTTCATAAGATATTACTCGGGTAAGACATGGAGTGAGATATATCACAAACCTTCAAAATACCTGATTACTCGAGTGGTTACTCGACTGACCATGTCTTTCCTTCACAAGTTACTTGGGTACTAACTCTAGTAATCTAATTACTTGAGTGGCCATGTGTTTTCTTCAGAAGTTACCTGAGTACTCCCTCGAGTAGAGTTCAAATAAGTTTGCAGATTACTCGATTATTCCCTCCAGTAATATCATTCAAATATTGGCTGAGAGTTTGCTTACCTGGTTACTCAAGTGATCCCTTGAGTAATGGATCAAATAACTCTACAGATTATGAGAGTGCTCCCTTGAGTGATACCTTTTTCTCACATGGTTACTCAAGTGGTTACTCGAGTAATATGTTGCATTTCTTGGCTGAGAGCTACTGGAAGATTTTTTACCTGATTACTCGAGTGATGCCTTTATAAATCATGTTACTCGAGTGGCTACTCGAGTAATGGTTTATATAACTTTGCAGATTACTTGAGTAGTCCCTCGAGTAACTTCTTCCAAATTTTGGCAGTGCTTCTCTGTATGAAATTCTCTATGATTACTGGAGTGGCTACTGAGTAATAGTTTCCATTACTTGAGTAGCTACTCGAGTAAGCTAACACAAAATTTGTTTATTACTCCAATGCTTACTTCAAGTAATTCTTTGCCACTTTGTTCAAATTCATTTGTTTGTTATCAAATCCATTTATATCAATGATCCAATCTTTGTTATCATCAAAACATATGTGATCGAACATTCTCCCCCTTTTTGATGATGACAAAACTTGGTGATTTTTAACAAAGTTTTTGAAATTTATTTTTTAAACATATGCTTCTCAAATACTTTTCATATGAAATCTGTTGTTCAATTTAAACTTGAAAACTCTTTTTGAAATAGCTTATTAAAGATCTTGTCAAAGTTTTTGTTCTTATATTTACTCGTTTACCTTGCATACACAATCGAAAACACATTAGTCCCAAAATACAATATAATTTCAATGAAATGTCATAAAGAAACAAATTTAGAATAAAACGTAAAAGCACCCTAAAGCCCCATACACCCTAAAATTTCAATAAAGAATTCAATACATAATCAAACTTAGAATAAAAATTAAAAGCACCCTAAAGCCCCATACACCAAAACCCCAATCAACTCAGCCATTCATCACAAAATCACTCAGGCTCTTCTCCCCCTTTTTGTCTTCATCACAAAGGTGGAATCAATCATGAGGAGGAGTAGGTGGCTTGGCTGCTGAGATAGGAGTGACAGGAAATGCCAATGACTCATATGAACCATTTGAACTTAAAGGATCTGAAGATGATGGTTCAGGGTTAAGAAGGTTCACTGGCAGTGTCTGAAGATCTTCTGGAGGATTCACCAGAGATGAAAGGTAAGGAACTAGAGAAGTAATTTCTACTTCCTATGTAGCAACCGGTGAAGACTCAAGCACATCCTCAATGCGTGTAGGTGATGCAATAGGAGTAGGTATGGGCTCTGGCTGAACAGGCTGAGGTTGATCATTAGTGGTGATGTGGATTGGCTTGGATGTGTCAGGGTCAGGCATAGAGAACAAGACATTGCTGGGTCCACTCTCAAAGGGTCTATGCTCAGTGGGTATAGAAGGTCCAGGTTCAAGGACAGGTGTAACCCCCTGCCTTAATTACTGTAATTATTATTCGATAATGCATAATAAAAAGGGGTTTGAGACCGTCGGATAGTTCAAAACGTATTAAATTACCTACCAAGCAGTAGGACCTTACAAAATTTTTAAAAACTTCTTTCCTACCCGGGTCTCGTTTTCGATTACCGAATATAATCACCTGTGCAGTTAATTTACATTCACATATATCAGAGTTCGTAATTTAAACCCCGGCAACCCCCGGGTTCATCTATATATATATAGAGTTCTATCTCCTGGTTAGGGGATTACAAAACCAAGTATTGTAACTAATTACAACTCAACGTTATACAGTAATCTCTTGTCCCAAAATGAACAACCAACAAAACCCATTATATGTCCCTAGGAGACTCTAACCACTCCGGGTCACGCGCTTCTCCTTGGAGCCAGTCGCCCTGTCTGAAAGGTTAGTTCAAAGGAAAGAATGAGATTCAAAAGAATCCCAGTAGTAACTAAACATTTATACCACACATAAGCACATAACATGTAAGCAAATCATCATGCAGCAGCAGCACAGATCACACTCCACCCTCATCCCCTTTCTCCGCCGGGAAGGCACACAGCCCTAACCCGAACCGTTGTTAGCTACTCAGGGACTATTGGCGTGGCAGTGTATACATATAGCCTTATAGCCCATACAGCTATCCGGCTCTCACAAATGGCCCGTCGGCCTCACATATAGCCTTTCGGCTCACATATCACATATATCACACTTCATCCTCATCCCCTTTCTCCGCCGGGAAGGCACACTGCCTAAACCCGATCCGTTGTTAGCTACTCAGGGACTATTGGAATGACAGTGCTAACACAAATCCACAAAGGTCGCAGTATACAGATCCATTTCCAATCGACGATAAAACACACATGCAATGCATCATATTTGGTACAAAAGAAAAGTCACTACCTGATCCCTTCCTGATGTCTCTGGGCACAGCAGGCTCACGAGGATAGCAGATGTCAAATCCTATAATCAAATAGGGACATTTGGTTAATTTCCCTTTCCAAGTTCTTAATTCAATAACACTCTAAGTTGGTATTCATTTGGACTCTTTAGATGGCCATTAAATGCCTAAACATATACCTAAAGGGTTGGGTTAACTATCCCCAAAGATCCCCCTTTAGAAGGCTAACTTCTGTTTTTTGGTCTCTTCACTCGAGCACAGAAGGCCGTGCTCGAGCATGACTCCCGCTCTCACTCGAGCACGCATGCGAGTGACCCCAGCGAGTGCTTGCCCGAGAGCAACTCCCGCGACAAACCTACACTCTCACTCGAGCACAAGAGGCTGTGCTCAAGCAGAGACCCCGAGCACACTCGAGCACCACGGAAGTGAGGCTTGCGAGTGGCGACCCGAGAGCATCCCTCAACATCTTCCCCTACCTTCTCTCGAGCACAAACACCTGTGCTCGAGCACAGATCCCCAGTGCTCGCGAGCACAAGGAAGTGCGGTCCCGCGAGTGTCCACCCGAGAGCAACTCCACTCCCAGGCAACAGACTCACTCGAGCACAAACTCCAGTGCTCGAGTGATCTCCCACTACTTGCTCCCATTACTCGCGAGTGCCAGCGCACTCTTGGCAACCACCCACGAGTGATCACCCGAGACGCTCACCCCCAGTGATTTCAGGCACCCTCACTCGAGCACAACATGCTCACTCGCGAGCACATTCATCCTGTGCTCGAGTGAGTTCTTCCCTCACTCGAGAAATCACCTCAGAAGCCAGATCGCAGCAACTTGTAAACTTCTCCAAAATCCACCAAATGGACTCCAAGGGTCCTTAAACTTGTCTCAAAGCTCATTATCACTCATTTCAACACAAGGAACCCATTGGCAACCACAACCAACCCAAATTCAACTCATTCAACACATTCTCTCTCTAAATCATAAATCCTCCAAAACCACAACTTAACACATTTCCCTCATTCAACTCCCATCAAATTCTGATCACTCCCATAAGTCAAAAATGACCAAATGAACAGTGACCCATTACCCAATGCCTACTCTTCCATTAACATCATATTTAGGTCAAATTTCTAGAATTTACATTAGTTATGCAAGCACCTTGACACATATATCAAAATGCATTACAAACCTACCTCTTACACTTGCTGAATTCAGAACTTGGATTCCTCAACTTTCGAATTTTCTCAAATTGTCATACACCACCAATCCCAAGTCTGAAATCATGGAAATATAGCTCTTGACCATAAGAACAACATTAATGAAAGCAAAGTGAGCATTTAGAGTCAAATACTCACCTATAATTCAAGCCCTCTCTTTCTCTTTACTTAGTAAATTCGCCGGAAATGGAGAGAGTAGTGAGAGAGAGTGAGTTGTAGATGATGATGATCTCATGGCTTCACACACACACAACCGACTAGGGAGAGAGAGAAGAGTGTTTGAATATTTGACTCATCCAAGAGTCCACAACTTGCCACTTGGCACCATCTCAAGCTCCCTTACCATGATTTCACCAATTCTCTTCCATACTTGATTCCACCCCTTGATCTTTCAATCTCAACCATTGATCTCGATTACCAAGGAGTTTTCTCACCGATAACTAACCAGACAGTTGGTAAATTTACTGTTTTACCCCTGTTTAGCACAATACTTATTAAATCATGAATAATGATCTTATTATCACATTACACAACATAAACTTCAAATATGATTAATTAACATTAATTACATCATTTGAAGTCATAATTCCTTGATTAAAATCCAGGATGTTACAATTCTCCCCCCGACAATTTAATTTCGTCCTCGAAATTGTTACACTGCTTGAGCCATAAACTCCGGATATCTTCTTCGTATATCTTCCTCCGCTTCCCAAGTTGCTTCCCTCGAAGTCATTCCCTTCCAGATCACTTTCACATATGGAATGCTCCTGTGTCTGAGCCGTCGCTCCTCTCGATCAATAACTTGCTCTGGCTCTACTGCATATGTGAAATTGTCTTGAAGCTCGATATCTTCATACTCAATGATATGAGATGGATCCGGTTGGTACTTTTTCAATTGAGAAACGTGGAATACATCATGAAGTCTGCTCAAGCTCGGAGGTAGAGCTACTCGGTAAGCAACAGGCCCAATCCTCTCAAGGATTTCAAAAGGACCTATGTATCTTGGGCTTAACTTCTTTCTCTTGATCGCTCGCCCAACGCCCGTGACAGGAGATACTCTCAGAAAAATGTGATCTCCAACCTCAAATTCTAGAGGTCGTCTTCTCTTGTCAGCGTAGCTTTTCTGTCGACTCTGCGCTACAAGTAACCTCTTCCGAATAATCTGAATCTGTGCTGAGGTCTGATCAACAAGATCCGGTCCATAAAGCTTCCTTTCAGATAGCTCGTTCCAGCACAATGGTGATTGACACCGTCTCCCATACAACGCTTCATACGGAGCCATCTGAATGCTCGCATGATAGCTATTGTTGTAGGCGAATTCCGTAAGTGGAAGAAAGCGATCCCAGCTTCCTTTAAAGTCGAGAACACAGGCTCGCAACATGTCTTCCAGTGTCTGGATTGTTCTCTCTGACTGTCCATCCGTCTGTGGATGATAAGCCGTGCTGAACCTCAACTGAGTTCCCAAGGCTTCATGCAACGCTTTCCAGAATCTAGAAGTAAATCGAGGATCTCGATCAGAAATGATATTCTTCGGTGTACCATGGAGCTTCACAATCTCACGAATGTAAATCTCTGCTAGTTTATTAGGAGAATAACCAGCATTGATCGGTATGAAGTGGGCTGACTTCGTTAGTCGATCCACAATAACCCAGATCGCATCATAGTTTCTAATCTTGGGCAAGCCCACAATCAAATCCATGGTCACACTTTCCCATTTCCATTCCGGAATCTCTGGGCTCTGGAGTAATCCAGGTGGTCTCTGGTGCTCAATCTTCACTTTCTGACAAGTGAGGCATCTCGCCACATACTTTGTCACATCACTCTTCAAACCCGGCCACCAATATACCGATTTCAGGTTATGGTACATCTTGGTCATACCAGGATGAAGGGTGTATCGGCTCTTATGCGCCTCATCCAGAATCTTCTGTCTCAACTCCGCCTTAAGTGGAACACAGACTCTTTTCTGATAGCGTACTAATCCACGAGGCGATAGGTCATAACCTGGGACTTCTCCCCGTTCAATTCGAGTCAGATTGCGCTGTATCCAGTCATCTTGCCCCTGAGCTTCTTCAATCTCAGTTCTCAGATCATTTTCCTCTTGGGAAACAGTGTAGTTGGCACAGATGATCTGGTTTGTCAAATTCAAATCACGAAAATCTTCAATTAATTTCTTCTCTCGTATCATCATAGCTGCAACGAGCACAGTCTTTCGACTAAGAGCATCAGCGACTACATTGGCTTTACCTGGATGATATTTGATTTCCAGGTTGTAGTCCTTAAGCAATTCCATCCAGCGACGCTGTCTCATGTTCAGTTCTTTTTGATCATACAAGTATTTAAGGCTCTTGTGGTCGCAGTACAGTTCCACAGTCACACCATACAGGTAATGACGCCAAATCTTCAAAGCAAACACAATGGCCGCAAGCTCCAGATCATGAGTGGGATAGTTCAATTCATGAGGCCTGAGCTGTCGAGAGGCGTAGGCCACCACACGTCCCTGCTGCATAAGGACACACCCTAATTCCTGCCCACTGGCATCAGAGTACACAACATATGTCGTACTGGGATCGGGCAAAATCAACACTGGTGCCGTAGTCAACCTCTCCTTCAGCTCCACAAAACATTTTTCACATTTCTCGTCCCACACAAACGGTTGATCCTTTCTCGTGAGCCTGGTCATTGGTAATGCAATACGGGAGAAATTCTGGATGAATCTCCGGTAGTACCCGGCAAGACCCAGAAAACTGCGTACCTCTGCCACAGATTCTGGCCTCTTCCAGTCCAGTACTGCTTCCACTTTACTGGGATCCACAGAGACCCCTTCTTGCGAGATAACATGGCCGAGGAATCTCACCTCCGATAGCCAAAACTCGCACTTGCTCAATTTAGCATATAGTTGCTTCTCACGCAAAATATTCAACACAACTCTCAGATGATGCTCATGTTCCTCCATACTCTTGGAATATATCAGAATGTCATCGATAAACACAACAACAAACTGATCCAGATACTGTCGAAAGATACAGTTCATGTAGTCCATGAAAACCGCAGGTGCATTGGTTAGCCCAAATGGCATCACCAGAAACTCATAATGACCATACCGGGTCCTGAAAGCAGTTTTTGGAACATCTTCTGCTTTCACTCGCAGCTGATGATACCCTGACCTTAGATCAATCTTTGAGAATACGCACGATCCAGATAACTGATCTAAAAGGTCGTCAATTCGAGGAAGTGGGTATTTGTTCTTGATAGTAACTTTGTTCAACTCTCTGTAGTCGATACATAAACGAAGACTCCCATCTTTCTTCTTTACAAACAACACTGGAGCTCCCCAAGGCGACACACTGGGTCTGATGAACCCTTTCTCAAGCAAATCTTCTATTTGTTTCTTTAACTCCGCCATCTCATTTGGGGCCATACGATATGGGGCCTTTGAAATAGAACCAGCTCCAGGTGTGATGTCAATTGGGAATTGAACTTTCCTCTCAGGAGGCAATCCGCTAAGGTCATCCGGAAACACCTCAGGGAATTCATTTACCACGGGTATATTACTCAAGGTTTCACCAGTTTCCCCCTGAACGGAGAAGAATACCATATACCCCTGGCAACCCTTCTCAATATACTTCTCAGCTTTAGCCGTAGAAAGGAAATTCATACTCGCATTCACAACCTCAGCCCTCTGAGAAACAGGATATACTATCCTCTTGTTCCCACAATCAAGTAACACGTTGTTTGCCGTTAACCAATCAAAACCCAAGATGATTTCCAATTGGTAAAGCGGTAGACAAATCAGGTCTATAACAGACTGGTGCCCTTCCACAGTTATAACACAATTTAGACAAACTTATGTGGTCAAGGCCTTAACACCCATCGGAGTTGACACTACCAAATCGAATGGTAACTTATGCACATGCATACCCAGGCGTTTCACACAATCATACGCAATGAAGGAATGACTGGCACCCGAGTCAAACAATGCTTGTAATAGATAGCCATTTAGAGAAATTTTACCTTGTATCAACTCAGGAGATCGACGGGCCTCCTCGTGGGTCATTGCAAACACTCGACCCTGTATCTTCGGCCTCTGTTCGGCTCTCGGTTGTTGACAATCCTTGGCAAGATGTCCTGACCGCTTGCAGTTGAAACAAACCATCTCTCCCTGACAGTTTTTCCCATAATGCGATTTGTTGCAACGGCGACATTTCTCCTCAGTCACAAACCTCTGAGGTTCACGGTCTCTGGGCTGATAGGGCTTCTTGTCACCACTCCTGTATGAAGACGAGCCCTGGCCTTTCCGCTTCTGAGCGGCATTACCCTTACTGGGTTCACTGCGGTGGCTAGTAACTCCGGCAGGATACAACTCTTTCAAGTTATTCTCCGTGATCCTGCACTGTTCAACCGCCTTGTTGAACTTAGTAAATTGATGCGTAGCCAGGCGCTTCCTCAACTTCCGCCTCAGACCGCGAATAAGCATATCAGAACTCCATTCTTCATCATCCTTAAACCGGAGATAGGAGGAGTATCGAGCCAACCGAACAAAACGGGACAAATAATCGTCAAAGCTCTCTGTGTCCCCTTGCCTGATATTAAGGAATTCTGTTTCCTTCTCCAGCCGCACTGATTTGGGAAAGTACTTCTCGTTGAACTCTTGTTGGAACAGTTCCCAAGTCAATGGCGTCTTATTACTCTTCAAGGTTGAGGCGATATTCCGCCACCAACGATCCGCATCACCCTCTAGTTTGTAGACTGCCAACCGTGGCTTTACATCATCTGGACAACAAAGCACTTCAAATATTTTCTCCAGCCGGTACAACCAGTCTTCAGCCGCTTGTGGGTCAAACCTTCCTCTGAATGCCGGAGGCAGATGCTTACAGAATCTGGTGACCCAATACTGCAAATCTCTTTCCTCTCTGAGTGGCATTCCATGTGACTCTCGATTCAGAGCAACATGGGGTGGGGACTCCTGAGGTCGTGTTGACCCCTCAGCAGTATCTTCAGGTCGGGTCTCCTCTTGAGTTTCTTCTGCAGTAGACTGAGCCGAAACTTCCCTATTCTTTGCCTTCTCAGCTCTGAGCTCTTCTCTTAGCTCAGTTATCATATCCCGCTGATCCTTGATTAGACCCATTAGCTCATGCATTGGATCTGGTGGATTTTCATTATCAACCTCCACCACAGGGTCCACACGCGGAATTTTGGGGCGTCCTCTAGTCTTCTTCATTCTACAAATAGCTTACCCCATTAATTCAACAGCAATAGTATGCACATATAGTCACAAACTTATAGATATCCATATCAATAAAACATATGTGTGCATACACCACAATCATTCACAGATACTCTTATATCCCTAAACCAACTAAGGGATCTATCCTAGCAACCTCTACCCTTGCCAGGAACTACAGCTCTGATACCAAAATGTAACCCCTTGCCTTAATTACTGTAATTATTATTCGATAATGCATAATAAAAAGGGGTTTGAGACCGTCGGATAGTTCAAAACGTATTAAATTACCTACCAAGCAGTAGGACCTTACAAAATTTTTAAAAACTTCTTTCCTACCCGGGTCTCGTTTTCGATTACCGAATATAATCACCTGTGCAGTTAATTTACATTCACATATATCAGAGTTCGTAATTTAAACCCCGGCAACCCCCGGGTTCATCTATATATATATAGAGTTCTATCTCCTGGTTAGGGGATTACAAAACCAAGTATTGTAACTAATTACAACTCAACGTTATACAGTAATCTCTTGTCCCAAAATGAACAACCAACAAAACCCATTATATGTCCCTAGGAGACTCTAACCACTCCGGGTCACGCGCTTCTCCTTGGAGCCAGTCGCCCTGTCTGAAAGGTTAGTTCAAAGGAAAGAATGAGATTCAAAAGAATCCCAGTAGTAACTAAACATTTATACCACACATAAGCACATAACATGTAAGCAAATCATCATGCAGCAGCAGCACAGATCACACTCCACCCTCATCCCCTTTCTCCGCCGGGAAGGCACACAACCCTAACCCGAACCGTTGTTAGCTACTCAGGGACTATTGGCGTGGCAGTGTATACATATAGCCTTATAGCCCATACAGCTATCCGGCTCTCACAAATGGCCCGTCGGCCTCACATATAGCCTTTCGGCTCACATATCACATATATCACACTTCATCCTCATCCCCTTTCTCCGCCGGGAAGGCACACTGCCTAAACCCGATCCGTTGTTAGCTACTCAGGGACTATTGGAATGACAGTGCTAACACAAATCCACAAAGGTCGCAGCATACAGATCCATTTCCAATCGACGATAAAACACACATGCAATGCATCATATTTGGTACAAAAGAAAAGTCACTACCTGATCCCTTCCTGATGTCTCTGGGCACAGCAGGCTCACGAGGATAGCAGATGTCAAATCCTATAATCAAATAGGGACATTTGGTTAATTTCCCTTTCCAAGTTCTTAATTCAATAACACTCTAAGTTGGTATTCATTTGGACTCTTTAGATGGCCATTAAATGCCTAAACATATACCTAAAGGGTTGGGTTAACTATCCCCAAAGATCCCCCTTTAGAAGGCTAACTTCTGTTTTTTGGTCTCTTCACTCGAGCACAGAAGGCCGTGCTCGAGCATGACTCCCGCTCTCACTCGAGCACGCATGCGAGTGACCCCAGCGAGTGCTTGCCCGAGAGCAACTCCCGCGACAAACCTACACTCTCACTCGAGCACAAGAGGCTGTGCTCGAGCAGAGACCCCGAGCACACTCGAGCACCACGGAAGTGAGGCTTGCGAGTGGCGACCCGAGAGCATCCCTCAACATCTTCCCCTACCTTCTCTCGAGCACAAACACCTGTGCTCGAGCACAGATCCCCAGTGCTCGCGACCACAAGGAAGTGCGGTCCCGCGAGTGTCCACCCGAGAGCAACTCCACTCCCAGGCAACAGACTCACTCGAGCACAAACTCCAGTGCTCGAGTGATCTCCCACTACTTGCTCCCATTACTCGCGAGTGCCAGCGCACTCTTGGCAACCACCCACGAGTGATCACCCGAGACGCTCACCCCCAGTGATTTCAGGCACCCTCACTCGAGCACAACATGCTCACTCGCGAGCACATTCATCCTGTGCTCGAGTGAGTTCTTCCCTCACTCAAGAAATCACCTCAGAAGCCAGATCGCAGCAACTGGTAAACTTCTCCAAAATCCACCAAATGGACTCCAAGGGTCCTTAAACTTGTCTCAAAGCTCATTATCACTCATTTCAACACAAGGAACCCATTGGCAACCACAACCAACCCAAATTCAACTCATTCAACACATTCTCTCTCTAAATCATAAATCCTCCAAAACCACAACTTAACACATTTCCCTCATTCAACTCCCATCAAATTCTGATCACTCCCATAAGTCAAAAATGACCAAATGAACAGTGACCCATTACCCAATGCCTACTCTTCCATTAACATCATATTTAGGTCAAATTTCTAGAATTTACATTAGTTATGCAAGCACCTTGACACATATATCAAAATGCATTACAAACCTACCTCTTACACTTGCTGAATTCAGAACTTGGATTCCTCAACTTTCGAATTTTCTCAAATTGTCATACACCACCAATCCCAAGTCTGAAATCATGGAAATATAGCTCTTGACCATAAGAACAACATTAATGAAAGCAAAGTGAGCATTTAGAGTCAAATACTCACCTATAATTCAAGCCCTCTCTTTCTCTTTACTTAGTAAATTCGCCGGAAATGGAGAGAGTAGTGAGAAAGAGTGAGTTGTAGATGATGATGATCTCATGGCTTCACACACACACAACCGACTAGGGAGAGAGAGAAGAGTGTTTGAATATTTGACTCATCCAAGAATCCACAACTTGCCACTTGGCACCATCTCAAGCTCCCTTACCATGATTTCACCAATTCTCTTCCATACTTGATTCCACCCCTTGATCTTTCAATCTCAACCATTGATCTCGATTACCAAGGAGTTTTCTCACCGATAACTAACCAGACAGTTGGTAAATTTACCGTTTTACCCCTGTTTAGCACAATACTTATTAAATCATGAATAATGATCTTATTATCACATTACACAACATAAACTTCAAATATGATTAATTAACATTAATTACATCATTTGAAGTCATAATTCCTTGATTAAAATCCAGGATGTTACAACAGGTATGGGCTCAGGAACACCAGAAGGCCCAGGAATAGAGGAGCCAGATGCCATAGCATCAAATTTGGCAACAATTGATCTCAAAAGCTCACCCTGGGCACGTTGTTCATCTAGCAACTCTTCGTGCCTTTTATCCATCCTCTCTATAAGTTGTCCTATCTTCTCATTCATATAAGTCACCAACTCCGTATTGGTATTTGCAATGTCCACATGAAAACTCTTCAGAATATTCTCCATGAACGTTTACATTGTGGCACCAAAGAAGGATGGAGAAGATGTGTTGGCTGGAGCAGAAGACTGTGTGTCATCCATTCGACTAGTTTCTTGTCAGTCTTCTTTTTCTTCTTGGGACTTGCTTGTAGAGGAGTCTTCAGAGGAATCTCAATATTCAATTTTCTAATTTGATTCCTCCCCACTGGTGCTATCCTCTCAATCGGCTCCATATGCTCCAATTACCAAATCTTATTCTTCTTGAGGAACAAGGAAATAAGTTGAGGATAAGGCATTAGAGTAGTTGGTTTTCCTTCATACCTATACCTCTTGATCTCATTGAAGATATACTCTCTCAAGTCCTTTTGCTCTTTGAGAATCAATTAGGCGAATTTCCTGAAGTCCCTCTCAATGAAATGATTAAAGTTATTGGATTTGTTCACCATGACTCTAGAGTAGATATACCATAGGACTCTATGAAAATCACTCATATCACTCGGATTGAAATTGAGAGGTCCCACTATCTCACCAGGTCTGAGGATAGAGAATATCTGGTTTGAATCAAGGTTAGGGTAATCATTACCAGGAGGATTTTTTATTCCTAACCAGGTATTGATTCTGGAAGGTGAGAATAGAATTCTTTATCGTCTAACCTTAGAAGTTATTTCTTCTTCCACAGACTTCCTAACGGGATCATTAATAGGTTCGAGGTTATAATAAAAATGCCTCACAGCTTTGGTGCAAAATGGGAGTTTAACAAATAGCCAGGGCATATAGGAATCAAGGTAGGGACTCAGATCGAATTTCAATACCTCTTTAAGCACCTTGTAGTCAATGTAGTGCATCTTGAACACATTTCTTCTTGCAAAATGACTCAGGTACTTCTGTGATTCCTCAAGCTTACTTACGTTGAATCCCTTTGGAGGAAATGTAATTTCTTTATCCCTCTCTTTTGTTTGCTTTGAAGACTGCCCTTTCTTTGTTTCCTTAGATTGGAAAGCTTCTTCAAGCATGCCTACCATGACTTTTGTAAGCTTCTCACTAACCTTAGGCTTTTTCAGAGGCTTAGGAGAAAAATTGGGTGTGTCGAATGAATCAGAGGAAGGAGGAGATGACTCTTTTGTTGTTTTGCCTTTTCCAGGAGGTGAACTCTTCTTTGGATTGAGCTCTTGTGGCAATGGGCTCCTTAATCACAACCCCTTTCACCTTTGGCTTGGTTTGCGGTTTGGCTTTGGTCTTAGGTTTAGGAGAAATTTTCCTTTTCTTGGTAGGAGGAGAGGAATATGAATCAGAGGGTTGATATGGTTTAGAAGACTCAGAGCGAGTGCTAAGATTGGGAGATTTTGTCCTCACCATTGTGATTTGTGAGAATCAAAGATTTCTGAAAAATAGAGACAAGCGTCGCGAATGTAAGGTAAGAATTTCTGAGCAATCTGGGAGTATTTAGAAGGTAAAAGAGAATGGGTTTTGACGGAAATAAGAAAGGAAAAAGATTATGAAAAGTTTTTGTGAGAGCACTAGGAGAATCACTCTGGAGATTTTGTGAGAAATGACCAAGTATCGTTTAAAATAACCTAGAGCCCGACATCACTCGAGGGCTTACTCGAGTGATCATCAGCATCACTCAGGTAGCTACTCGAGTGATCATACCAAAAAAATTTAAAATACAGCAAATTTGAGAGCGTACCTGGCATGAATAATATTGTAATTATCCATATATATTCCCTCGATCATTTCATGACTCTTTAGAACAGATTTGAACTAAAACTTAGCTTATTTGAAATTTGCACCCCGGTTCACTCGAGGCCTTACTCGAGTAACGTTGAAGTTCATTCGAGGCCTCCCTCGGGTAATCTGTCTCTTCACCTTCTGACTATTCATTTCCAATCGTTGTGCCATTTTATTTGAAATTAATGCTTCACTGGCACGTTACCACGTTCATTACTCGAGTAATGCATCCATTACTTCAAGTTGTCACTCCAGTAATGCTCATTACTTGAAGTTGTCACTCCAATAATGCTCATTACTTAAAGTTGTCACTCCAATAATGTTGTCCTCTGTTAACCTCTGCTATTCATACTCCAAAACATATTATTATGATCTTGCAAAATAAATTGCTAGAACTCCGATGCTTAAGTTAGTAATCATCAAAACATCAATAAATAATATCATTTAACATTTTGTAACACTAAATAACTTACAATTCATTGGGATTTACCATTCCCAATTATCGTCTAATATATAAAAATTGATCTTTTGCAAGAGGTTTTGTGAAGATATCAGCTAGTTGAAGATGAGTTGGAATGAATTTTACTTTAACATCTTTCTTTTGGACATGATCTCTGATGAAGTGATGTCTACCATTAATATGCTTGGTTCTGGAATGTTGAACAGGATTTTTTGCCAAGCTTATTGTGCTAGTGTTGTCACAGTATATTGGTGTTTCTTTCAAATAAATACCAAGATCCTAGAGTTGTTGCTTTAGCCATATTACTTGTGCACAACAACTTGATACTGCAACATACTCAGCTTCCGTTGTCGAAAGAGACACTGTAGTTTGTTTCTTTCTAAACCATGATACAAGTGAGCCTCCAAGAAACTGAACATGTCCACTTGTACTATTTCTGTCCGTCTTGTATCCTCCATGATCAGAGTCTGAGTATGTAACTAGATATTCACTTCTTCCTTTGGGATACCAGAGACCCAATTATGGTGTGTCAGCAAGATATCGGAAGATTTGTTGACAGTTTCAACATGAGACTCTTTTGGTGTTGATTGATATCATGCACACATACCCACACTGAATTGAATGTCAGGCCTGCTTCCAGTGAGATAGAGTAATGATCTAATCATTCCTCTATATTTTGTGATGTTGTAATCTTTTCCCTTGACATCCGCATCAAGCAATGTGGTTGAGCTCATAGGCGTGTCCGTTCCATTTGCTTCATCCAATCCATACTTCTTCAATGGCTCTTTCAAATATTTCATTTGAGATATGAAAATTCCATTATTTCTTTGTTTGATTTGCAAACCGAGAAAGAAATTCAATTCTCCCATTGTAATACCCTGAATTTTGAGACTTGAGGCTAGAGAATAAGCCTGAGATTAGTGGATTGCTAAGCCCCGGTTTAGCAAGATCCCAAATTGTTATTAAGGGTTAATGACTCCAAAAGTGGATGTGGTTAGTGATAAATAACCCTTTTGGAGATTATGGTGTGATTTGGCACCCGATGTGATTCGTAAGTGCTGTGAGCAGCGCCGAAACCCCGTATTTGAGTTCAATTATGGATTAACATCTAAATTGACTTAAAATAGAGGGGAGGGTGCATTGTGAAAGAAAATGAATGAGGAAATGTATTTGATGGTGATTCAAGAGGAATCGCCATAATCAGGGGCAAAACGGTAAAGTTACCGACCAATTGGTCAGTTACCGAAGAGGAAACTCATTGGTAACTTCAAGATCAATGGTTAGGAGTGATTTGTGTAATAGATCAAAGGGTGGAATCAAGTATATGTGTGGGTTTGTGAGCTCATGTGAGGTTTGTCAAGATCTTGACACTTGGCATCTTTTGAGCCATTGGATTGGGTCAACATGTCAAAGATCTTTCCTCTCTCCTCTCCCTCTCTTTAGGTCGGTTTTGGGGCTCTAAAAACTGACTTGCCTCATCTTCATCATCATCTCTCATCTCTCTCTTGTCCTCCATGATCGTCCAAAGCTAAGGGAAGGAAGAGAAAAGAATAAGGTGAGATTTGGCTTGTTTCTTGTCCTCTAATGCTCTAATACCCTTCTTTAATACTGTTCATAGTGATGAGAGCTTCATTGCTATGGTTTTAGATTCTTGATTGAAGGTGTTTGATGGCTTGAGGAAATTTGGAAAGATGAAGCATCAAAGAATTGGGTTGGGAAAGAGGAAGAGGTGTGAGTATTTGAAGCCTTTTGATCTAAATTTTGTGAATTGTGGATGAGTTTAGTGAATTTTGAATTTTGCCTTGATTTTCTTGTGATTTTGGATTGGATGAATTGGGTTGTGTTTTATGTTGAAATTGATGCCCTAGTGTGTTTTGGTGTCATTGGAATTGATTTGGGAACTTGAGATGGAAAGTTGTGCAATGTTGAGTTGAAATGTGATATTGTGTGACATGTTGCAATTCATTGTGAAACATGTCAATATAATGTGAATTTGGTTGATTTGGTATTTCCAATGGATTCCTTGTGAAATTTTGTGTGAGAATGATGTTTGATATGAAAATTGAACCATTGGAAGCCAATTGTGCAAATTTGGAAATCTGTCCATTGAATTTCTGTTCTGGGCAATCTGTTTGTGTTGCCGTTTTGAATGGGCAAATGATGTTAGAAAATTCTGAAACTTTCCAGTATTGAATTTCACATCCCAAGCTTCAAAATGGATATATAATTTGTGCCATTTCGTTTTTTGAACTGGGATTTATGTTTGTCCAAAGTTTGAGGTCGAAACTGGATTCTGTTTTGGGACAGTCTTGAGTTTTGGGGAATTCTGTATTTATGTGGTGATTTCAAGTATTGGCCAATATTTTTCCTATGAAGAAGACTTAAACATATTTCATTTGGCTTTGGGATCACCTCGTTTTGATATTTTTGGAATTAGTTATGAATTTCCTAAGTTGCCTTGGCTGCAGCGCAAAAGTTTCTGTGCACTTTTTGGCCGCAGCCACAAATTCTTGGCTACAGCCAGAAACCTTATGTACGTGTTCTGGCTGCAGCCAGAGGATCTTGGCTGCAGCTAACCCCTATTTTTAATAGTTTTTTATTTTGAAAGGTGATTTCCAACCTAGTATGTCCCAATCCTTTAGGCTTTCGTTGAGCTTATTTTAGCCACCTAAAGGGTGTGAATGGTAACCAACTTTAAGTGATAAAAAAAGTAAGGATTTGGAATTGAGATTGACCCTATATCCTTGATTTGGTTTATAGGGTTCAGTATTCGTTTGGATCGCGGGTCAGTGGAGCTGGAGCATACGTGGAAAGAAAAGTGTAGGGAACATATCTCTTCTGCTTGTATTTGATATGTGTTAGTGTGTTGTTGCATGTCTTAGCTTTGCATGATTATGTGTAATTTGAAGCTATATTTCAATTATGCTATGGCCATATGTATGTTGTTCGAAGCATTGAGCTTACAATTGTCATTGTGTTAGCATGAGTTATGTGATGCAAGCATGTCATGCATTAAACATCTATCGTACATGCATATTGATATTGTTTACCTACTGAGATTCTCTCAAATCTCACCCTCCCCTACTAACCATGTAGACAGGGCAAGAGGCTCGAGGGGGAGGCATGCAACCAAGGGCGGCAAGGACTCCTTCGGGTGTCATTCTGATAGTTGGTTATCATAGTTGGAACTATTATGTATATTTGGATTTAGATTTAGATATGTACGGGTTGGAATGTGTTTGGGTACGATATTTGTAGATGTATTTGAGAGAATTTGTGTAATCCCCATATGGAAGTTGTAATGGGCAATTGTACCCTGTGTATATTTAGTAAAGATATGAACCCGGGAGTTGCCGGGATGATATTGTTGTACACTCTGATATTTTTATAAATGAGATATTCCGCGTGATGTAATTGTATTCAAAATTGAATTTGAGACCAGGTTAATTAGATTTCAAAAGTGGATTGTGAAAACCCTATCGTGAAGATGGGATTTTAAATAAGTTTTTGTTTCTTATGGTCTCTATTTCACTTTAATCACGTATTTCGGATATAATTACGGAAGGGGGTTACACCCATCATTGACATCTCAAACTCCCCCTGCATTATCTCAGAAAATTCTTTGCACATAGTTTCATAAGTAGCACCGAAAACTATATCATCAACATATATTTGCACAATTAATATATCATCACGTTTTCATTTTATACAAAGTATTGTATCAACTTTTCCTTGTACAAAACCTTGATCAATAAGAAATTTATTGAGCCTTTCGTACCAAGCTCTAAGAGCTTGTTTTAAACCATACAAAGCCTTTTTGAGTTTGAAAACATGGTCAGGTTTGGTTACATCTTCAAAACTTGGAAGTTGATCTACATATACTTCTTCCATGATGTAGCCATTTAAAAATGCACTCTTTACATCCATTTGATAGAGTTTGAATCCTTTGATGCATGCAAATGCTAAGAGTACTCGTATAGCTTCCAATCTAGCCACTGGAGCATATGTTTCCTCATAATCAATTCCTTCTTCCTGATTATAGCCTTTGACCACCAATCTTGCCTTGTTTCTGACAATAATTGCGGATTCATCAAGTTTGTTCTTAAATACCCATTTAGTGCCTATGATCGGATGATCCTTAGGTCAGGGTACCAAATTCCAAACTTGATTTCTTTCAAATTGGTTTAGTTCTTCTTGCATTGCTATAACCCAATCATTGCCTGATAGAGCTTCGTCAATATTAGAAGGTTCACTCTCAGAAATGAATGCAAAAAAACTAACTTCATTGAAAATTCTATTTCTACTTTTGACCCCTTCATTCACATCTCCTATGACTTGATGTAGGGGATGACTCCTATTGTATTTCCAGGCTTTAGGTTGTCCTAGTGACTGATATTCTTCCTTGGTTTGATCAACTTCCGGGATAAGAGATTTAGAAATAGATTGACCATTTCTTGATTTAAAACAACTTCCTGTTCATCATTAATGGTTTTGTCAGAGGATTCAAATACAACGTGAATTGATTCTTCAACAACACATTCTTTTATTGAAAATTCTATATGCTTTACTTCGATTAGAATAGCCTAGGAAAATTCCTTCATCTATTCAAGAATCAAATTTTCCTAAGTTATCTTTACCATTATTATGAATGAAACACTTACAATCGAAGACGTGTAAATGAGAAAGATTCGGCTTCCTTCCTTTGTATAGCTCATATGTTGTCTTTCCAAGTTTTGTTCTAATGTAGGCTCTATTTGAAATATAGCATGATGTGCTCATTGCATCGGCCCAGAAAACTTGAGACACGTTCTTTTCATTCAGCATTGCTCTAACCATTTTAGTGAGCACTCTATTCTTACATTCCATGACTTCGTTTTGTTGTGGTGTCCTTAGAGCAGAGAAATTGTGATAAATGCCATTAGTATCACAATATTCTTCAAAGACTTGATTTTCAAATTCTCCACCACGATCTGTCTTGATACCCACAATAGACATACCTTTCTCATTTGCACTTTCTTGGTAAAAACAATGAATTCTACAAAGGTTTCATCATTTGATGACAGAAAAATAGTCCATGTAAATCTAGAGAAATCATCAACAATGACCAATGAATATAAGTTGCCCCCAAGGCTTTTAACTCTTGCTGGACCAACTAAATCCATATGTATCAATTGAAGTGGTCAATTTGTTGTAATTTCATTTTTCGATTTGAAAGATGATTTAGTTTGTTTACCCTTTTGGCATGCGTCACAAATCAAATCATTTTTAAAACTTACTTTGGGTAATCCAAGAACTAAATCCTTTTTGAGTAGTTTGCCTAGTTACTGCATGTTGACATGAGCTAGTCTCTTATTCCATAACCAACTTTCATCGGCATTACTTAAAAAAAATTTCAGAGTTATTTCTATTGATATCAACTGTATAGCAGTTACCTTCCCTTTTTACTCTGAGCTTTGCCTTGATATTTTTCTTATCAAGTTGTAAGTCTTTCTTGTTGACAATCAGACATTCCTCTGAATCAAATATTATCCAGTTGTCTTTATCTGCACTTTGACTTACGCTTAGCAAATTATGACACAAGCCTTTAACGTAATATATATCTTTGACTTGTATTCCTTTAACGTTTTTTATTTCACCAATTCCTGATATTTTTCCGGATTGATTTCCTCCAAATTTTACCTTTCCACCTTCCTTAGGTTGCAATGTGGTAAAAATTTCAAAATCACCGGTCATATGTCTAGAGCATCGACTGTCTATGTACCATTTGTTGTTTTTGGATGCTTTAAGACATGTTTGCAATCAAATACGATTAAGTCTTAGGTACCCACATCTTTTTGGATCCTTTTGGGTTAGTACAAAAATTTTTCAGAACATATGAACCTTTAAGTACCCATTTGTCGGTTCCTATATGTCCTTTCTTCTTATGAATGCATGATGAAAAATAATGACCTTTTCTATTACAATAATTACAATGTGCAAAAGGATTTGAAGTATGTACAGAATGCTGAAAATAATTCAAGTATGATTTACCTCCATCTTTCTTTCTTCCTTTCCTTCTGTCTGATTTTGGATCATATCCAATCCCAGATCTGTCATTCATAAATCGTTGAGCTGTTAAAATTACATTTAGCATTTCACTTTCTTTAGTGAATTTTTCAAGAGATTTAGTAAGATCGGTGTTTTTCTTTTTCAAAGAGGTACAGTTTTCACAATCCTTTTCAAAATTCTCTTTAAGTTCTACTTCAAGAACTTTGCTTTTCTTTTTGAAAACAACTAGTTCTTTAACTACTTTGATGAATTCAGAATGTAAAGCATTATATTCGGAAAGTAATTCATCATAGGTAGGATCAGAATCAGTTACCTCTTCTTCTGTTTGCTCTTGAGCAACTAGACAGATATTGGCTACTTACTCTTCATCGCTTTCTTCATCAGAAGAGATATCTCCCCATATGGAAAATATAAAGGCTTTCTTCTTGTAGAATTTTCCTTTCGTCTTCTCTTTATTCTTCTAAATCAATTCTTGACATTCTGATTTGAAATGTCCCGGCTTTCCACATTCATAGCAAATGATGTGTTCTTTATTGCTTATTCCTCCTTTCTGAAAATTTTTGAATCCTTGGCCTTTATTGTAAAACTGTCTGAATCGTTTTATGATTAGGCCCATTTCGTCATCATCAAGCTCTTCATCTTCATCTTGTTCTTCTTCTTTTGCTTTCAGTGCTAGACCTCTTTTCTTCTTATCACTAATATCATCTAGTTCTCGTTTGAACTTTAACTTACTTTCAAATTCAGAAAGACTTCAGAATAGAGAAGCAACCGATCACATTAATTTACCTTTTTCTTTCTCAATTATAGTGACTTTTGCCTCCCAGTCTTTAGAAAGAATATTTAAAATCTTTCGTACTTGGGTATGTTGATCATAGATTTTTCCAAGTGCTACAAGTTGATGAACAAGGTGAGTATACCTAAGTTCAAATTCAGCTATCGACTCACCTGATTTCATTAGAAGTAAATCAAACTCAGTAACCAGAGTATTGATTCGGTTTTCTTTTATTCCTGAAGTTTCTTCGCGGGCTATTTCTAAGGCTTCCACATTTCGTTAGCTGTTGGGAGTGTGCAGATTTTGAAGTACTCATTTTGACTCAAGGCACTTTGAATCATTAGAATTGCTTTGCTATTGAGTGTAATGAGTTTCTTGTCATTCTCATCATATTCTGCTGGTGTCTTGGGAACTCTTTATGAATCAACAATCTTTTCAGGTTTGTAGTTTCCACTCTCAATCACATCACATAGCCCATATTCAGTAGCCATTACGAAGACTCTGAACTTTGCTTTCCAGAATGAGAAGTGTTCGCCATTGAAACCTGGAGGTCTTGTGATAGAAGCTCTATTGTGAAGAATGCCTTCACCCATGCTTGCCAATGGATCCTTCATAGGCTATTAAACCTTAACAAGAAGACCTACGCTCTGATATCAAATGTTAGTGCAAGCGTTTCACCCAAGAGGTGAATTAGGTGATACCAGAAATTTCATTGTGTATAAGTAAATTAACTGAATATTTAAAACAGTTGAGAGCAAAGAGAAACATCACTGAAGTGTACACCGGGATTTATACTGGTTCGGCCAAACCACTTTGACCTACGTCCAGTCCTCAGAGCATCTCTGAGAGTTTCACTATATTCTCTAAGATTCAATGGGTTCTTGGCACCTCAGTACACAACAAGTTCCTTCACCTAGACACTCGCTCCCCCTTACACGCTGTAATCAAATCCCCAACTCAAGGTTCTACAACCTTAAGTTATCTCAATAACAAATATTGAGTTTGTAACGAAAAACTCTCTCACAGAGCAAATATATAATCACTGAAGTACAATGAATGAGTATAAGAAAACAAAGCACTAAGAGTGTGTTGATCAGTGTAATTTCAGTTCTTGTGTCTTGTTTTCTTCACTTTGAATGCTCCATATATATAGATATTTATAATGTATGTTCGAAGCAATTCAAACATGTCCATTAGAGTTGTGCAGTAACGGTTGACTATTCTTTGAATTTGAAAACTATCCGTTTGTGGTAGGTGAGATCTCGGACACTTTATTTGACTTTACTCTTCTTGCTTGATCTCTTCATTGTTTCTCTGCAAATGTACTTAGAATACTAGTGCAATGAAGATTTAATCATATAGAAAACAATTTAATAAACAATCAATGAAAAATATAATTTCTGGACTGCCTTACTCGAGTGGCTACTCGAGTGATCATGTCTGTTACTCGAGTGGTCCCTCGAGTAAACCTGTCAAAAATATGGCAGTGGATAACTTAACATATTTCATAAGATATTACTCGGGAAAGACATGGAGTGAGATATATCACAAACCTTTGAAATACCTGATTACTCGAGTGGCTACTCGAGTGGCCATGTCTTTCCTTCACAAGTTACTCGGGTACTAACTCTGGTAATCTGATTACTCGAGTGGCCATGTGTTTTCTTCAAAAGTTACCCGAGTGCTCCCTCGAGTAGAGTTCAAATAAGTTTGCAGATTACTCGATTATTCCCTCGAGTAATATCATTCAAATCTTGACTGAGAGTTTGCTTACCTGGTTACTCGAGTGATCCCTCGAGTAATGGATCAAATAACTCTGTAGATTATTAGAGTGCTCCTTTGAGTGATACTTTTTTCTCACATCGTTACTCGAGTTGTTACTCAAGTAATATGTTGCATTTCTTGGCTGAGTGCTACTGGAAGATTTTGTTACCTGATTACTAGAGTGGCTACTCGAGTGATGCCTTTGCAAATCATGTTACTCGAGTGGCTACTCGAGTAATAGTCTATATAACTTTACAGATTACTCGAGTAGTCCCTCAAGTAACATCTTCCAAATTTTGGCAGTGCTTCTCTGTATGAAATTCTCTGTGATTAGTCAAGTAGATACTCGAGTAATAGCTTCCCTTACTCGAGTAGCTACTCGAGTAAGCTAACACAAAATTTGTTTATTACTCCAGTGCTTACTTCAAGTAATGCTTTGCCACTTTGTTCAAATTCATTTGTTTGTTATCAAATCCTTTTATATCAATGATCCAATCTTTGTTTTCATCAAAACGTATGTGATCTAATACACTATACATCAAAAGCAAATGGTAAAAAAGAATAAAGGCCTATGTAAAGCAATAGTCAATTGAAGAACTTGAATGTAAAGAACTTACCTTTGGCTGGAACCACTTTATTGGACTACTTTTACTGTCACGCTTCCCTCCCATTATATAATATGTCTTCAGTGCACTATAATAATTAAAATGATTAGCAGAAGACATTAAAACAATTGAGTAAACTCAAAAATCAATGACTGACAAATAAATTAACTTACGTGTTAAAAATATTTTTGATATCTCCGCCTGCCTTGCGACCTAGTGATTCAAACTAAAAGATGATGTTGATCGAGGGACAAGACTCTAATGATAACTATAATCACATATATAGATTAAAATGAGGTTAATAAAATGATACTTTTAGCAAAGTGAATATGTGCAAATATATCAAATTAAGTTACTTGCCTTTCAACAATAGGTGCTAGATAACAAGGCAGCTGAGTCTCACCTATTGTATAGCCTAGATAGCTCATCCGATCTTCAAACCTATGGTTATTACGCAGTGCCATATTGCCAGGACACAATAAGCCATATGTAGTGCTAAGCTCTCGCTCAACACACATTTGCGGAAGCAGCTACCACATAAATGAAATAAGCAATGACTCAGCAAATATAGAAACCTAAAACTCCTAAATATCAGTGCATTAATTCTAGTTTAAAATTATAAATAAACTCACATGATTGCAAATATGAACCATCTTATGTTTATCTCTTATAAAGATAGGAACTCTCTAATATATTTGTTATCAATTCCATAACTATACGATATTCTTTGACCCATAATCCCACAAGGCATTTGCAAATCGACCTTGTTAATTTGTTGATGAATATTTTGCTGTTGTGCCAATAAGGGAAATTTTGTTGCTTCTCTTTCATCCTAGTAACACACAAAATAAAGATTATAAGTAAGACGTCAAGGATCAAGTAACAGTAAGGTGTTTCCTACCATTAGAGGGGCTAGCACAGTTTGAATAAGATGTTGAGGCCACAAGATGAAAGATCTTGTTGCCTGACCTAGTCTGGCAACCTCGTCATCAGGGAACGAGACACCTACACCTTCCTCCCCCTGTTGAACATTTGTGACATTGACCTTACGTTGATCGTCCTGGATTTGGTTATTATGGTGGGTAGTAGCATATGTGTATACAACAGTATCAGCAACAACATGCAGGTATGGGACATCCAAATACAGAGTGCAAGGTTCTCCAAGCTCTAGTGAAGGAACAGGGCCACCATGTCCAACCTCTGGGGAATTGTAACTGCCTTGGTGTTGGGAAAGGCCGGGGATTCCTGAGTAAGAGAAATGAAAGAATTAATTAAAATAACGTAAAGAAAAAATCAATATTATATTAAATGAAATTATTTACAAACTTGAGATCTAGGCTCCGCGTTACATATCCTGCCTTGGATGTGAGACAACACCGTCGAATTCATCTCACCATGTAGCTCACTCAACAACTCTTCTTTAAGCTCATCTCGAAGTGATTGACGTATTTGCACCGCTAGCTCTGCTTGGATTTCCTCTCGAACCCTAGCCACAAACTCCTTACTGATTTCACCTTGTCCATAAGGTTGTGAACGTTGTCTAAAGTATCTTGAGATACCAACTCCTCTTGACTCCCCTCTAACTTGACCAGGGTGATCTAGATTCCCAAGTGTCATTGCTAAGATATACATCCTTACAGTTTGAATGAAGGAACCTTGGTTGCTCTGCTCTTCAAGTTCATCTTGCAACATACAATGGATAAATAAAAGTAATTACATGCAATCTTGTTAGGAAAATAAAACACTTAAATATACTTGTTATTAAATACTCACAATCCTTTTAGCGACATCAAAAACGACTGGATTTATATATTTTTCTCCCTTTATCCTCCCTGCTTTCCATTTTTTGTGACATGGGGGAAGAGGTGGCACCTGTACGATAATACTAGGATCTGTTTGGGCTGCTTCCTCTAATTTCTGTAATTCATCTTGCATCATCTTCTTTTCAAGCTCCTGATAACCCCCATGCGACATGTAATGCGGATAATTGTTTTTAGCTCACCTCTATTTATTTGCTTGACTCAATTCCTATATAAAAAAAGAATAATGAAAAATGAGTTAGTGAGGTCAAGTAAGTTCAACTAAAATGTTTAACACTTAGATTAACAAAATATACCAAGAATTTGGGATCCTGACGCGATGCCACAAAAAACCTCCAGTCATTTGGAGAAAGAAATGAAAACTCTTTACAAGGATCTTTATGGCTCTTTACCCTTGAATGTACTTGGTTGTGAGCATGGACTTGAAATCTTTCTATCGCTCATGAATTTCCCCCATCCAATGTTTGTACATCTGCTTCATATTAGGAACATCATAGATTTGCTACAAAACAAAAAATATATAATAGTTATATATGAACAAATAGAAATAAAGATATAGATAAAAAGACAACTTTACATACCAAAAGTTGTTCCTAAATCATAGCCTTCATGTCCTTTAAAACTTTCCTCTAGGTAGGAATTAGAACACTAACTTTACTCTGACCCAAAAAGCCAACATAGCTAATAAATATGTCTCCCTTTTCGCTGATTAGTTTTAAATCAGCATCGAATTCCATGTGAACCCTTGCCTTTTCTTCCTCATGATGTTTGACCAACGACTGCAGCTTTGTGCTTCCTCTAACCTTTTTCTTAACAGGTGAACTAGCAGAGTCGCCCAAATTTGAACTTGCCATGATCCTGCTAAGAAATAAATGTGAGATATGATAAGTAAATTGAAATTACATACACACTTTAAACAATTCAAAATCTTACTTTAAATGTTTTCCCAAATTCCTTCATAATGATCAACTCTAGCTGCATATTCACCATCATCTACCAATTCTACTTCAGTTGGCATAGGCAGATTTGTAGTAAAAGGCGGTGTGTTATCGAGATTCAAACTTGGATCACCATCCTTTTATTTTTTACTTTGAAGTATAATAGACAAATTTTCATTTGCTGGATCAATGACATAAAACACTTGTTCTGCCTGACTTGCTAGAATGAATAGCTCATCTTTATAACCAACTCTTTCAAGATCAACTGATGTAAATCCAAATTGATCTATTTCAACAGCATTATTGTTAACCCACTTGCATTTAAATAAAGGAACTCTCAACTTAGTGTAGCTTATATCCCATATGTCTTCAATAACTACATAATAGACCATGGATTCCAAAATGGGGTTTTTGTCTTTCAAACTAGAAAAGTGCATTGAATCAGCTACCATCATCACCCTACTATTTTGCATAGTACTTATATTATCCTGGGTTTTTGTGTAGAAAGAATATCCATTTATATCGAAACCACTCCAAGTTATGACTTCAAAAAAAGGCCCCCAAGCTAACTATTTGATTGCCTCAGATACATTGGTCTCGTGCGCTATCTTATCCTTGAACCACTCTATGAAAGTCTTGTTTTACTCATTAGCTATCTGCATGTCATTTTTTCTTGGATATATCTCCTTTGAACTCTTTATGTGTTCGGCTAAGTACAGCTGAACTTCTTTCGTATTATTCAAGATATACAAGTATGCTTGCAACACCTCTTCACGACACATACTCTTCACTTTGAGCCCTTGTGTTCCCTTACTTGTACCCTTTTCATGATGAGATTGGGCCTTCGACCTTGATAGATATTCTTTGCAAAAGTCCATAGCCTCTTTAACGACATATCTTTCCACAATTGAGGCTTCATGTTGATAAGGATATTTATAATTACCTTTTAAGTTCTTCATGTATCGCTCGAAAGGGTACATCAACCTTAGATAAACTAGGCCACATAGTCTTACCCCCTTACCAGATGAACTATTAAATGCACCATTATATCAAAGAATGCAGGAGCAAAATGCATCTCTAATTCGGATAGAATAATATAACCCTCATTTCCAAATTCCTCTAACCTTCCAATGTCAATAACTTTACTAAAATAGTATTAAAGAAATTACACAACCTTGTTATCGTGGTTCGCACATCATCTTTCATAATGCCTCTAATAGCTACTGGTAATAGTTGTTGCATCAAGACATGGCAATCACGGGACTTCATTCCAACTAACTTCAAATCTTCCATTGACACAAGCTGGCTCACATTAAAAGAATACCCTTATGGCACCTCAATACAATACAAACACCCATACAAACTTCTTCTCTTGGCTTTTGACAATGTATGTGCTACTGGCTCCATATACTCTCTCTTCCCATCATCTCTTAGTTGTAATGTAGTCGTTCTCTTATTCCCATTTCAACCAAGTCTAGTCTCGCACTAATTCCATCTTTCGTTTTCCCTGCTATGTGCAAAAGCATACCAACAAGGCTATCACATACATATTTTTCCACATACATCACATCAATACTATGTCTCACATCAAGACTACGCCAATATGGAAGATCAAAGAAAATTAACCTCTTCTTCCATATATTCTTCTCACCTGTGCTCTTTTGAATTTTACCAAAAGTGACATTGATTCTTTCCACCCGACTATAAACCTCGTCTTCAGTTAATGGCTTCAAAGCCATTCCATTCTCCAGCAAACCGTTAAAAGCCTTCTTTAGCCTATGGTATGGGTAGAATCAAGGAAGAAATTGTCTATGACCAAGGTAGACCAGTTTTCTACCGTGCTTGAGTTAATGAAAGTGTGTGCTTGCTTCACATATCGGACATGCTTTGTGACCCTTAATGCCATAACCTGACAAGTTCCTGTATGTAAGGAAGTCTTAATCATGGTGAAAATCATTGCACGTAGCTTAAACGACTGTTGCTTATATGCATCAAACACATCTACGCCATCCTCCCACAACTTCTTTAAGTTCTCTATCAAAGGTGCCAAGTAGATATCGATATCGTTCCCTGGCTGTTTCGGTCCTGAAATTATTATAAAAGTATCATATACTTGTGTTTCATACACAACTAGGGAGGTAAGTTATAAATCACCAGCAGAACTGGCCATGCACTATGTATACTACTAAAAGTACCATAGGGATTGATTCCGTCTGTGCAAAGCCCAAGCCGAAGGTTTCTAGGCTCGCTACCAAATCCGAGATACATTTCATCTACTTTCTTCCATTATGGAGAGTCAGCCGGGTGTCGAAGGTATTTTCCATCACATACTCTGTCATTATAATGTCATCTCAACTTCTTTGCTTCTTTCGCATTAGCAAACATTCGTTTGAACCATGGTATGATTGGAAGATACCACAAAACCTTTAAAGGTTGCTTTTTAATTGTCTTATCACCACACCTAGTAGCTTTCTTCACTTTGTATCTGGAAGTTTTATATTTCGGACACTCACTTAATCCTTCATACTCATTTCTATACAATACGCAGTCATTAGAGCAAGCATGTATCTTTATATACTCCATACCCATCGTAGACAATATTTTCTTGGCCTCATACATATGATTTGGAAGTTATTATCCTCTGGAAACAAATCACACAACAATTCAAGTAACAATGTGAAACTACTATCGGTCCACCCATAAGTTGCCTTTAAGTTGACCAAGTGCAAAATACCTAACAAGCGTGTGTACTTAGTACATGCAAGGCACAAAGGTGTCTCTACATCACTCCGCACGCTATCATATACAAGCGATTGTGCAAAACTTTCTTCCTCAACATCCTGAATCATTTTCTCCATTCTATCGTCATCTCCAACCTCCAAAACTTCCTTCTCGTGGGACGCACAAGCGGTTACTTCCTCACCATGCCATATCCACCTTTTGTACCTAAGATTTATTCCATCACAAAATAAGTGATCTCTTATATCATCAATATCCCGTAAACTCTCATTTAAACACTTCGCATATGGGCAAAAATACTTCCCTTTTTTACTAGGCGTATTTATTCTAGCAAATTTAATAAACTCTTCTACCTCATTCTCATATTCTTCACTAGTTCTCCAAGCATTCATCCAACAGTAACCCATTTTACTACAACCTATGCCATTTTCGACAATACTCAATTTTAGACCAATTATCATTATGATATGAATATGGATCAAGAAAAGGGATGCCTTGCTCATTTATTAAAAATTTCAATAGCTTTTGTGCTTAAATTCAACAATAAGAATGAAGGACAATACAATACACTATATATATATATATATATAAATAGTTGCCACAATCTAATAATAAGGTTGCACCTTTATTATAAAAAAATGCATTCTTCAAATTTCAAACACAAAATACCGTGCATATCTAAAAAAAATTTGAAGGCTTGGGTTGTATTGAATTAAATGATTGAACATTTTTTCTCCTTCAAATAATTAACTTAATCAACTTTTTCAATACATGCAAATTAGTTATCTAGTTACTAAGTACATATGACATGAGGGAGTACCATATATTTCCCATTAGTCTCACATAATGTTTATATCTATATGTAAGTTGAATATATGTTTTATTTTTATAAGTATATGGTACAAAATAATTTTTAAAGGGAAAATTATTTGAATAAGCCTCTATTGTAAAATTTATTGTATGAAGGTGCTTGTAAATATATGTTTTTGAATATGTTTTTCTTCTTCTTTTTTTCCTTATAGAATTAATTACAATGGACAGGTTTGGTTTAAACTTGTAAATAAGGAGCAATGCTTAAATCACCATTTTAATACTTAAAACATGTATTATCCATTTAAGATAACTATTAAGTATGGCAAGTATCTGATAGAAATTACGTACAAATCAATTTTTCCTCCTTCAATTTCAAACTCATAAGTCTTAACACCTACACCAACGATTCAGCACTTGTAAATATATGTCCAAATCAAAAGTTATTCAGCACTTACAACTCAATTTTTCCATCTTCAATTTCGAACTCACAGTCCAAATCAATTTTAAGCTTCCCACTTTTTTGCTTCAAACAATAAGTTAAGGTCTACACATGTGAAATTCCAAATGAGGAATGTCAATCTCACAACTTACCAGTTAAGAGTGACAAAAAGCAACAAACGGGGATAAAAAAATCAAACAATCAACATAGCTTGTCGGAGAAGAGGGAAAACAGGCATTGCAAGCTCAGAGGATGAAATGAAGCCACATAACACAAACTTAAAGTCGAATAATGCAGCTTCAAGCAAGAAAAAAATCAGGATTGCAAGCTCATAGGATGAAACAAAGAACCAAATCAAATGAAATTTAAGTTTCGTGCCTTACCTAGCTTGCCGCAAGACGGAGAAGAGGGAAAACAGGGAGGATGGACCCAGCAGCTATAGAAGTGACTATAATAATGGAGGATTGAGAAGAGGAGGGAGAACGAACACAACGGAGACAAAACCACTTCTGGTTTAAACAGAGAAGAGGCGGGAGAACCGAAAATGTAGAAATGTAGGTGCATGCCAATGGAGAAAAATGGAGTATGAGTAAACAAAACAGCTTTACTCCTCTGATGATTTATGTTGCTTTGACATGCTCTGCGCTAAGTTTCACTTGAGCTTATTTTAGATGACAAGTTTCACAAACCAGTCATTGAAAACTAAGGTTTCAACGACTCGTTTTCCAAAACCAGTCATTGTATCAATTTTCAACGACTGGTGTAAAAACTAGTTGTTGTATCTAAGCTTTTATCTATTTTTTTCTTATTGTTACGAGCGTAAATGATCTATTAGAAAGTGCAACTGTACACCATCGTCCACAAGTAATATAGAAGTGAGTAAAGTATCATTCACTCGAGGATTGATCACTAAGTACCAAAATGAGTAATTTTAACTCTATTTACTCGATCGATTAGCTGATGATTGAGAGTACAAAATAAAATATAAGTAAATATGAATGTAAATGATATGAAACAACTATTGAGAAAAAGCCCTAGGGGTCAGATTTCACTTAACAAATTCTGGATTGAATCACTTATCTATTCTAGCCCAATTTATTCCACATAATAGATAGTTGAGTTTCCCTAATTTAATTCATAGCCTCTTCCAAGGTCAAGCAATTCTATAATTAATTGCTAATACAATATATTCCTATATGAATTTAAGCAATTAATTATGCATTAAAATTTATGAAACTCTATAAGACTACACAACTCATATGAATATATTCCTATTTCATATGCAAGTTATGGTTTTAATTATAGGGTCTACACATATGTATCTCCTTCTGGTCTCAACATATATATTGAAATCATTCAAAAGATGGCTAATCAAATGAAAGCATTAAGAATAATAATTAAAACTCAATCATGAAGGAAAAATTAAAACTAGATTTAATAAGTTAAGATTCAATCCGTTATTAGTACGCTACATTATCACCCTAGGAAAATGAAAATTTAGCTCATGATAAAATAAAAATAAATAAATTGACATTATATAAAACTAGAATGAAATCCTCATAAATACTGCATAAAACTTGAATATTAAATTCTCAAACATAAATATACAACCAAAAGATGCATGAAAAATAGAAAAATCTAGTCGTCCCTTTAGGAGGTAAAAACTTTCATGTAGGTGGCATGCAAAAAGTAATACAATCCTAAGCCTTCCAAGATGGAGGCATTTGCAAAAAGTAATACAATACATAAAATTAACTCTAAGATGGTGTATGTGGAGAGGAGAGGAAAGTAATGGATATGAAATGGTTATAAGTGAAGAAGAGAGGAGAGTAATGGATATGAATTGGTGTGTAAAATGTGAAGGAGAGGGTGGCTATATATAGGAAAGAATAGAGTAGGGTAGATGAAGTGGTAGATGAAATATAGTAGGTGAAGTAGTAGATAGAATGTGGTAGATGAAGTCGTACGTGAAAAGGAAGATGAAGTGGTAGATGAAGTAGTAGGTGAAAAAGAAGATGAAATGGTTGGTGGAATGGTAGATGATTCCGCTTTCAACTTCCAGGAAGAATTCGAAACCCTTGGAGATAGAACTGGATTTTGAACTCGACATAAAAGTTGTAGAGCTCTTTGTTAGCTTTTTATCCGTATAAAGAATGTCTCAATCCGACATCTAGAGCTCTAGATATTGGCTGAAAATTGAAAGAGGGTCTAATTTAGTATTTTTCAAGAAATTCTATTTTATGTCAAAATCATTATTTATTTATTTATTTATTACACAAAAATTTATTAAATTGAGCTCAAATATCATCCACAAAATCATTATATAAGAGAAGATTAATATGCAAATATTTTACTTATCAAATTCCCCCACACTTAGCTCTTGGACTGCTTCGGACAAGGAGTGACCATTAAGTGCTTCCAACAAAATCAAAAGTATCAAGTCATAAGCAAGAACACAATTGAAAAATAAAGAGGTCATAGTATTCATGAATCAATGAAAATATAAACTAGTAACTTTATTTGAAAATAAATAAATTGAGTTAGTAATTATGACTCATTCTCCCAATCTCTCAAGTGTTTAAGGATAAGTGTTTTGCTCGAATTCAATAGAAAAAAATTGCACTACCATAAGCTTGCTAAAAATCTCAATCTCCACTATCTAATTCACATGCATAATTCAAATTAAAAGGACTTATTAAGGGTTGTAATGGGGTTCAAGTAAAAGGATGTAAAACGTGATATGAAGGGCTGAATTTAAAAAGTTAATAGAACAATTGAAAAAATGGGCCAGCTTTTGAATAAATATATTCCATCATAACAACCCACAATTCGAATACTCAAAATTTTTTTTTTCATCATCTTTTTTTTTTTTTTTTTTGCAAATCTAAAGTTGATGATATATACACCCCCATACTTGTCAAAAGCCTATTTTACAAAAATTTCAAATGCTCTGCTAATCTTCAAAATTAGGTAAAAGTACTTGATATATCATTAAAGCATATGTTAATAGGTTGAGAACAAAGAAACAATCAATTAGGCTCAAAGGGGCTTATCAACGGTATAATTGCAAGGTTGGCTATTTAGCTCTGGCTAAACAAAATAAATGCCTTTATCATTTTTAAATGTGCATGTGAGATGTAATTTCAACTAGATTCAAAGCAAGTTCTAGAGTGACAACTTAAGAGGTAAATATCACACACAAGAAAAATAATCATTATAGGCTCAAAAGCTCACAGTTAGGGGCTTTCAAACTTAGCTCATTCAATCTCAAAATTCATCACCAATTGCAACAATCAGTTGTTCATTCATGGTATGAAATCTCTAAATTCAATTGATCCATACTCAAAAGTTATATACTTCTTAAGATCATCACAAAGCACTTAAATAGGATGCTTTTTTTCACTTTTACTCTTTTTTTAAGAAGGAATAAAAACATGCAACTAATAAAATGCGTCTCAGGAGTTAAGAATAACTCTTTACTCTGCCATTTTTTTCCATACCCCATGCATCTAATAGTTTTACTAACTAACTAAAAAACAAAACAAAATTTCTCCTCCCCCAACCCAAATCAGACATTGTCCCCAATATCTTTTAGAGCTTAAAGGAAGTGTTTTTTTCTTTTTTAAACATAAACACACAATAAAGTAAAACCAAGAGATTAAGGAAAGTTACAACCGAAGAGTGGTATATGGGTTCTGCTTCTAACTGCTATCTGAAGATTGCCCACCTATTTGCTTGAAGAGTAGATCTGGTTTAGGTTCATAGTTTGTAGTTAATCGAGCAGCTAATCAGCAGTTGGTGCAGCAATTATGGAGTGGCGAGTCACTTAGGGTATGAATCCTGTTTCCACAGCATGATCAAAAAAACATAACAAATCATCATAAAAACCATTACCATTTGACAATCCTAATGGCTTTTATTGATAGTTCAACTTAGCCCAATATGCAATGCTAGAGATCCCATCCAACGTCTCCAAACCACCGGGTAAAGCAATAAAAGCTTGAGCATGGTAGAACATTTGTCCCATATGTTCAGGAAAGTTTAAAATCTGTAACTCTTCTCTGAAGGAGAAGACGTGGTCTTCCAGCTCCTTCACCCTTACACTCCAACCCTTCCTTCGATTCATGGATGCAAAAATAGCCACACTTCCCCTTAGGCCTTGGATGCCTCCCCCGTACACAATTGATCTTTCTAGCGGCTAATGCACTTACAAGTTCGCTTGCTGCTTTAAAAAATTCTCCATCCTTACCCATATCAGTTTCACAAAAAATGCATATAAATGTAAATCTACATCTTTGTATGATATCCTTTTTCTTTTCTTTTCTTTCAGACCATTTGTGCTTACAAGTGGAAGACTGTATATTTACAAGTGGAAGTGTGCATATTTACAAATGAAAGAGTACATATATATAACACTAAAGTAGCGATAAGAAAATCATACAAATCATGCATTTTTCAAAAAATTTTGAAAAACTTCTGACATGAATGGCCGGCATAATTTGCGTGAAGAAAAAAAGGAAAAGAAAGTCAAAAGTTACCGAGAAGATAAGACATATCTGACAAAAGCTACTAAAAAGATAAGATAGATTAGACAAAAGCTACAGAAAAGATAAGATGATTAGACAAAAGCATGATTATGTACTGTAGTTGTGACTCTGGCTCACATCTTCCTCTGGTTTTACATCCAATAACAGCTTAAACGCTTTCTATGAATCGAGGATTTGCTTCCCATCCAGTTTTCTTATAAACTGGAAAATAGAGTCTTTTAATGTCATATTCCTAAGATAATAGCACTCTTTTTCTCTGTTGAATATGTCCGCTAAATCAAGAAGAATACGATGAACATCACCACTTGAATGTGTCTCAAGAGTTTGAATGATATCATCCAGTTACTCCTTACTCGGTCCATCCTTTATAAATTTAATTTTATCTTCTCAATTTATAGAAACCATAACTTTACTCCTACAGCTAATCACAATTCCACCTTGCACATTTATGGCAAACATTTATTCATTTAGCTCTTCTCTTTTTAGAGTAAGAACTTCTTCCCATTCCTGGTAAAGGTTTAACAAATGATTTATGAATCTCACATGCTAAACGTACCTTAACTTCAATGATCCAGCGTATTACCACAGGAAAGCCCAAACATTTGAATATCTTCATCTTTTCAAGTCGACTATTATAGATCTTCCTAAGCACATATTTGGGAAAAGTGGGGAACCTGTTCTTAAGTTTTACAAGAGATTCCTCTATGGTAACTTAAAATGAAACTGATGAAAACTAAAATTCTCAACCCAGTGAAGTGTGTTTCATTGAGTAGGAAAGAAAAATGAGAGAGTAGGAAAGAAATGAGTGAGTAGGAAAGAAGTTTTGGGTTGCCTCCCAAATAGCCGCCCTTCTTTAACATCTTTAGCTAAACAAAGACCAAACCAAATTTGTTTTTCTTTTTTTTTAATTTTTATTTTATTTTTAAAAAAATTACTAGATTAAGGACTTACCTGTTGGTCCCTCAAATGTGATGACAGATTTTAAAGTGTTGAGTGCACCTTCAATGTATTCTTTAAGCCTTTACCCATTCACTTTGAATTTTCGATCACCTACTTAAATCTCCACTATTCCATATGGCCATACTTGAATCACAATAAAAGGACCTGACCACCTTGATTTCAGCTTTCCTGGAAAGAGCGAGTTGTATAAAAGAACTTTTTATCCCGATGTGAACTCTCTCCTCAAAATTCTTCTGTCATGCCACATTTTTGTCTTCTCCGTGCATAACTTAGCATTTTCATAAGCTTGTTGTCTAAATTCTTCAAGCTCATTGAGTTGGAGAAACCTTTTCTCACCAGCTGCCTTTAAATCAAAATTTAAGGCTTTTACTACCCAATATGCTTTGTGTTCCATTTCTACTGGAAGATGGCATGCTTTTCCGAAGACAATTGATATGGGGATATACCAATTGGTGTCTTGAAGGTAGTTCTATAAGCCCAAAGTGCATCTTCTAATTTCTATGCCTAGTCCTTTCGATTGGAATTCACCGTCTTCTCTAAAATCCACTTCAGTTCTCTGTTTGATATTTCCACCTGCCCACTAGTTTGTGGATGATATGGAGTTGCAACATTATGAGTTACTCTATATTTAGCTAATAACGAATGAAGCCGCTGATTGCAAAAATGCCTTCCTCCATCACTGATAATAGCTCTAGGCACTCCAAATCTTGTAAAAATATTTTTCCTCAAGAACTTCACAACTACTCGAGAATCATTTGTAGGAAAGGCAGCTGCTTCAACCCACTTGGAAACATAGTCAATAGCTACTAAAATAAACTAGTTGTTAAATAAATATGGAAAAGGCCCTATAAAATCAATCCCCCATACATCAAAGAGCTCAACTTCTAAGATGTTAGTTAAAGGGGCTTCATGTCTCCTTGAGATATTTCCCGTTCTTTAACATCTATCACAAGTTGCCACAATTCTGTGAGCGTCCTAGAAGAGTGTAGGCCAATAAGATCCTGATTAAAGGACTTGAGTAGCTATTCTATTTGCTCCAAAATGACCACCATATGGGGATGAATGGCAATGATTTAAGATACTATCCATTTCTTCTTTAGGAACACATCGCCTAATAATTCGATCTGGGCATTGTTTGTATAAGAACGGATCCTCCCAAAAGTAATGCTTTACATCAGCCAGAAACTTCTTCTTTTACGCTTTGGAAAGTTCATAAGGCATTACTCTGCTTGCAAAATAATTCACAAAATCAGCATACCATAGGGTAAGTTGTGACTACATGATGAAAAGTTGCTCATCTGGGAAATTCTCCTGAATTAGTGATTCTCTCTTTCGTTTAGGTGGTTCTAACTGATAAAGATGATTTGCAAAGAGATTCTTGGTCCCCATTTTGTCTTTGATCTCCAAGTCAAATTCTTGTAGCAGAATCACCTATCTGATTAGTCTAGGTTAGAGTCTTTCTTCTCAATCAAGTATTTGATTGCTGAGTGGTCCATCTAGACAATAACCTTTGACCCAATCAAGTAGGCTCTAAATTTGTTGAATGCAAACACAACTGCTAATAGCTCCTTATCTATTGTTGCATAATTCAGCTGTGCATCTGAGAGTGTCCTGCTAGCATAGTAGATGGCATAAAAGACCTTATCTTTTCTTTGGCCTAAAACAGCTCCAACTGCATAATCACTAGCATCACACATCATTTCGAATGGAAGGTTCCAATCTAGAGCTATGATGACTGGTGCAGAAGTCAAGGCACTTTTCAAAGTTTGGAAGGCTGATAAGCACTCCTCATTAAACACAATCTGAGAGTTTTACTATAACTTCCAAGATTCAATGGGTTCTTGGCACCTCAGTACAGGCAAGTTCCTTCGCCTGGACACTCGCTCCCCCTTACAAGTTGTAATCCAATCCCAACTCAAGGTTCCACAACCTTAAGTTACCTCAATAACAAATATTGAGTTTGAATGAAATATCTCTCTCACAGAATGAATAAGAATCACTGAAGCATAGAATTACAAGTATAATGTAAAACAGAGTAATGAACTTGGTAATACGTTTGTGTGTGTGTTCTTGTTTTTTCTCTGTTTGGAGGTTCCCATATATATAGATGCATTGGTAATGATTGTTGGAACATTTTTCTTCATGTCCGTTAGAGCGTGCGCAGCCACAGTTGACTTTTCCAGTATTTGAAAAATATCCGTTTGCGGTAGGTGGCGGTAGGTGACATTTGAACGTTGCATTTGACTTTCCTTATTTGGTAAGATCTCTTCATTGTTTATCTGTGGATATACTAAGAATACTAATACAATGAAAGGTTAATCATATAAGAAACAAATCAATGAACGTTAGAATGATTTCTGAATTTCTGGACTTGGATACTCGAGTAGCTACTCGAGTATTCATTAAAGTTTACTCGAGTACATACTCGAGTATCATCGGGAACACTTTGATAAACTGCAAGTCAATAAGCAAACATAACATTACTCGGGTAGTGCATGAGGTAAACAAAATTTCAACCTTTGGAAATATCTGTTTACTCGGGTACTTACTCGAGTATTGAACCCTTTTCTTTATAAGTTACTCGAGTAGCAACTCGAGTAAACCTTCAAATAAACTTTATGTTACTCAATGCTTCACTCCAGTAATGTTGGCAGGATTTCAAGGCCGAGAGCACTTCAAGTTTGATTACCTTGTTACTCGAGTACATACTCGAGTAAATATAATTTTTCTGCATAGCTTACTCGGGTACTGACTTGAAGTTCTCTTCCAATTAACTCTGCATACTCGAGTAGTGACTTGAAGTTTTTCTTCTAAGTAATTCTGCATACTCGAGTAGTAACTAGAAGTGAAGAGTGAGAAAAACATTTCATGTTATTCAAGTACTACCTTCAGGTTTTGCTTACCACAGTGGGTTACTCGAGTAGCTCCTTGAGTAATGTTGGTAGGGTTCAAAATGCCGAGAGCAACACATTTTCTGAAACAGAGTAACTCGAGTAGTAACTCGAGTATCATTGGCAGGCTGAGAGCAACTGGAAGTCTTTTACATGGTTACTCGAGTAGCTACTCGAGTAATGTTGGCAGGCCGAGAGCAACTCCAAGTTATTTACCTGGTTACTCGAGTGGCTACTCGAGTAACGTTGGCAGGCCGAGAGCAACTTGAAAACTTTTACCTTCTTACTCGAGTACTTACTCGAGTATCGTTGGCAGGTTACTTGAAGGTCGACTCTGGTTACTTCAAGTTTTAGTCCATTACTCGAGTAGGTACTCGAGTAATCCTTTAGAAAACTTGCCACAGATCAAGTTTCTCAGCTTTTTCTCTTGGCCTTTCTTCATTACTCCAATGTTTACTTCAAGAGATGATTTTCCCTGTTATTACTTTGTTCAAACTTATTTGTAAATCAAATCTTTTTCATATCATTCATTGTTATCATCAAAACATGAGATATAACACCCTTGATTGAGGAAGGAGGTGGTAACTTTTCAATTGTTTCAATCTTAGCTCGATCTACTTCAATACCTCGATCATATACCTTGTGACCCAGCACGATTCCTTCTTTCACCATGAGATGGCATTTCTCCCAATTTAGAACCAAATTTGTCTCCACACAACCTTGCAAGAATTTTGCCATATTTGAAAGACAATGATCAAATGATTCTCCAAAAACTGAAAAATCATCCATGAATACCTCAATGGACCTTTCCACCATGTCTGAGAAGATCGCTATCATACTCTTTTGAAATGTTGCTGGGGCATTAGATAGACCAAATGGCATCTTTCTGAAGGCAAAGGTACCATATGGACATGTAACAGTTGTTTTCTCTTTATCCTCTGGTGCAATTGTAATTTGATTATATCCTGTGTACCCATTCAGGAAACAATAATAGGCTTTTCCTGCTAGTCTGTTAAGCATCTAGTCTATAAATGGTAGAGGAAAGTGATATTTTCTGGTGGCTTTATTGAGCTTTCTGTAATCGATGCACACTCTCCATCTAGTCACCATTTATTGTGGAATTAGTTCATTTTTCTTGTTGGGCACTACTATCATTCCATCTTTCTTTGGTACAACTTGAATTGGACTTAGCATTAACTGTCTGAGATTAGGTAGATTATGTCAACATCCAGCCACTTTATTACCTCCTTTCTCACCACTTCCTTCATGTTCAGATTGAGTCTTCTCTGGTGCTCGACTGATGCTTGTAGTTGTCCTCCAAGTGCTTTTTTCGAATTGCTACATTCAGAAGGCCATTGATATGCATTGGTTATCATCTCCTCAAGTAGATTGTAAGCATCATCTATATTTTTTCCCATTAAAGATCCTCTAGCTGCAGCATCTATAAGAATTTTGGAGATGTGCGTCATCCCACTATATAAAGTTTGCAGTTGCCACCAATTTGGTAACCCATGATGAAGACATCTCCTTAGCAACTCCTTATATCTTTCCCATGCTTCATAGAGGCTTTCTTGCTCATGCTGGGTAAATGAGGCAATTTCATTCCTCAATTTAGGAGTTTTTGTTGAAGGAAAGCATTTCTCCAAAAATTTTTATGCCATGATCTACCATGTAGTTATGCTTCTTATTGGTAGCAATTGTAACCAACTCTTAGTCTTATCCCTGAGTGAGAAAGGGAAAAGTCTAAGTCTAATGGCGTCATTAGTAACACCATTATGCTTGAATGTGTCACAGATTTCTAGGAAGTTGGATATATGTGCATTAGGATCTTCTATAGGTAAACCACCGAACTGATTTGCTTACATCATCTGGATAATTACAGGTGTGATTTCAAAGTTGTTAGCTGCTACTGGTGGTCTCCTGATTCCAGAGTTTGTCTCCATGACTGTTGGTGTTGCATAGTCAAGGAGTGTTTTGGTATCTATTGTTTCTCCCCTCAGATTTGCCATCGGATTCCATAAGATTGAAGTAGATTGCTTCCGAACTCTTTGATTTCTTCGACAAGTTCTTTTGATCTCAGAATCAAGAGGTTGTAGTTCAATCTCCTTCGATCTGGTCATACACCAAGCAAAAGCTTGAAAAGAAACACAAAACACCAAAAAGAAAAACAAATATAATATAAAGACCAAATTAGTATTAAAATTACTTGGTATTGATATTAATGCCTACAATCACCAGCAACGGCGTCAAAAACTTGTTATGAGTGTAAATGGTCTATTAGAAAGTGCAAGTGTACACTGTCGTCCACAAGTAATATAGAAATGAGTAGAGTATCGTTCCTCATCACTAAGTACCAAAATGAATAATTTTAACTCTATTTAGTCAATTGATTAGTTGGTGATTGAGAGTACGAAATAAAAGATAAGTAAATATGAATGCAAATGATATGAAACAACTATTGAGAAAAAGCCCTAGGGGTCAGATTTCACTTCACAAATTCTGGATTGAATCACTTATCTATTCTAGCCCAATTTATTCCACATAATAAATAGTTGAGTTTCCCTAATTTAATTCATAGCCTCTTTCAAGGTCAAGCAATTCTATAATTAATTGCTAATACAATATATTCCTATATGAATTTAAGCAATTAATTATGCATTAAAATTTATGAAACTCTATAAGACTACACAACTCATATGAATATATTCTTATTTCATATGCAAGTTATGGTTTTAATTATAGGGTCTACACACATGTATCTCCTTCCGATCTCAACATATATATTGAAATCATTCAAAAGATGGCTAATCAAATGAAAGCATTAAGAATAATAATTAAAACTCAATCATGAAGGGAAAATTAAAACTAAATTTAATAAGTTAAGATTCAATCCGTTATTAGTACGCTACGTCATCACCCTAGGAAAATGGAAAATTTAGCTCATGATAAAATTAAAAACAAAACCAAAATAAATTGATATTATATAAAACTAGAATGAAATCCTCATAAATACTGCATAAAACTTGAATATTAAATTCTCAAACATAAATATACAACCAAAAGATGCATGAAAAATAGAAAAATATAGCCGTCCCTTTAGGAGGTAAAACTTTTCATGTAGGTGGCATGCAAAAAGTAATACAATGCATAAAATTAACTCTAAGATAGTGTATGTGGAGAGGAGAGGAAAGTAATGGATATGAAATGGTTATAAGTGAAAAAGAGAGGAGAGTAATGGATATGAATTGGTGTGTAAAATGTGAAGGAGAGGGTGGCTATATATAGGGAAGAATGGAGTAGGGTAGATGAAGTGGTAGATGAAATGTAGTAGGTGAAGTAGTAGATAGAATGTGATAGATGAAGTAGTAGGTGAAAATGAAGATGAAGTGGTTGGTGGAATGGTAGATGATTCCTGCTCTCAACTTCCAAGAAAAATTTGAAACCCTTAGAGATAGAACTGGATTTTGGTCTCAACATAAAAGTTGTAGAGCTCTTTCTTAGCTTTTTATCAATATAAAGAACATCTCAATCCGACATCTAGAGCTCCAGATATTGCCTAAAAACTGAAAGAGGGTCTAATTTATTATTTTTCAAGAAATTATATTTTATGCCAAAATCATTATTTATTTAGTTTTACACCCAAATTTATTAAATTGAGCTCAAATATCATCCATCCACAAAATCATCATATAAGGAAAGATTAATATGCAAATATTTTACTTATCACTTATATGAATGCTCATCAAGTGGCTGGTGGAGGGAGAAGATACAATGACTGGTTTCAAAACCAATCATTGCATCTCATCTTTCAATGACTTGTTTCAAAACCAATCTTGTATCCTTTTATTAAAACAAAAAACCTATATACCATGGCGAATGTAATCTGCAGGGGGAGGAATAGTTTCAATGACTGTTTCTTAGACCAGTCATTGAAACTTTACTTTCAACAACTAGTTTTATGAAACCATTCGTTGAAACACCTATTTCCATCACTGGTTTTATGAAATTGTCATTGAAATGTAACCCCGTCATCTTTTACTACTATTTTTTAAGAACGGTCATTAATTTGTGTCGTTAAATCACCCATTTGTAGTAGTGGAAGTGTGACAGCTCAAGAGGTTGACCGTCATTGCTCTATGTCACATGAAATATTCTCCCTAAAGATTTTGCTTAGTTCACAAAAGTCAAGGTACAACAGCCCCTCTTTACAATATCTCGACTCGTTCTAACGCCTCTTTTAGGGTCTCATTTCTAGGTGGCCTAGGGAAGACATTAGTACCATTGGGAATATTATAGGAAGTAGAGGCACTATTAGAACTAAAGGCATTATCAGTGTCGTGGGAAGTAAAACTGGTCATTTTAACTGAAAAAGAAAACTCATTTAGTAAGTCATAAGGAACAAAGCAATGGGTTTTCCAGAAAAACACAATGCACTACTAAGGTCAAAACCTACCTAGGCAAGATAAAGTGAAAAATAAGGAGAATGCAAAATGCAGAATGGAGTATGCAAATGCAAAAGAGAAATCATACCTTAAAATAAGAAGAATAGGGCATGTGAAGGAATGAGACCTAGCTAGGGCTCCAAAACAAAAAAAACGAGTAAGGGCAATCGAAGCAACTCACGCAGTTGTCAGAATGATGTTCAAAGAATGCAGTGGAGGATGTGGTTCACCTGGATGCAATTGTCGATGGCCGAAAAAGTCAACCGGAGTTGTGGGGTTCTAAATATGGTGGGTAATGTTCGACCAAAGACAAGCATGTTAAATGCAATAACTTGAGAAAGTGAAGAGACGCAAGATAGCGGGTGACGTTGCTTTTGTCACTAAAGCAATTAATTAAACTAGGACCAACTTCTAATGCAATACAGTAGCAACCTAGATCATTCTCCCAAGGAACAATTTGTGGGTTTTCAATAAGATTGAATTTAAGAGGTGAAAAATGCACTAGAATTGACTTAAACTAAATTGCAAGACACTACTACCTAAATGAATGCAAATGCAATTTTTGGGGTTTTTTTTTGTGAAAAGGGGAATTAAAATCCTAAGGAAAAAAATAAACTAATAGCTAAGCAAATCAAATAAGGTAAAAAAGGTTTACTTCAAGTACGGTGGAGGGAACAACTTAGAATTTATATGGAGTTAGCTTTCTTAGCCCATATCAATTAATTAGACTAAAGGGAGATTGATAAAAGAGTGGAATTAATAAATTTAATCAGCTAATTGAAACATGGGAAACCCTCAAGTTTAATAACACTCAATCCATTAGAAAACTCATAATGGTTTAAGCACTGGCTAATCAAACCCATTAAAACCAATAATAATTAATTTCAATTTAATTTTAAAAATTATGTTTACAATTATCTAATTAAACAACTAGACAAGTGACCAACTCAATTAAACAATCAAGCAGAAAAACCAAAGTGACAATCAAATAATGAAAACTCAATTAATAATTCAATTGACAATCCACAAGCTTGTAAACAAAAATTCCAGCAAGTTCTTCAAGGACAAAATCAGTCCAATCCAAAAGAGATATATTTACAATCTAAAAATAGATTGTTCTCAATAAATAAACTCAAAATCATTTAAAACTAAATAATTCCCAAGTCTTACAACAAATTGATAAAAGGAAATACACTCCCTTGTAGTCTTCAAGTACATGCTCCTAGGCTCTAGCTTCCTCCATGCTCCTCCCAAGTTGCTTCCCAAAAGCGCTCAAGCTCTCATGGTGAAGAGCTCCTTTCTAATCCCCTTGCTCAGCACGGTCATGGATGAATGATGAAGGGAAGGTGACGTGGGTGAGCAGGCGTGTGTGTTGGTGATGGCGTGAGTGATATAATGGTGAGGTATTGATGGAATGGTGGAGTTGGGTGGCAAACGAATGGGAAAGGATGAATTGATGGTGAATGAGGTGGTGAGAGTTGCACAGTGTGTGCGTGAAAGGAGAGAATGAGAGGGGAGTAAGTGTTGGCTCTCAATGGGCGAGTATCATTATGTGGTGGCTAGTTAATTTTTATTAGAAAATGAGAAAGCTTTGGCTATAAAATTTAAACCCATTAGAATTGAATTGATCCATTAAAATTCGGCCATTAGATTTATTTCAAACTTCACAGATTAATTATGCACCATAAGATTTAATAATCTGCTTTTTTTTACCTGCAATAATTAAATGAGATCGTAATCTATCATATTTTTAAAAATATTATTCAATCACAAAATAAGCAATTATAATATTAACAATTATATTTATGCTCAATGATATCATAATTGATTCAAATTTAAATTATTTCCTAAAATTGGCTAATGATCTAAATATGTCCTAATAAATCCAAAGTAGCCTAAAATTATTATCAAAATAAATGAATAAGGTGGGATAAATTACATAAAAATTATGGTTTATCAGGGGTATGTGTTTTAAAAGACTTGACGAAACTTGTTCATGGTTATAAGTTTAGAACCATTATGAAAGGTGGCCTTTTTTTATGATTCTTAATTTATAATCATAATGAATCATTGAATGGAAGTTCACGGTTTTAACATCATAGTCATTAGATTTTGTAAATAGTGACGTTAATTTCTTAATAATTGTTAGGTATTTGATATGGTATTCTAAAAAGTGACTGATTTTATGTAGTAACCGTTACTTATTTGACATTTTTAAATATTTTTTAAAGTTGATTATTCAACCCAATAGTACAAAAAAACAAATAAAAAAAGAAACTGAGAGTTTGGATAAACTAACAAAAAATAAAAAGTTATGTGAATGAAGGATCCGCTATCATTCTCTAGTAATTTGTCCACCCTCTTGATTAGAGAGTAAACGAGAGAGGTCAGTTCCTTTAATCAATTGTCCATGCATCCTTGCTCTCCCATGTAACCAATGAAGAAGAAAAGTCAGAAGTTGAGTATGAGAAGTTGCAAAGGGATAAATAGAGTTCATTTTTCGGACGTTTAAATGGAAAGGGTTTCACGGGTTATCCAAAAGAACGTATCCTTTAGAATGAAAAGGGTTACATTATAGAGCCTTGTAAAATGACTAAATTAGTAATGGTTATTTACTAATAACCATGAAAAGACATTTGTTTTGTTTACTATTTTTGGACTACAGAGCTCTCTAGCATCTGATCATGATGAGGGAGAGAAGAACAAGGTTATGAAAAGTTGCTTTTTTAAAAAAGTACTATGAACAAAATGAATACTTCATTAGGAGAACTGGTACTTGGAGTCAAACTGAACGAGGATTTGAAAATGTGTTTTTTATATTTGTAATTTTCATGATGGTTGTTTATTATGAAATGTTATTTTTGTCGTTCATACTTTACGGTCAATTGACATAACCATTATATTTGTGTTTTCGCTGATGTAAGGTTGGAAGACGAATCGTTTATAAGTGTTACATGATAATTGTTTAAAATGAACCGTCACTTTCATCTCTAAATAAATGACAATTATTAATTACTACCATTATTTGTGTTTTGTGAATTCCACCTCGCAATACATGACGATACGCATAATTAATCGTTACTTTTAAGCATTATGTATCCTTTGCGCAACCTCCGCCTGGACATATATGGTGTTTATTAACTGTAATCGTTACGTATTAGGCGTTATACATGCTAGGGGTGGGCATGGCAGGGCTGGGCAGGGCGAGAGTCCTGCCCGATGCCTAGCCCAAAGGATGAACGGGTTACATTTTGCAGCCTGATGCCCGGCCCTGCCCGATAGAAGCCCTAACTATTATGGGCTTGGCAAGGGTGGGCTGGGCGGGGCGGGCTTCCCTACCCAAGTGGTAACTTTATAAACAATACCACTGTACAAAACCTCCAATTACACTTAATAAATACTATTAAAAACTTCAAATACATTCTATAATTTCACACCTTGAGATATCTCAAAATAAATCTATAACTTAAGTGTTGAAATTAAAAAAAAACTAACACATCTTAATAATTACATGACAAATTGTGAAGTAATATGTGTTTATATATGAATATTAATTGATATGAATAAGTGCAATTGCGATAGAGACTTCAAAAAAACTAAACTTTTTGTCTTAGAACTCAACTTTTTAATGCTTTGTATCATCTATCAAGATCAAAAAACCACGTCCATCAAAAAAGCAATGAGTAATATGTAAACTGTGGTGAATAGATATTAAATAATAATATAAAATGTTTCATAAACATGAAATAATATATACATATATTAAATAAAATAATATGTATAAAATACTATTTATTTTATATAAAATAATATATATTTTAAATAAATTGTATATAATTTTCAGGACAAGGTCAAATGGGCAGGGCAGTATCCCCTGCCCGATGCCCGACCCTGCTTGATAGTTCGCCATGCCCAAAGATACCCAAATTTTTATCGGGCCACTTTTTTTGGGCTAGGCAGGGTAATTTTTGACCAGGCTCGGGTAGGCATACCGGGCTCCTGAACACCATGCTCACCCCTAATACATGCTCAAATCTGTAATAATATATATATTTAAAAAATTTTAAGCGTATGAATTAAACTGAGATTTTAAATATGAAAAGACAGTATTGCTCCCTACCGGCTTTCACACTATTCTTCCCCTGTTCATCTGCTCATCTCCAATCGCAGGTGTCCTCTCCAGCTGCCTATTGTTCTCCAAACCTTAAAATCATATCTGAAAAGAGGAAAGGGGTTAAAAAACCTAAACCATATTGAACAACAAATGACATCCATCGTTTCTCGATAGCGGATGGTATTTATTTTAATAAAAAGGAACATTTTAATATTTTAATTTTAATTTATTATAAAAACTATGTTAAAATTATCTTAAAAGAAAACACAAGAGCGACTATTATTTTCATATCCAATTTACTATTTTCATATATGTTATTATCTTCATATTATCAAAAGGAAGAGCATTATCTTTGAAATCCATATTGGATATCTTATTAGATTTTTCAAAATTTAAATTGCAAGAAAACAATCACTTTATTACAATAATGAATATTTAATAATTGGATGCCGCATTTAATTTCTATTTGTATTTTCTTTTATTTTTTATTAGGAACCCGGACCCGGTATTCACATTCTTCCTTCTCCTTCCGCTCCAGTATCATATAGTCAAAGGACATTATGCTTCACTTCTCGGTCTTCTATTCAGTACAAGACTAATTAAATTTTCACGATAATTATGTCGTTTTCCAAACTAATTAGAGAGTCATCCATTTCAATCTGGTTCATCTTCAATTATTCAGGTTTATTTTTATCAAAGCTTGTAAATATTTGATTTTGATTCATATTATATCCCTTGCCGTACAATTTTAATTCTTACATTAATTTTAATTTTTCATAAGTCCTCGAGGAATTATGAAGGTGCTTTTGAAAACTATACAAAAGTCTTCTATATAATCAAAGCCCCGCAGCGATGTAACGTAGGAACGTATTTTGAGGGACAATGCGTTTGGTCTAGTCTAGAGCGTGTGGACCATAACATTCATTGAAACGAGTGTAGCAGTTCTCATCAACAACAATAACAACAATAATTATGAAACTGTTATGAATATATGTGAGGATGTCTATTGACTTAAAGAAAAGCAGACTTGATATAAAAGAAAAAGGAGAAAATGATAAAAAAAAATAAAAGAAGATAAGGATATAAATAAGATATAAAGTAATTATTGTTTGTAATATAAAGTAACTATAGCTTGTATAAAATAACCATGGTCATGTAACCAGGGTCAGATTCCTGACTCTATATAAAGACTTGTAATCGATAGTTTCAAACGAAGTGAATGAAAAGTTCTCTCTAGAAATTCGATCAATCTTCTCTCTTGAAATTATCGTTTGCTCTCTTATTACACATATTTTTATAACACGTTATCAGCACGAAGCTCTAACGAAGGTATGCTCTTCTTATCAATTCTTTATCGATTTAATATACCTTGTTTTATTTGATAAATCTGAGATAATCTGAGCCGCTATATAGAATTAGAATAATACTTTTACCGATTATTATAAACATCGGGTTCCATGGCTAATATTGGAGATTGTTATTGTTCTTATATCATATGTGTGTGTGTGTTCTTTACAAGTTCTTTTATATTATTATCTTATGGCCAAAAATCATACACGTCTGATTTCCTGAAATTATATGATCAAAAGTCATATTGTTTTTATTCTAATATAGTACATGCCTCCTTTATGGAAGGCTTAGGTTGTAGTCCTCCTTCATGAATGTTATAGGATATCATATAAATAGCTCTCCTTCATGGATGGTATATGTTGCACATATATGGAAGGTTTTACCTCCTACTAAAGTCATATTTCTTTTAATCGTATTTTGAAATTGTATGGCTAGAAGTCATATTCAACTTTTACTTATCCTAAAGATAAATGGCCAGAAGCCATATAGATTTAATTTCTCATAATGAGAACTAAACGGCCCGAAGCCATAAAGTTTTAATTTTATTTTGTGAATTATTTCTTGTCTTTACGAGTTTACATTTATTTTTGTTTGAGATATTATTTTGCATGTTTACATTTCATATTTTAATTATTTTCATTTTTTTTTCTTTAATTAGTTTGAACCACGGCAAACCTAGTAAAACTTGAATTATGGCTCTTGATATTACCGGGAAAAATTATTTATCTTGGGTGTTGGATGCTGAAATTCACCAAAATGCTAAAGGGCTGGAAGACACAATCAAAGAAGGGAATCATGCATTCAACCAAGACAAAGTCAAATCCATGATTTTTCTTCATTACCATTTGCATGAGTATTTAAAAATTGAATATTTGACAGTAATGAACCCACTTGTTCTTTGAAACAATTTAAAAGAAATGTATGATCACCAGAAGATGATCATCCTCCCAAAAACTTGTTATGACTAGATACATTTGTGCTTGCAAGATTTTAAATATGCAAGTAAGTATAACTCAGCCATGTTTAGGATTACTTCTAAATTAAAATTATGTAGAGAAAATGTTACTGGTGAAGATATGTTAGAAAAGACATTCTCCACATTTCATGCATCCAATTTGCTCCTGCAACAGCAATATCGTGAAAAATGTTTCAAGAAATATGCTGAATTAATTTCTTGTCTTCTTGTGACTAAACAGAGTAATGAGCTTTTATTAAAAAAATCATGAATCCCGTCCAATAGGCTCAACTTCATTCCCTGAAGCAAATCTAGTAACAAATGAATCTAATCGTGGATATGGGTGTGGCTACAGCTGTGACTGTGGCCATGGTCGACATTATAGTAGTTCAAATTCCTACCAGAAGTGGGAAAAGACTGATAGGAACCAAAAAGGGAAAAGTAGCAAGCATAACAAATATGCTGATAATTCATGTTATCACTGTAGTGGCAAGGGTTATTGGTCTCATACATGTCGTACACTAAGACACCTAGTTGACATTTATCAAGAATCAATTAAAACTAATGGTAAATGATCAAATGTTGAAGTAAATCATGTTGATTAAGCCGAAAATTTTGAGTATGGCGATATGGATAATACCTATTTGGATATTGCAGATTTCTTAATTTAATATGAACTGCTATGTTTTATCGTATTTAAAGTTGCTTGTATCATATGTATTAATTTTAATTATGTTTTTATGTTTCTTTTAATGAAGAATGAATCTTATTAGCATCAATCCTAAAGATTTATGTCTTGTTTATAGTGCAACAACCCACACCATACTCAAACATAATAAATATTTTTCTTCCTTGGTAACACAAGAAGCCAACGTTTAGACTATATCTGGTAGTATAAATTTAATTGAAGGCTCCAGAAGAGCTAATATTTTGTTACTTGAAGGAACAAAATTATGCATTGATAATGCATTTTATTCTACCAAGTCTAAAAAAAACTTATTGAGTTTCAAAGATATCCGCTGAAATGGATATCATTTAGAAATAACAACTAACAATAATCAAGAATATCTTGCTATCACAAATATTGTTGCTAGTAGAAAATGCATATTAGAAAGTTTTTCTACTTTTTCTTCTGGCTTGTATTATACATGTATAAGCACAATTGAAACACATGCTATTGAGAACCATACGTTCACCAATGCAAACCAAAAATCTGCTGATACAAACTAGCAGTTTGCTAATATAAACCAGAAGTTTACTAATGAATTTAATGTTTGGCATGATTGGTTAGGACATCCCGATTCAATCATGATGCAATAAATAATTGGGAATTCATGTGGACTTACCTTGAAGTGTGAACAAATACCACAATCCTATAATTTCTCATGTGCTGCATGTTCCAAGGGAAAATTAATTATTCGCCCCTCACCAAGCAAAGTAAAAAGTGAGTCTCTCACATTTCTAGAACGGATATAGGGAGATATTTGTGGGCCAATACACCCACCATATGGACCATTTAGGTACTATATGGTTTTAATTGATGCATCAACTAAATGGTCACATGTTTGCTTATTATCTTCTCGTAACCTGGCGTTTGCGAGATTACTTGCTCAATTGATTAGATTAAGAACACATTACCCTGATTATCCTATCAAGAAAATACGTCTTGATAATGCAGGTGAATTTACTTCACAAACTTTTAATGAGTATTGTATGTCCCTTAGAATTGATGTTGAACATCTTGTAACTCATGTTCATATGCAAAATGGGCTTGCAGAATCATAGGTTAAAAGGTTACAACTGATTGCAAAACCTTTACTTATGAGATCTAATCTCCTAATTTTTGCTTGGGGCCACCCATTTTGCATGCAGCAATGTTAATTCGCTTTAAGTCAACAAGTTACTTAAAGGTTTCCCCCTTACAAATGATTTTTTGTCAAGAACCTAATATTTCCCATATAAGAATTTTTGGATGTGTGGTATATGTACCAGTAGCACCACCACAACTCACCAAAATGGGTCCTCAAAGAAGGATGAAAATATATGTTGGATATGAATCTCCTTCAATCATAAAATATTTAGACCATTTATAGGAGATTTATTTACAGCACGATTTGCCTATTGTCATTTTGATGAATCACTTTTCCCAACATTAGGGGAGAAAACAAGCAGCTGGGTAAAGAAATTAGCGGAAATAAATTATCATTGGCTCATTTTGATCCTCATATAAAATAATGTAAAAAAGAAGTTCAAAAGATAATTTATTTACAGAATTTAGCTAATCAAATGCCAGAAGTATTTACTGACCCAAAGAAAGTAACAAAGTCATATGTCCCAGCCGCTAATACTCCTATTAAAATTGATATCCTTAAAGGACAACCTACTATGAATGAATTTAAGGCACGCCTGAAGCATGGCAAGCCCATCGGTTCCAAAGATAAAAATCCTCGAAAGAAGAAAGGAGCAAAGAATATAGATAGTCAAATCAAGAATAATCAAGAAAAATTAGTAGCTCCAGAAGAGCCATCTCCTAAAGAGTTATTATCTTCAGTAGAGATATCTCCAAAAGAGAATGTCGTAGTCCCAAAAGAGACCCAGGTACCTGATATATATGAAAATAATGAGATCTCAATAAATTATATTATGAATGGAATCTGATGGGATCAAAATGAAGTCAACGTTGATGACATCTTTACTTATTATATAGCATATGATGTAATGAATGATAATGAGGATCATGAGCCAAAATCCATTAGCAAGTGCCAACGAAGAAAAAATTAGCCCCTATGGATAGATGCCATTAATACAGAACTAAAATCATTGGCAAAATGAAAAGTATTTGGACCTGTCATCCTTACAACTGAAGATGTAAAAACAATTGGATGCAAATGGGTTTTTGTACGAAAGAGAAATGAAAAGGGCGAAATAACAAGATATAAGGCATGTCTTGTAGCTCAAGGCTTTACACAAAGACCTGACATTGATTTTGAAGAAAGGTATTCACTAGTAGTGGATGCGACTACTTTTCGATATTTGATTAGTCTAGCAATAAATGCAGAACTTGATTTACATCTAATAGATATTGTGACTGCCTATTTATACGACTCACTTGACAATGATATTTATATGAAAGTCCCTGAAGGACTTAAGGTGCCAGAAGCATCCAATTCAAATTCTCGAGAACAATACTCAGTTAAGTTAAATATGTCCCTGTATGGCTTGAAGCAATCAGGGCGTATGTGGTATAATCGTCTTAATGAGTATCTATTGAAAGAAGGATACACAAATGATCTGATATGTCCATGCATATTTATAAAAGGATTTAAAAGTGAGTTTGCTATAATTACTGTTTATGTTGATGATATCAACATCAATGGAACACCTGAAGAGCTTCAAAAGGCAATTAATTGTTTGAAGAAAGAATTTGAAATGAAGGACTTGGGAAGAACAAAATTATGTCCTGTATTACAAATCGAGTAACTCAAAAATGAGATCTTTATATATCAAGAAACTTATACAAAGAAGGTCCTAAAGTGATTTTATATGGATAAATCTCATCCATTATGCACCCCAATGGTTGTAAGGTCTTTAAAGGTGGATAAAGACCCATTCCGACCTTGAGAAATTAATAAAGAAGGTACTGAAGAACTACTTGATCCAGAAGCACCATATCTTAGTGCTATTGGAGCACTAATGTATCTTGCTAATCACACACGTCCTGATATATCATTCGCCAACATGAAGACATTGGAATGGTGTAAAACACATTCTTCATTACCTCAGAGGAACTATGGATATGGGTTTATACTACTCAAATGTATCCAAGCATAAACTGGTTAGTTATGCAGATGCTGGATTTTTGTCTAATCCACATGATAGTAAATCACAAACAGGCTATCTATTTACATGTGGAGATGCAACTGTTTCATGGTGATCTATGAAACAGACTATATCAGCCACATCATCTAACCACGCAGAAATTCTAGCAATACATAAAGCAAGTTGAGAATGTGTGTGGTTGAGGTCAGTGATACATCATATATGCACAACTTGTCATTTATCTTTAGGCAAAATGATCCTAACAATCTTATAGGAGGATAATGCTGCATGTATTGCCCAACTTAAAGAAGGTTATATCAAGGGTGATAGAACAAAGCATATTTCATCAAAATTCTTCTTCACTCATGAGCTTCAAAAGGATGGTAAAATCTTCAAAAGGGTGGTGAAATGGATATCCAACAAATCAGTTCAAGTGAAAATCTAGCAGATTTATTCACCAAGTCACTTCCAGGTACAATATTTGAAAAGCTTGTTCATGACATTGGTCTTCAGAGACTCAAAGATCTCAACTGATGTTATCAAGAAGGGGAGTCGATACACGCTGTACTCTTTTTCCCTTATCTAGATTTTGTCCCACTAGATTTTCCTAGATAGGTTTTTAATGAGGCAGCACTAGATAGTGTATCAATGAATGATGTACTCTTTTCTTTGGCTAGGTTTTTATTCTACTGGGTTTGTCCTAGTTAAAGTTTTTAATGAAACACATTTATAATAGACATCCAAGGGGGAGTGTTATGAATATCAATTATATGGATGTCTACTGACTTAAAGAAAAGAAGACTTGATATAAAGAAAAAGGAGAAAATGACAAAAACCAAAATAAGACAAGGACATAAAGAAGATATAACATAACTATAGTTTGTATAAAGTAACCATGGTCATGTAACTAGGGTTAGATTCCTAATTTTATATAAAGGCTTGTAATCGATTGTTTTAAACGAAATGAATGAAAAACTCTCTCTAAATTCTCTTTAGAAATTCTATCAATCTTCTCTATTGAAATTATATTTTACTCTCTTATTACACATACTTTTATAACAGAAACAACCCTCATTTATAAGCCCATAGTTATGAAGTATGATTAATCTCATTTATAAGCCCATAGTTATGAAGTATGATTTTTACACATGTAAATATTATTGTTAAACTTATGAATTGACTCTTCTATTTTACCATTTTCGTTTCTAAGTTACAAAAATCGTGTTAAATCACTCATAAACTCATGTTAGCTTTAACTAGGTTAAACTCGTGAATTCACATATCGAGTTTACCATTTTTATGTTTCCAGCTAATATAAAATTGTGTTAACTCACTATTCAACTCTTGCTAACTTTTTTTATTTGATCATGCTTAGTAGCTTGATATATGAATTTTTTAGAAATTTTTTTGTTGAGCTTCATAAATTGTGAATATTGATAGATTTAATTTCAATTATTTGGATTTAAAATATATTTTAATCAAATTTTTATCATTTTTTATATTTAAATTTTTTAGTTATACAGTATTAATAACTATTTATTGATAAAAATAAACTCTTACTAGTTTACTATTCGAATATACAATACAATTTTATGTCACTCACAAGTTTGCTTAAACTCTTGTGAATTTGACAACTTTGCTTGTAAACACATTTACACAAGTCAAAATTAATTATAAACTCATTGTTATATTATCTTATAAATTAACACTTTATATATGCCAAAATCACTCACAACCTCAAAATTATGTTTATCTCATAAATCACTATTACCATATTTTCATAATTGATTTTAGCATGGTATGTCGTATTAGGTAACTTAAGAGAGAACCATAACTTTGGTTTCATGTATAATTGATTTTGACATGTATAAAAAGTATTTGGTTTTAGGTTGATAATTATTTTTAGCATGTATAGAATTGAAGTGTTTGGATATTTTTTTAAGAAAATTATGATAGTAGTTAACCAAATAGTTTCGTGCTTTAGAACAAACTAATCTATTTCAATGTATAATTATAACCAGAATAGACTTATTATTCATACCATTTACGACTCATGAATGTTACAACGTGATCCCACCACCTTTTGGTGAATTCTCTCGAGAGGATATGCAACCACTAAACCACTGAAGCTTCTTAATAATATAACTGCAAAAAAATATAGTACCTCATGTCAATAATATAAAAGGTAGACAAGAAGTTTACTTTGGGATTAAATATAAAACCTTAATTAACTTTGTCTTCATGGTAACAAAGAAGCGACTTTGTCTCCCAAATTTATAATGTTTAGCCCAAATTAAAGTATCCCTAATTGTACATATGATTTAATTAGAGATTTCCATCAAGAGGTAGTTTCAATGCACATGATTGAAAATGTTACTTTATTTGACCAAATACTCATTTATTATAAATAACTAACTTAATTAATTTTCTCAATATCTACAAATTAGTTATCTAGCTTTAATATTAAACACTGATATCACCACAAAAAACACAACTTCCGATGAAATTAGCCACGTAATTTTTTTCCTATGGCTAATTCCATATGAAATTTGTAATATCCCAAATTTTGTTCACCAAAATTCCTTGTACATTTGTTACATAAAGTAGAATAAAATGGTGGATTTTGGTGCACTTGAAATAGCAAAATATTAGAAGTGGAGGTTACATGAAATTTGGCTAAGTTAAGACATGAAAGTTCACATTTTTTGTCCTCTTAAAGGCCTAATTTTGCAGCTCAAAATGATTAAGAGCACAATTTTTTGCCCAAATTGTTGCTCAATTTTTGGCCAAAAATAAAAAGGGAAGAAGGAAGACAACATTTAATTCAAAAATTGAAGAAATATAAGGGCAAAATAGTCATTTGGCTAATAAATCAAGAAGCCTCTTACTTCTTCATAATCAGGGAACCTAGTGGATGCTTATGGAACCAAGTGGAAAAAGAAGGAATAAAATATTCAAGACATGTGCAAAAATTCCATTAAATAATTATTATTTTAAGGAGGTAGAAGGAGATATTTCAAAAAGCTTTTAGACACTTCCAAGGGGCCAAAATTTCGGCCAAATAGAGAAAGATGAGAGAGAGCAACATCTTGAAGAAGAGAAAGGGCAAAAGAAGAGACAAGGATTCAAGAAGCAAACCTAGATAAGTTTGCAAACAAAATTCACTTGTTCTTATCTCTAAATCCTTAGAAACCTCTTCTAATCCTCATATCCTTCTTGAAATCACTTGAAGCAAGAAGAAAATAAAAGGCTACAAGAAGAAGAGGGGACAATTTTGAAGAGAAAAGAGGAGAATTAAGAGGTAATCCAAGAAACTTTGTTCTACTTGTTGATTTATGGTTGTTGCTAATAAATTGGTTGGCTTGGTTGTCATGATTTTGTGATTTGGGAAGCAAAAACCCTAAGGGAAGGTGCTATCCAAATTTTGATTAATCATGCGGGAAGTGTAATTAAAGGCTTCAAGAAGTGAATTAGGGTGAAAAGAAGGTGTTTTGTTGAATAAAATCATGAAACTCCAATTTTTCCAATTTTTCTTGAATTTCGGCCAAGGGTGGTTTGCTGTGTTTGGGCTGGAATTTGATGCATTTGATGTTCCCATTGTGTTTATAATGAAAAATTGTGTAGGGAACATGTGAAACATGAAGTGTGAAGGCTTTAGGGTGTGAAATGACAATTTTACCCCTAAAACCCTAACATATGTGGTTGCAAGGGCATTCTGGAAAATGGAGTGTGATTTTGGTAAAATTGAGATAAAAAAAATGGATTCTACACTCAAAGTTGTGTTGGAATAGCTTGGGTTATAATTTTTGGTAAAGTACAGTTATACTGGATATAAAGGGAAATTAGACCGGATTCCTAAGAGCATTTTGGTAATTATGTGTTTTTGATAGAGATAACCAACTATATGAATTTAGGGATGAGACATGTATGAGTAATAACTTATTTATTATAAATTTGGAATTTAGGATTTGACATTTGCCCAAACCGGATCAAGAATTATTAGACCGGAATAGTTAGACAGTTGGAAAGGATTTCAGGCAATAACTCTATCTTTCATACACTATGTGATTATTTATATGCTTTTGTGTTGCCATGTTCTATGATATGAATTGTTTGTTACAAAACCTAGCTGTAGTGTGGGAAAAACACAAGTACCATCAGACCAAGTGGGACCCAGCTGAGGTAGTGACACAAGTATGGTGAGACAATTATCTGCTCCAAAACATTACAACAAGTACAGGGGAAATTGTCCTTTGATCCTAAACAATGTACACAATGTGGCTAGTAGGGACAAATAGTCATTTGATCCTGAACATCGAACAAATAGACATGTTGTCAGTATATTTATTCCATTACATTAGATGATGCATTGCATGTTTATTTATCACATTTTATATGATTCATTGTGTGTTACTACTAAACTTCATATAAATCTCACCCCTTTCCAAATATTTAAAAATTTATTCAGCAAGAGACAACAACTCTAAAGGCAAGGAAGTATATACCAGCAACTGAAGATCTCGAATCTATTCAAGCAAGCATTAGTGTTGGTTATCTATAGTTTTTATGTTATTTTGGGTTCTATAAATATTACATACAAACCCTGTGGGAATTTCTGTAACATAATCAAGTACTTTATATTAGTACGTTTATGCTATTTCTGTTCACCCATTGAACTGCGCGTTAATACTCTGATAAATGTCAAAATATTAAGGGGGTTTGACAAAATTCCATAACAAAAAATTCTGACATAATTTTTTTGACTAATTTAGCTGTAGAATTAGACATGAAACGTTTTTTGTGGCTAACCTGCTGCAACTATTTTGATGCAAATTTCAATGCTAATTTTTCAGCCATGAAATTTTTCCGTAACAAATTCCATATGTAATTTCATATGGAGTATTTTTTTTTTTTTTAATGGAATTAACCACAAAATTTTTTCCATGACAAATTCCATCGGTGGTTCTACCACCAAAATTTAAAATTTATTGTATTTGTAATATTTAAAAATTAAATTTTATATTAAAAAATTATAGTAAATATATGAAAATTATTTCTATAATATGATAGCCCTTTAAAATTAAAATTATCATTTAAATTATGTTTAAAAGCATATTCATTGTATTTCAACTAGCAAAGTCTTATTCGCATGCACGAGGTCACGGGTTTGAATCATGGAAAAGTTACATTTTTAGGTAAACATGGTGGTGACATGTGGTAGGCAAGGTGACACGATGTAATAGGTGGCAGTCCAAGGGCGTGACATAGGGCAGCACCCCATGGTGAGGTGGCGATAGGCATAGTTGCCATGTGGTGACCAAGGGTAGCAGTCGACGATGAGGTGGTGGCCACCAATAAAGGTGACATGTGGCGGGCTTGACAAATGGCAGTAGATGGTAGAGGTGGCACGTGGTCTCTTTCAAGAAGTTTCACATGGCACTTTAAAATTATAAAAAAATAATAATAATTAATTTAGCAACTGATTTGTGATGGAAATTTTATGTGGTAATTATCAACAAAATATTGATTTTGTTGATAATTTAGTTTGCCATGATATAACACTACAAAAAAACAGGGTATTAGAGACGGAATTTAGCGACGAAAATTCTGTCGCTAAAAATATTAGCGACGAATATTTTCGTCGCTAATCTGTTACCAACGAATTAGCTACGAAAAATGGTCTGGGAAAATGGTTAGTCTCTAAAAAGGGCGTTACTAATTATGTTAAAATTCCATCGCAAATTTAGAGACAGATTAGTAACGGAAATTCCGTCCCTAATGATAAATTACGTTGCTAATTTTTGAGACGGATTAATGACAGAAATTCCATCGCTAATTTTTGAGATGGATTAGCGACGGAATTTCTGTCTCTAATATGCAACGAAAATTCCGTCTCTAATTTGAGACGGATTAACGACAGAATTTCCATCTCTAATTTGTCCAAAATTAGCGACGAAATTTCCGTCTCTAATCCATAGTAAAGTAAAATACAAATTAACTCCGTTATTAATTTCTGAGATGAATTAGCAACAAAATTTTCATCTCTAATAGTCCAAGATTAGTGACGAAATTTCCATCTCTAATCCGTCTCAAAGTTTAAAAAAATTAATTACGTTATTAATTTTTCTGACGGATTAACGACGAAATTTCCGTTGCTAATCCGTTGTAAAGGGAAATACTTTTTTAAAAAATAATTTATTTTTGTAATAAAATTTCCATTATAAATCGCTCTCTAAGCTTTTTTAATTTTCTCTCCAATTAATTTTGTTTTTGTTAGTTTAAATTTAACAGAAAGTCAACCTTAATAATCTATAATGGTCAAAGAATTGAAAGTGAAATTAAATTGATTGCAAATAAAATAAAATTCAAACCCAAATTCTAAAATGATAGTAAGTTAAGAACTACAAAGGAATAAAAGTACTAAAATGAAAATGTATATAATATATCAAACAAACCACACAAATATTTAATGTAATCAAACAACCTAATAACCACCCTATCTTATGGTATCATCAATGGTATGAGCTTCACGGTTTGAATTGTTGACAGCCCCAGAGAGTTTTTACTCAAGTGCTTCCAACCTGGTTAGAAACATATAGACCAATCAAATCAAAGGAAAAACACTTTTATACAGTTCTAGAGACACAAAATAGAAACATATAGACCAATCAGATCAAAGAATTTTCTGGGCTCATAGAATTTAGCCCAAGAGTCAGAGAATAGTTCAGCTGTGAAAAATTAAATCTTCTCAAGAACATATGCAACATATAACATACCAGATTTGAAGAGTATAATTCTAATCAGCAATGAGTTATGTGGCTCTAACTGATGCATGAAATAGATCAAAGTTCAATTTCCTTACACTACAACAATGCAATCTTTAGCAATGAAAGCAATAGCAAGAAAATTGGCTATGGTTTGCAAAAATTAATAGAAAGATTGTACCAGAACACCCAAAGAGTCAACAATTGGAAGTTTGCAATATGCAAAGTCAAGAACCAAGAAAATCCAGTAGAGAACTTGATTCAAATATCAACAAGAATTTCAGTGAATAAAGCTTCCCATAGATTCAATTTCGTTAAGCCAAAGGATAGCCTTAATGGCCTCTATATCAGCAATTCACAAGTGCAACACAAAGCAGCAACCAGAACAGCAAAAATGAACCATGAACTCACCCTTAAAAGGCTTAACAAGCTGCTACAGCAAAATTAGTTAAAGTCCAATAATATGGATATTCAATTCATCTTTAACTAAATTTTGACAGCTTGATAATCAAGTCCCAATCAATGATAGCAAAGTGGTTCTAATTCAACAATAGTGAAGTCAAATTCTCAGCAAGACAAATTCACTATTGGATTAAAAAAAATTCATATATGAATTAACCCACATCAGATTGTAGTAATAGATTCAAGACAATGAACTTTTCTCAGAAAAATTTCAAAAATGCAGCAAAGTTTCAGAGAATTAGAGAAAGAATTCAGTGGCAGCAACCAGATTGAATGAATTCACATACTGAAAAATTAGAGAATTAGAGAAAACAGATTGATTTATCTATCAATACTATGAAAAATTGAAAGGAGTCATAACAGTATTGCTTGAATGAATTCACATACTGAAAACATTGCTAAGAAATAAAACACATCCTCTACCATGTTTGCATGGTTAAACAGGTGCAAAATTTGCAAGAGAGAAGATGGTGCTTCTTTTTTACTATAATTATTCACCTTCTAGTTCATTTAACTGATGCTAAATCTGACTTTTATAATGGCTTTCCCTTTCTTCCTTCAATTTGTAACTTGACACACAACTTAGTTGTTACTTCAATAGTGCATCTTCAAGATCCGTCAACAAATCTTCTCTAGAATTTCATGTATTATCCTGAACAATGCAAAAAAAAAAAAAAAATTGCACAAATTTGATAAAAGTTAGAAGCTTTATCAAAAAAAGAAAAAGGAAAGTCGTGGGGTATAACTAAAAGAAAATTTATCAAAAATTTATAGTATATCATTATAGTATGGTCTTAAAAGTCTGAGGCACATCACTTAACATGAGAAGCTATTAACATGAAAATAACCACAGCTCTAACAAATTAAGGACAAGAACAGATCAAAAGCCAGTGATACACTGTGATGAACAAGAAAATGGAATAACAACAATAATATCTGACATGCAACCCATAACCTTCTAAAATTAACCAGTACCTTATATCTAGCTCCCTTGTGTACGCCACTTTTTTCGGGTTTTGAAACCCACATTCCAGCCATCAGGTAACCATGCAGGATGTTCATTTCCTTTAAAATCTGAAACTTTCAAGCATAAATGAAATGGTGAGAGACAATGGTTTAGCCAGGTTATAGAGCACATGTTCATGAAAAATAGGCTTCTAAATCTGCACTCACTTGTGAAGAAGCGCTACTTGTGCTCTTTCTGAACAATCTATTGGTTGCTTCAAACTTTTCAAGGTCATTTCATCCCATTTTTATGTAACAGGTAGTATCACGTAAAAGTAAAAATTATGTTGTTTCAATGTTTGTGGAAACTATACGGCTTTAAAATTCCTTCCTCATTTCAACAATTTCTGATGATCTATCCTCTCTATTGGAACATGAGCTACCTGACTTTTATCATTTTACTAATGACAAGACAAGACACGCAATGACACATATTAGGAACCATGAATCAATCTTAGCTCTTCAAGATTTGCTAATGACTTATAAAAGGTAATAGAAACTGAAGATTAGCTAAGACTTAATCAAGAATACCTCAATACACATTGAAGAGATCCTATCACAGTTTCTGGATGAAATGTGTTACATGACAAATACTATCATATCCATACCTTTGCCTCCTATGGTTCACCATGCTATTTAATAGACATGCTATGCAAAATAAAAGCAATCAATTGTCTTGATTCTTAACAGAAGTGCCCAAGTCTTCTATTTAAGAAGATCAATGCCATGCTAGAAACTGACCCAGGTTGTTAAATTCCTCATCCAGAACTTATAAAACTGGAGCTATGTCATCAATGAACGACTAAATTGCTTTTTTTTTTTTTCCGGCGATGAACAACTAAATTGCTACAGCATACGACTTGAAACTCATAACACCATGGTACCACTATCACCCAAAGATCCATATTTCAGATTTATAAATGCTTTCTATAACAAAACAAAAAGTCATTCGCAAGCCCAGTTACATTTATATTTGACCAAAACAAGAATTTTACAACCGCAAACAAAACTTTATTTTCCTTCAATAAAACTAGATAAATTAAGCCTGGAACCTTATGTTAGTAAAAGTTTCATCAAAAGTCCGGAACTTGGTTCTCTCTTTACAACAACAACAGAGCCTTAATCCTATTCGGTGGGGAATTAGTTCTCTATTTACCAAAAAAAAAAAAAAAAAAAAGACTATTTTATGAAATGTCATACACAATTTAAGAGCCAACCAAAATAATTTAGATAATAAAGTAACTTTAAATTACCTATATGATGGTGAGAAACGAGAAGTAGCGGCGGATTAAAGTACACAACATTGAGTGGCCTTTATATGTTGCCAATGATTGGTCTTGGGGATGTTTTAAATTTCTTGCATAATGGGGGTAGTCCATTCACCTGTAATCCCAATCTTTATCTTGCACCCTGGGACTGTGCTGAATAAAAGTAACCAGCATCAGCATGAAGTACAAATACATATATATATAGACACACACACACACATATATATCCCAGGTTAGGAAATATAAATGAGACATTATTACTCCAGTGGTTTATAACTTCCCTTTTACTTTTATTCATTGTTTTTTCATTTTGCTACTGATCACTTCTTTCCTTCATGTACAGATGATAGATCATTTACCCAGCTAAACAGTAAAACACCAGCATTTGATATTGCCTCTACCCTCCAAGCACAATAAATCATAAATACAACATATGAACGACATATAGCTTTCAGTGAATCAGTTCATATATAAATCTCTTACTAGTTTTGTCTATATAAATTTCTCTGCAGGTTTGCACAGCAATGAGTATCATCTCGGCAAGTGCAATTCAATTAAACTAGTTATATGACTACTAAGGGTTACCGCCATGCCCAACTTCGGGTCCTGTTACCCGTCGCTATTTCTTTGTCTCCACCTCGACATCATCTTCACCGTGGGCAGACTCGATGGCTGCCACATCATCTCCCAGATTGCCTTTCCCTGGCATTTTCTTATTAAAAAACCCCCTTTGTTAAATCCTAATTGAAAATAAAGGCTTCCATGGGATCTGACATTAGGCACACAAGGAAAGGCAACAACAGTAAAAAATTGAATCTTACCTTTCAATCGAACCTTCCCACACCAAGACAAAGTCGCTTACGCCTGCATTCTCCACCGGATTGTCTCGTCCACGATCCACCCAACTTCGGCCTCTCCTTTTGGCAAGCTCGCAACTCAGTTAGCTACTGACACCAAATTAGCACAGCTCGATTATATGAGGATGAAGATTTAAGGCAAATGATAAAGCTTTACCCTAGTTCTACACACGCAGGTTGCCGCCAGAGTTCCCAAGGTTGCTTCGATGAATTATTCAGGGATCGAACTCGAACTCTTCGTCAAATGTAGTTTCAGGGTTAGGGCAGAAAGGAGTAAAGGAGATGGCAGGAAATGGGTTTTTTTTCCGTTTTGCCAAGTAAATTAAATGGAGGGAATAAAATGTCAAATGAGTTAAATGGAGAGAAGCTGCGAAATTTTTGGAGGGATAATAAGTTTATCTTTTTTATTTTTTTTTTTATACAAACAATAAGTTTATCTTTGCATTAGAAAGAATATGTGAATCTTTTGGAAGAATAATGGTTTCTTGTGAGAAAAAATGTGATAATTCTACATCCTCAATTAATTCCTATAATTATATCTATTTATTAGTCTTAATTAATAAATCAAATGAGTATTTAATATTGAACTAAATAAACCAGTTGAGGAAGAGAGGGGAAGTCGGTGACTTTGTAAGGCTGAACAATTGACTAAGAGGAAGAACTAGAGATAGGAGATCTATGATGGAATGAGAGAGCCCTAGAAATTAAGGAGAAGTGGGATTTGGCAAAAAAAAAAAAAAAAAAAAACTCTCAGATATGGAGGGAATTTGCAAAAATTTGGAGGGGAAATTTATTCAGTCTTGTAAATGAAGGGAATGTTCGATTGTTTATGTCAACCCTAGAAATTATTATATCAATATGGTCCGTCATGTTATTTGTAGCCTAACCAATTAAAATACAATAATTTATGAGCTAATTTGGCACCTCTTAAATATTAGTTGATATATTAAAAAATTAAAAGATTTCACAATATTTATTTTTTCTTTATTTGTGAAATCTTAATTAAACGATTTGAATTTTTAAGAAAAATAAAAATGTGAATCAGATGAGCAGCCAACTAGGATTAATATTAGTTGAATTATTGTATTTTAACTAAGTATACCACATATGACATGGCAAACTAAGTTCGCACAATAATTGCACATACTAGCTCCACCTTTGATTTAGTATTCAACAATCTTGATATACTTAGAAAAACACAAAATGAAGTAAATGAAATTCCTGAAGGTTATATGATGCATAAATACCTGTATTTAGAGGTTCATTCGGCTAGTAAGCGTGGTATATGTACTTCATAATTACAGGTTTGTTTCTCAATATAGAGTACAATTAAAGGTGAGATGGTAAAAATACAAAAACAAAATTCATACTGACTTTATTATTTGCTTTGACCTATCGACTATCATTCTGATCCTACTTATTAATCTCAATTAATAGATCAAATGAGTATTTAACATTGAATTGATTTCAAAACTTAATATTATTACATCAATGATATCAAAATAATTATTTATAAAGTTATAAATTGTATAGAAGAGCAACATAAGAAAAAAAAATTACAGTTTCTAAATTTTAGACTAGACTTAAATTTTGAAATAGATTTGCCAAGCTGCAAGATTGAACTTTTTTCTTTACAATTGCAAGATTGAACTTATAATGTCAATAAAATGAGTATTTAATTACACATTCATATAATATATGTAGTAGTAATTATTTACATGTTTTTATGTATTATTTGAAATGGTAGAATACATTATTGCAATTTGTCATAAATTCAATATTTTATAAATAAAATCATATGCTTTGCATAAAGCTCAAAGAAATAAGTTGTGATGTCTATACTTTGTAAATTGTATCATTAGTTGTTATGAATTTTAACTTTTATATATTAGTGTTCTTTGTTTGTATTTTTTTTAATTTTTATCTACAGATTTCACAACTATATATAGCTTCCAAAATAACTATTGTATTTTTATTTTGTTAAAAAAATCATATTAGTAACACTAATAAATAAGTGTACGAATAAATTGATTAGCAATCTAATTAATTTCAAGAAATTAGCACTACAATTATTCTTTCTTCATTTATTATGTTAATTTCTAAAATAGAGTAATTCATATATTATTTCATTGTTTGTTTAGCAAATTGAAGTCACATGACGATGCCATTTTTATAATATATGAATGTGTTTAAAAAGAATTCATCTCCATGATGTCTCAACAAGTTTTATATAATTATATCATCATTTATTCTTTAAATATTTTTAAATTTTCATCAGAATTAGTGATGGAATAGTGGCGAAACTTATATACAGAACAATTTTTGTCGCTAATTTTTGTCAAAAAAACAAGATTAAATTACCCCTTAAATTAGTGACGGAATAACGACGGAATTTGTGACTAAATTTAGTGACGGAATTTAGAGACAGAAGCAGAGACGGATTAGAGACAGAAATTAGAGACGGACTAATTCTGTCTCTAAAATTTTAGAGATGGAAATTAGTAACAGAATTAGTCTGTCTCTAATTTCCGTATCTAATCCGTCTCTAAAATTTTAGATACGGAAATTAGTGACGGAATTATTCCATCTCTAATCCATCTCTAAAATTAGTTATGGATTTATTGACAGTTTAGAGACGAAATAGCGACGGAATTAATTCCGTCTCTAATTTCCTACTTTTTTGTAGTGTAATTAGTGAGGGGACAGATTTTATGGGTAATTCTGTTTGAAATATGTTTACTTTGCAAATCGATCCGTTAGTAATAATGTTAGTATTTTGAATTCCGTGACTAATTCAATGTCTTTTATAGTGTATAACATAACTATCAAAGTTTGATATATATAAAACGACTAAAATATTTTAGCTAATTAATGACAACTTTTGCATATCAAATGACGAGAATAACATAGCGAGTGATAAATTATGTGTGCTTATGCATTAACAAGTTTAAAGTAGAGAATAGTCACTCACTCAGATATAGTATGATTATTTGCAAGTCAATTGTTGTGATTTGCTATGCCATTATATTCATTCGCATGATTTTTTCAATGATCTACTTGTGATTGAACCAATGATTGTTAGTACAAATAGTAGTCACTTATTTATATGGTATATGATCATTTAACTTACTCATCAATTGTTACTCAGTATTCACTATGTTGTTTTAGTCATTTCATATACCTTAAATTTTGATAATTATTTAATTTTATATATTATTTTGCACTATATTATCAAGATGTTTTAGTGGCTTGATGGCTATATATGTTTTTGGGAACCAAAAGATCGTAAGATAATCAAATCTCACGTTAACCAACCTTAATTAGTACAAATTGTAGTGGCCATTGCAAAAGCACCAGCAGAGGTGGGAGAGTTTTTTTACAAAAGGGGCAGTTAAGTCATTTCGCCAAAAAATTAATGTCATTTTGAAAACTTCTGCGCCGTTGGTACATTTCAAGGAGTACTGATTCAGGTTTTGTATATTTCAGAGGTATGAACTCGCTTTTCTTTGTTTTTTCCCCCGAATCTTTCCTACTGCACATTTTAGACTTTAATTTCTTTCTTTTTTCACAAGGACCACGGATTTTACTTTTTAGTTTTATTTATTCCTCAAATCTGCACAAGACATTACAGCCCATGGTTTGGGGGTGGACCATACGCAGTCAAAGCCACATTATTAATAAAGCCGGAACCCACACACAGCATAGCCGCATATCTTGCCACTTTTTCCACGCAACTGAATTTTTTGTCATAATAATTAGTTTTATATTTTTTGTAGCAATTATCTTTATATTTTATATTTGTAATTTTTGAAGTATAAGTATATTTCTATTGAAGGTAATCATGTTGAAGATATTGTCTGATATTAAATGTGAACACTTCTCTTAATAGTGATTTGAACTTTAGTTTGTCATCTTTCTTTTTTTTGTCATTTTAAAACTACAAGCTTTTGGCGAAAAACTATCTTGATATATATTATAATAATCTTGTAAAAAACCATTATACACTTGCGATCATGCTTCTCTGTGTTCTGATTAGCTTTTGAAGAATAGTTTTTACAGTTTACGAAGTAAATATGTGAGAGGAGTTTTATCTCGATTTACAGAAAAGTGCTTCTGAAATCATTATTTTGAGGATGTAAGAACACACAATCAGTTTCACCCTCTGGCGGAGAAAGTCTATTAACGTACAAACTATTGGTATAACACTTCTCGACTAATTTTACGAAAGTCAAAATCGCATTCATGGCTGAACAATACCCTATGCAGCTATAACTGTGGTGGATAAATTGATTATAAATTACCATTATACACAGTGACAACCATATACGTCTTGCGGACAAAAAAACCATATACGTCTAAATCTCAATCTTTAAGTAGGGGGAAAATATTACACTTGATTACCAAGTTTATAATTAAGTTTGAGATAACTTGCACTACATTTTTTACTTATGACATCAGTTAATTTTGCAACATATACCGAAATGTTGCCTCAACGATTTTCAGTGTAACTATTAACTATGACTTGATGTACAGTAACAAATAGCATTAACGGTAAGAAAAGATGTCTACCATAAAATTAATAAAAAACTTAATATCCAGACCCTGTAATTTCACATTATTTTTTAAAGGATTAAGTAGTAAAAATACCCATGAACTTTTTCCAAAAGTGCATCTAACACTGTATATTTCGAAGGGGTAAAAATACCTATAAATATTCAAAATGGAGTAAAAATGCAAACACCATTAAATTTGACCTAACACTGTTATATATGCATGTGAAAAGAGTGTGGGTTCCACTATAAAAAGTAACAGTGTTAGGTCAAATTTAATAGTGTTAGCATTTTTGCTCTAGTTTTGAATGTTCATAGGTATTTTCGTACATCCGAAATATATATGATGCTAGATGTATTTTTGGCAAAAATTTATAGGTGTTTTTATACCTTTACCCTTTTTAAAATTAGGTTATTGTGTTTTTACCCTTTGTTGGTTATAGTTTGTTTCCCTTTTATTAGGTCTTAGAGTTTCCTCAATTATAGAAATTGATCCCTATACTGTTAATTTGTAAGAGAAACTAAGTTAGCTGATGACGTGGCTCTCACTCAGCATATATCTGGATCAATTTTACCACATGGATTTAAATAAAATCAAAATGAACCAAATTATAGACTATATATATTGAATAAGACAAATGTGAGCATAATAATTTTTTATGTTGGCAATGAATAAATTTTGTTTAAGCATTCTATTTTGTATTTTGTGACAACTTATAGGTGTCGTTTAGTCCTAATTCACATCAGCCTTAGTTAACATATATATCAGTCTAATTGAAAAAACTGTGAGGTATCCAATAAAAAGGAAAACAAAACCACGACGATGTGGTTTGGTGGTTCCTCACCTAGTTCCTTAACCAAGTTAGCGGGGTTCGATTCCGTCCTTGGGCATGTAGAAGCATCCGTGGTTAGCCACTTTACTCTTAACTAGAGGATTCGGTGGTATCCGAATTAGTCTGAAACCGTTGATGTTTTTGAAAGATGACTTACCTTGGGATACCGGATGTTCTATGTAAAAAAAAACAAAACAAAACAAAACTCCAAGGTGGCATCCAATAAAAAGAAGAAAAAAAATCTAAAGATACATAATTACAAATCAAGCAAAACAAGTATTGAGAAATTTATTTTCTCAATAAATAAATAAAGTAGTATTGCAAGTCAAGAGAGAAGCTTCCATGAAATGCAGCCCACACGCATAGCGTAAACTTTTGACTTTAAATTTTCTACCCATCTGTCTCAAATAATTAGGCCATTAATGAAGCCAAAAAAAAATTGAGAAAAACAAACTCTAGTGTGCCTTCAAACGTTTCCTCATCTCTACTGGCTTTTTCTGCAGAAACTCAAATCTTAACTTTGAATATCTCTCTCAAAGTTCTTTCCCATACTTCCATTCATGGCATATTCATCATCATCCTTCAACATGACTCCTCCTCCTCCATTATTCCCAAAAACATCAGTTGAAACCTACGACGTATTCCTCAGCTTCAGAGGCGAGGACACGCGCTATAGCTTCACAAGCCATCTACACGCAGCATTAAGCAGGCTAAAATTGAGGACCTACATAGACTACGAGCTCGAGCGAGGCGACGAGATATCACCGGCGCTAGTGAAGGCCATTGAAGAAGCCAAGATTTCCGTCATTGTTCTCTCAGGGTCTGTTTGGTGTGAGGGATTTGGAGGGGAAGGGAGGGGAGGGAAAATTTTTATGAATTGAATTTTAAAAGATTGAAGAAGTGGGGTAATAAAATTTTAATAAAGAGAATATATAAGATAAAAGAGTAAGAAAAATTAATTAAAAATTTTTAATCCCACTTCTCTAATTTTTTTAAATTCAACTTAAAAAAATTTTCCCTCCGCCCACTTCCCCTCCCCTCCCCTCAGACCAAACAAGCCCTCAAGAACTATGCTTCTTCAAGGTGGTGCTTAGACGAACTGGTGAAGATGATGGAGTGTAAGAGAACCAAAGGACAGATCGTTGTTTCCGTCTTCTACCACATAGAACCAACACACGTTAGGAATCAGACCGGAAGCTACGCCGAGGCGTTCGCTCGCCATGATCGCCGTTTCATGGCCACTGACCCCAACAAGGTCCTAAGATGGAGGTTAGCCCTTTCTGAAGCAGCCAACCTTTCAGGCTGGGATTGCTTGGTCACCAGGTTCGTGTGTGTATATCTATATATTTATTTATATATGTTCCAATGGAATGTTTTAGATCACAACCATTTTTATGTTTAGGTTGGGTTGGACGGGAATTGAGTTAACACTGAATTGGAAATATTTTTAAAAAGGATTATACTAACTTACGGTTAAATTTTTTATATTTATTATGTCAAGTTCTCCAATTAGACATCACTATATGTGTTATTTTTTTTATATAGGTTTATAGTTAAATTATAATAATTTAAATATAAGATACATGGTTATTTATGATTGGAGAACTTGATCAAATGAATATAAGAAACTCGATCTAAATATTTCCTTTTTAAAACTGAACGGCTTTTGGGGATTGAGTTTTAGTGTTCTGGATCTAGACCATTTAAATTTAATAAGACGGTCCATATTTAAGTTATTTTTATTTTTTTAAAAAATGATTTTAATGAACATAAAAATCTAAAATAAAGAGTCTTTTAAATGTTATTTTTCAAAAATAAAATTATTTTATTATTTTAAAAATCATTAATTAAAAATTTTAAATGATCTCACCACATTGATCTGCACCATGGTGCCCATCATCACTATAGAAAAAATGCTGAAAATTCTAAGAATATATAAGAAAAAAGCTCAATATATTATCATACCATTTGTAGTCATATAATGTTATTTCATAAAAATTTCATATATTGTGATATTATTACATTGAAAATAAAATTTTATTGTGAATTTATTTTTTTACAAATTCTTATATATACATATAATTATTTTTATTAAATTTTATTTAATTATTAAGCCAGTGGTTTGACCGCTGGTCTAGCTAGCCGACCACGAGAATCATGAACGGTGGGCCTTTCTGATTCGAGAGACTTTATAAAACATTGATGTATATGCTCTTATTGTTTATATATTTTTGCTTCATGATTAATTGTGATATATATAAATATAGGATGGAATCGGAGCTGGTTGAGAGGATAGCCATAGATGTGTTGCAGAAGCTGGACTCGATCAACAATGGCGGAATCGAGAGCAGGATAGCGACGTACAAGCAGATGGCGCAGGCGAAATTGGAGAAGTTTTTAAGGAGTGGGAATATGAAGGACATGGAAGACCTAACAGAGACTCTGCAACATCTTGCGAATCTGAAGTTGGAGAAGGCTCTAAGAACAGACGATGATAAGGATTGGGAAGAACTTGAGGTGACCAACCAGAGGATTTTGGAGCTCAAGGGTCAGAAGTTGATTCGATCCTTTTGTAATCCCAAGGCCATGCAGGATTACACTGAGACTCAACACCAAATTGCTCAGATTAATGCTGAGAGGAACAATCGTAGGCGTGGGCTTTACCGAGGAATTTAATTATAACTCCAAAAGTTTCATCATTCTTCGTTCTTCTTCTTAATTGTTGTGAAAGGTTTTATATAATTTGAATGTCTAATGATCAGTCGGTGATCCTGTTTCGATAATTAGAAGCAGTTTCGTAATAAAAGTTTGCAATTTTGGTTTAATTAATAAGACGATGCTTGCCTCTTCTCTTTGTCCCAAGTTTGTGAAGTTAATTTTGTGGCAATATAATTATAAATTCGTACATATTTATATGAAATAAGCAAAAATTGACATATATTCAATGCGCACGAGTGTAAAAAAGTTATTTTAATCACGGTTAAAAAAAGATTTGTAACATATATGCGTGTGTATTATATAATTGATGTAAAAAGTCATTTTTTCACCAGGTAAGTTATATTTAACTGGTGTTGACTCCCTATTTTTAAATTAATTTGAGATGCATTTTAATATATTATGGGATTCATTGATGGTAAATTAAAGAAATTTAAGTGAGACTTTAATAAGATATGGATTTCATTAAAAATATCAAAGGTTACAATAAAGATAATGATATTAATAATAAAAATAATAATTTAAAATCTAAAAAATAATAATAAGAAAAAAAAAAGATATTTTAATTATTATTGTTGTTATTGTTATATGAATATCTATCTTTCTATATTATTTGATTTCATCTTTTTAGAAGAAAAAGACGGCACCTCTTGAATCATGAATCAAGGATGCTCGTTCTAAATAAAAGGGAAGGAGGCAGCCCATATTTTTGGAGGATCATAGAATAAGTGGAGTTCGACGATCTGAGCAGAGGCGAGCAAGCAACTGAATCCTTATATTCTTTCCTTCAACCGTGAGAGCTTGAACAAGGGAGGTGGAGAGAGAAATCGCGGGCAGAGTCCACAAGAGATCGTCTTCTTCTCCTACGACCATGAGAACGAGTCCGACCAACCAGAGGAGCAGAGGAGAAAGGCACAGAGCTGAGGACCAGAGGACGGTATTACTGACTCTGTTCTTTAGTTTTATTCACTTATCAGTGGCTTGTTTTCATTTCATTATGTATATTATGTCCTCCAAATATGGATTTATTTGTTTTGAGAAGGATTTGATAATGATTATGAGTAACTAAACTATTTGCTCTAGAATTGTTTGAACCCTTTATAGATTTAGTACTTACTTTTCTTTATATATTTGTAATTAAAGTCATTTTTTTGTTGATCATATTCTATACTTGATGTTTTTTGTTGATTAGCCATCAATGAGATTGGTTAGTTTACTTGATTGATGTTTGAAAGGGCAAAATTAAGTATAGAATTAGAGTTTAATCATGTGAGAAAATGAAATTTGTGAGTTGAATGAATTATTTTGTTAATAAGGTAGAGATGTACACTTATTAGCCTCATATAGTCAAGAAAGGATTTGGTTTATAAATTGGGTTTGATTAATTTATGGGCGAAGGTGTAAATTTGGCAATGAACAATTTTGCCCGGAGCATCTGTAAAACTTATCTATTTTCGGGTGTAAAAATGGCAATAAACTATTTTTTTAGAACAAATTTGGCAACGCTGTTAAAAAACACTTGACGGCCGTTACTTTTTGAAATGTGGGTTCCAAACAGGCTTCTCGCTCTGTATTATTTTAATAATTTTTTTTAATGGAAAAATATCACTTAGGCCATATAGAAAAAATTTCATTTCAGATAACCCTCAAAAGATTCTGAAATATCACTGTCAGTAAAAATAAATTAAGCTTTTCAGTGAGATTTCAAAATCTTTTGGGCCTTAACTGAAATAAAATTGTTTCCATATGACCTAAGTGATATTTTTCTATTAAAAAAATATTAAAATAATACAGATAGAGAAGTCTGTTGGGATCCACATTTCAAAAAGTAACGGTGGTTAAGTAGATTTAATGGAGTTGCCAAATTTGCTCCAAAAAAATAGTTTATTGCTATTTTTGCACCTGAAAATAAATAATTTTTACAGATACTCCATGTGAAATTGTTTATTACCAAATTTACACCTTTATCCTTAATTTATTAATAGATTAATATATTAATTTAAGAGTTAAGGTTCATTAAACACCCTCAAGTATGTGCAATTAGCACCTTAAAATATTTTGGGGTGCAATTTTAAGCATGATATATTTAAATAGGTGTAATTTTACCTCAAACTAATGGATTCAAAACTACTCGTTGTCCTCTTTCATCTCCCTGCTATCCATTCTTCTCTATCATCAATAGGAACAGAGCTTGATGAAGACATACGAACTCACCATTAGGGGTGGAAACAGGCCAGGCAGCCTGTGAGGGGCCTGTAGCCTGGCCTGTGATTGGCCTGTTCAGGCCTGGCATGTCAGGCTAAAAGGCCAGGCCAAGGCCAAAATAAAAGCCTGTTTTGCTTAATAGGTCAGGCCAAGGCCTATTGACAGGTCTGTTAGGCCTGTCAGGCCGGCCTGAGCCTGTAAAAATATTTTTAAAAAAAGAAATCAGATAAGGGTTAAAGGATAATTTCGCCTAAGCCTGTAAGTTTTAGCCTGTTTAAGGAGGCCTGTGGCCTGTAGGCCTGTCGGTTTGTTTAAAAAATTTTAAAAATTCAGGCCTCCTTAACAGGCTTCAGGCCAGGCCCAGGCCTAAAAATTGGCCTTTAACAGGCCATAGGCCAGGCTCAAGCCAATTTGTGCCTTAACAGGCCTAGCCTGTTAAGGCAAAAGCCTGACCTGGCCTGGCTTGTTTCCACCCCTACTCACCATCAAGAAGCTCGAATCAAAAGTTGAACTTAAGAATCAGAGAGTTCTCACCAAAGAAGAAGCAAGATGAGTTTACTAGCTTCATTAAAGCACTTGAAAAGTAGCTAAACTCAAGTGGGTCATTGTCAATGTTCGATAATCTTCAACTTTCCAAGTTGAATCTGAACCATTTCGTTCAGTTTCTTGAACTTACCTTGAGATTGATCAAGACCTTCGTTAAGTTGTTGATAAGAGAAATGGAATTTGCTCATCGGGATCTTCAAGCAGCTGCCAAATTCATTCACCCACATACAGTTTTTTAGCCAAACCGAATATACACACTTCACATTTGAATCATTAGTATGTTTAACAATCTTCAAAGGTTTCAATTTCCCAAGTTTTACAATCCCAAATGAGCCAATCAATGAGATAAAAGTACCCCACAAGCAAAACCAAAACCTTTACTTTGATAAATTCAAAAAGGTCAAATCTTTGAACCCGAAACAGCACCTAACCCACAATTCAACCTCGTCATTCACAAAATTCTTAAAATCCAAGTACTTTCAAGTTGTTCATGCCAAGATGGAATGTTACTTGTTTGGAAATTTAAAATAGAGGAAGCAGGTGAATTCTGGGGGGTTTCTATATTCTGTTTTCTTCACTTCATTGCTGAAATGGCAAAGTGCGTCTGGATTTGCATTTTTGGCATTGTCATTTGATGAAGAAGTTAGAATTTTTCAGGTGTACATGGAATGTGTTAATCGCCGAATCACATTCATCAAGTTTAGAATCAGGAGTGAAGAAGCTGCTGGTGGCGGCGCTAGTGGTGCCGGTGAGCTTTGGGTGGGGTTTCACAGTTGTGCCCATATTCAAGATAAATAAAACGGTGGTGCAGAGTCAGGTTTATATGTTACCCCTGTAGTAATATCCTAAATTTTGGGGTTGGAGGCTTGAAAATAAGCCTAAATTAAGCAGAGTATTAAACTCCGGTTTAGTAGGTGTGTCAAAAATGGAATTTCTTGGAGTTACAAGTGCAAGTCGTTTTATTGCTTTCAGTGAGGTAGTATTGTTGTGCAATGCATTTTGTTTAATAAATGATTTTCAAAAATTATGAAATTTTACAAGGTGAAAGTAGATATCCTAAGCTTCAATTTGATAGGTCATACGACTTAATTAGAGCTACATACAAAAATTTATAAATTTTTTAATTTTAACCAGTGAAATTGATTAATTTTTGGAACAGCATGCAAAGATTAAAATTCTGGGAATTTTGTGCTCCTAACTGGCAAAATTCTATATTTTTCCTTGAAACTAGACTCAATAAGAGTTCTATAGCCTTTGGAATCACTCTGCATGATGTCTACAAAATTAGTTATGCTTTTTTAAAGATTGAGCAGAAAATCTGCCAAAAAATCTAAAAATAAAAAGAAAATGTAATGACAAACTCGTAAGTTTGCCAAACAAGCACCAAATTAATTATTTTTCAATTAATTGAAGTTAATTTTAATTAATTAAGAAAAATAAAGGAAAAAATGTGTTTATATTATTTTGGTCAAATAAATATGAATTTATGAAAAATTGGAGCAAAAATGCAATTTTGACTAAAATTGGGACTTTACGTGTATACATAACCGAAACAAGTTGTGAAACCAATCGAGACCACATGGAGGGATTCCTAAGTGTCTCCTACATGTGGCATGAAGAAGGAAATATTAGTTGGGCTTAATGGGCATAGTTACATGTACATAAGGATTTATGTACATAAAGTTGATTTTGGAATTTTTTGGAAATTCAACAAATTAATTAATAACATGTGAGATATTATAAAAATACATTACCTCCTCCTTCCTTCAGCCATTATCATGCCATTTTTAGATCTGAACTAGAGAGAGAGTGTGTGAAATTCTAGAGAGAGAAAGAGAAGAAAAACTTGCAAAGATAAGTGATTTCTTCGGTAAATCGGTTCCTAACATGTATAACTCCATTCCTAAGCTACTATTCTATGTATTTAAGGTTTGGGAAGCTCAATTTCATTGTGAACAAGGGTTAGGGTTCAGCCACTTTGAGAAAACTAGAGGGAACTTGAGGTAACTTCCAAACCTTCGTATATTGACTATTCTGACTGCCGTAGACAATTTAATCAATGAAATTTAGCTGGATTGTCTTTGTTTGTAAAATTTGGAAATGTGACATTAGAAGTGTTATGCTGACAAAATTGGATTAAATGGTTGAGTAACCTAATGTAATAGCTGATAAAGCTATTAGGAGTAGAAACGAAAGCGTTTGCGGAGTTAGATCGAAAAACCCCAATTTTTCTCGGAAGATACCTATATTTCAGCCAAGATGAGATCTAGGGATTATAGTTGGATTTTCAATAATCTGAAGGTTCCATTGAGTTCAGGAGGAAAAATTAGGTGGGGTTACAATTGGTCACTTTTTCAGAAAAACCCGAAAAAGCATAATTAAGAAAATGCCCCTAAAACCCTCAAAGTGGGGCTGCCAAGGGCAATTTTGTCATTTGGCAGTGAATTTGGAAATTTCAAGTCCAAAAATGGATTCTTTGGGTGAAAATATGTCAAAATAGCTCTAGTCAAAATTTTAGAAAAAGTACAATCAGGCCAGGAACAACAAGGCCGAGCTGGGGTCCTAAGGGCATTTTAGTAAATTTTCACCATAGGCTAATATAACCACTTTAAACACTATGGAAGTGTCTAAAATGGTACATGAATGAGATTTAACCTATTTCTTGTACATTTGATATTTTAGGACGTAGTTGGGAGCCTAAGCTTGACACATTTCACGAAGCGAACCTTTCGAGACAAAAAAGGGTTAAGGTAGGGACTACTACCTCTCATATATTATGTGACTGTTTGTATGATGTGTGTTACTGTATTTTGTGATTTGAACACGTACGGGAGGCAATTTACCTGGTTGTGGTTCGGTGCGCAGTCAGGTACACTAATATTGCCTAGCTGTAGTCGATGATTCGGCTGAGGTACACGTAGAGGTTTCAACTGAATGATTGGCCCTGAACTTTGTATACACACACGGATTGATGTGAATTTTCATTTTACTTGATATAGTGCATTGCATATTTAATTCTTACAATTTATATGTAGATAGTATCTTTCTATTGAGATTCCCTGGAATCTCTCCCTTTTTTATAAATAAAATGTCTCAATGGGTGCCAGTGGCTCCAAAGGCAAGGATGTAGTCACGGGGAACAAAAGGGCAAGTTTCCCGGGACGAAGATAGTTGTTATATATAGTCTTTACTTTTGAATATTTTGAGAAACTGTATATATTACCTAACCTTGAAGGGAATTCCTCAATGTAATCATGTACTATATATCTGTATTTTTACGCTATTCCTGTGTTGCTCACCAAATGGCATGCAAGCACTCTGATAATATGGAAAATGGGATAAGGGTATGACATTCTGCTATTACCTAACCCTGAAGGGAATTCCTCAATATAATCATGTACTATATATCAATATTTTTACACTATTCCTGTGTTGCTCACCGAATGACGCATAAGCACTCTAATAATATGGAAAATCGGATAAGGGTATGACAGCCGCCGAGCTTACTGGCCACTTTGAGGATAAAGGGTTTTGAGGATGGTGGCAAAGAGAGATAGAAGTGTAGGCAAAAAAGCTTATTGATGACTAAGAGGAATGGACACAAGGAAGAGGAGGAGGAAAATAAGCGTCTGTAACTCCGTTAGTTTGGGTGAAATTGTACCTATTTAAATACATTAGGGTTGAAATTGTACTCCGAAACACTTTAGGGTGTTAATTACACCCTGAAAAATACTTCGAGGTGCTCAATGCACCTTAATCCTTAATTGAATTGAACACCAATTTGGAGACTTGATAAAGCACTTGTAGGTATACTAGTGTTATTAGTTGGCATAATTTACTTTAGGAAGCAAATATAAAAGGGAATCTAATTAATTACTATTAAAATACAAGGGGATAATAATCCTAAGCTCCTCATGTCTTAAAGTCAAGTCTTGAGTTTAAAATCCTCAAATAAATTTTCTTTTAAATTAATTCTTAAATATAAAATTTGCTTCAAAATATTCTCACTCAACTTGCTAGTTAACCGTCTAGCTTAATTGTAAACATACGTGTTGTAAACCCCGCTGTCATCAAGTCCATATTTAGTGTTTAAAACACATTTTATAATTGAATAAGATATCAAGGATAATTTAAAATTTTTTACAAAACTCGTATAATACAATCTCCTTTCATTTTTAAATAAAAACATTTGGCATGTTCGGTTTGTTACATACACAATATCAGAGTGCTAGCAAATTTAGAGACATTCACCCGGGATATATCCATTAATCAAAGGGTTTTACAGGGCATCTTTTACCCTCTCACTTCTTATACCGAGGATTACACAACAACTACAATTCTATGGTCAACATGTTTATACAATTATCTAAAATGATAACCAAAAACCAAAAGCTAAGACTACCGCTGGCAATCCTAGTCGCCCTTGTTCACTTGCTTGTCCCTTGACCTGCTTGCCCTGGCTAAAATGGTTAGTTGGAAAGAGTGAGATTCAAAAGAATCCCAATAGTAACATTTCACGTATATGATGCATAATTAAACAAAGCATGTAGGTATATATAACAATTCAGCAATATTAGTATTCAAAGTCGGGCTACCCACCATGACTTAATCATTCATTCAAGGTTGGGCTAACCGCTACATCCCAATCAGCAATATTGAAGGTCGGGCTAACAACCATAGACTCAATCAGCAACATTCAAGGCCGGGTTATCTACCACAGACCTAATCAACAACATTCAAGGTGAGGCAAATTGCCACAAACCCAATCAGCAGCAACAGCATTCAAGGTCAGGCTACCCGCCACAACCCAATCGATCATTTAATGATAAATACAAACAAGTAATGCATTAAACATGATATAGGAGAAAGTGTCATTACCTTGTTCTTTCCGTTTTTGTTTAGGCGTATGCCTTCTACGTTCCAGGCAAATATCAAATCCTATAATTATAATTAAGGATGATAAATTATCACTTATCCCAATACTCAAATGACTTCAAAATACTTAGATTTGGTTATCATTAAAGTCCCTTAAGTAGCTATGAAATCCTTTAACAATAGCCTAAAAGGATTGGGAAGTACTAGGTTAGAAACTACTTTTCAAAATTACAAAGTGCTGTAAACAAGGGTTGGTCGCAACCAAGAAATCTTGAACTACATCCAAAAACAACCCAGAGGGTTTTTGGCTACAGCCAAGAATTTTTTGGCTGCGGCCAGAAAGTGATCCGAAGGTTCTTGGCTGTAGCCAAGAATCTTCTGGCTGTGGCAAGGAAAAATTCTATTTCTTAGCTGAACTTCCAAAAATCATAACTAATTCTAAACAAATTGAAATGTGGTGATCCCATATTCTATGGAAAGCTATTTAAGCACTCTATATAGGAAAAATATGAATCATTGCTGTCTATACCCTCAAAAATACATAATTCAACAATTCTCCTTGCTGTTCCAAAATTGATCCCAGTTTGAACACCAAACTTTGGAAATTCATAACTCCCATCACATACATCAAAATGACATCAATTATTATCCATATAGAAGCTTGGCATGTGAACTATTAGACTGGAAAATTTCAGAATTTTTAGACACCATTTACCCATTCAAAACATCCATGCAAACTGACCGCCTACACAGAGTTTTTGACCAACAACATTTTTCAATTTTCAACAAATGTTTCCAAATGTTCCAAAATTCTCATCCAACGCTACTCCCACACAATTTTCCACAAGAAATCCAATGGAAACATCAAAATAACCAAATTCTTATTCCATTATCATGCTCTGTTTTAGGCAACTCTCAACACAAAATCCCAAAATTGCCAAACTTGACATTTAATCCTCAAATCAATTCTATCTATCCAAAACACACAACAAAATACCATTTCCAAGATTACAACATAACTCTCTAAGACCCTAATCCAATGAAAATAGGGCAAAATTTCTAGAAATTATAGGCTCAACCAATGGCCACAAAACATATGTAGAAATGTTTCTCTTACTCACCTTAACAATTTTCTCAAACTTGTTCCTTGCTTCTCCAACCTCTAGATTTTCTTGAGTGCTCAAAACACCACTAATGAAAAATCTAAAACCATAGAAATGAAGCCTTCAACCCAAGGAACAAGATTAAAGAAGAGAGTTTTGGCATAGGAAGTCATTTGGAGGGTCAAAATGCTTACCTTAAACCAAGCTTTCTTCCTCTCTCTAGCACAATAATGGCTGCAAAAATTTTTGAAGAAAGAAGAGAGAGAAATGAATGATGAAAGTGTGAAGAAGATGAAGAAATGATGGCTACCCTAAGCCCATACCATTTTAGCGAAAGTGAGGTGGAAGAGAGGGGGAAAATGATAAATAATGTGTATTCGACTTTTCTCACCACTCTCTCTATAATGCCCCAAATTGTGATTAAGGGCTAATGACAATTATTGAGAATATGTTGTGAATTAAAGTTGATTTGAGACCCGAATTAATTATTGGAAAGACTCAACACCCTGTATTTTTGCATAATTATATGACAAAGTAATTTTGGGAGCTAAAATACAGGTAAATGGCTCATAGAAGAAGCAAAAGAATTTAATTATGTGTTATGTGGAAATTTAATTTAATATGCCATAATTAGTGGAAAAATTGAAAGAATGGAAAATTATCGCCTAATTAGTTAGTGATTAATAGAGAAATTAATTACTAATTAAGATAAATGAGAAGGGTTAACTAAATGGTTAATGGAATAGTTAGAGTAACTAATTAGCTATTTACTTTATGAGAGCCAATGAAACGGGACAAGTGGCAAGTTAAGAGGATAAGAGAGTTGGTATGAAGTGAAAGTTGTTAAGAAAAGTCAAAACCCATCATCATTTATTATCTTTCTTCTCTCTTCCTCCCTCAAATTTGGTTAAAGTGGTATCCAATAAGCAGTGCCCCTGTTTCATCTCCTTCTTCACACTCTCATCTCTCTCATTCTCTCTCCCATTTTCGTTGCCATTGAGGACCAAAGAAAGAAGAAGAGCTCTTGCAAAAGGTAAGCATTTTGACCCTCCAAATGACCTCCAATGCAAAAACTCTCTTCTTCAATCTTGTTCCTTGTGTCGAGAGCTTTGATTTTATGGTTTTAGATTTTCCATTTGGTGGTGTTTTGAGCGCTCAAGGAAATTTAAACATTGGTGAAGCAAGGAACTCATTTGAGAAAATTGTAGAGGTGAGTGAGATAAACACTTTGATATAAGTTTTGTGGTCATTTGGTTAAGTCTTGGAATTCTTGAATATTGCCTTATTTTTTAAAATAAGGGTATTGGTGTGTTTGAGTTGTTGTGGTCATGGATATGATGCTTTGAGATGTATTTTGGATAGATAGAATTGAATTGAAGCTTAAATGTCAAGTTTGGCAATTTTGGATTTTGTTTTGAATATATGCCAAAAACAGAACATATAGATGGAGTGGGAATTTGGTTGTTTTGATGTTTCCATTGGTTTCCTTGTGGAAAATTGTATGGGAGTAGTGTTGGATGTGAATTTTGAACTATTGGAAACTTAGGTTTAAAAGTTGCAAGTTTTGGTTAGTGAGAACCCTGTGCAGGCAGTCAGTTTTGTTAGTGTAAGTGTTTCATCCAAGAGGGGGGGTAAATTGGGTGATACTGGAAATTTCAATGCGTATAAGAAAATTGACAGAATATTTAAAGCAGTTTAAAGCAAGGAGAAATATCACCAAAGTGTACACCGGGAGTTATACTAGTTCGGCCACAACCACTTTGACCTATGTCCAGTCCTCAAAGCGTCTCTGAGAGTTTCACTATATTCTCCAAGATTCAGTGGATTCTTGGCACCTCAGTACACAATAAGTTCCTTCACCTGGACACTCGCTCCCCCTTACACATTGCAATCAAATCCCCAACTTAAAGTTCCACAACTTTAAATTGTCTCAATGACAAATATTGAGTTTGTAATGAAAAACTCTCTCACAGAGCAAATATATAATCAATGAAGTACAATGAATGAGTATAAGAAAACAAAGCACTAAAAGTGTGTTGATTGATGTATGTTCGTGTGTTCTTAGTTCTTGGGTCATGTTTTATTTTCTTTTAATGCTCCATATATATAGATGATTTGTAGTGTCTGTTGGAAGCAATTCAAACATGTCCGTTAGAGACGCGCAACAACTGTTGACTATTCTTCGAATTTGAAAACTATCCGTTTGCGGTATGTAGCGGTAAGTGAGATCTTGGACTTTCATTTGACTTTTCTCTTCTTTCATGATCTCTTCATTGTTTCTCTGCAAATGTACTTAGGATACTAGTGCAATGAAGAATTAATCATATAGAAAACAATTTAATAAACATTTGATCCAAAAGATAATTTCTGGACTGCCTTACTCGAGTGGCTACTCGAGTGATCATGTTGGTTACTCGAGTAGTCCCTCGAGTAAACATATCAAAAATATGGCAGTGACTAATTCAACATTTTTCATAAGATATTACTCGGGTAAGACATGGAGTGAGATATATCACAAAACTTCAAATTACATGATTACTCAAGCAGTTACTCGAGTGGCTATGTCTTTACTTCACAAGTTACTCGGGTGTTGACTCTGGTAATCTAATTACTCGAGTGGTGACTCAAGTTGCCTTCCCTTTTCTTCACATGTTACTCGAGTGAGCCCTCGAGTAAATTTCAAATGACTCGGTAGATTACTCGATTACTCCCTCGAGTAATTGCATCAAATTTCTGGCCAAGAGTTTGCTTCCTGATTACTAGAGTGACCCCTCGAGTAATGCTTCAAATAACTCTACAGATTACTCGAGTGGTCCCTCGAGTAATGCCTTATTCTCACCTGCTTACTCGAGTGGCTACTCGAGTAAAGTGTTGCATTTCTTGGCAGAGAGCTACTGGAAGAGTTTTGACTTGGTTACTCGAGTGACTACTTGAGTGATGCCTATGAAAGTAATGTTACTCGAGTGGCTACTCGAGTAATGGTCTATATAACTTTGCAGATTACTCGAGTGGTCCCTCGAGTAACTACTTCCAAATTTTGGCAGTGCTTTTCTGGATGAAATTCTTCATGATTTCTCGAGTGCTTACTTGAGTAACAGCTACCCTTACTTAAATGGCTACTCGAGTAAGCCTTCACAAAATTTATTTATTACTCCAATGATTACTTCAAGTAATGCTTTGCCACTTTATTCAAATTCATTTGTTTGTCATCAAATCCTTTTATATCATTGATCCAATCTTTGTTATCATCAAAACATATGGGATCTAACATTCTCCCCCATTTTAATGATGATCAAACTTGGTAATTTTGAACAAAGTTTTTTAAATTGAGTTTTCAAACATATGCTACTCAAATACTTTTCATATGAAATCTTTTGTTCAATTTAAACTTGAAAACTCTTTTTGAAATAGCTTATTAAAGATTTATTTGTTCACCTTGCATAAATAATCAAAAACTCATTAGTCCCACAAAGCAATTGAAATTTAACTTTAACAGCATAAAGAAACAAATTGCATAAGGAGTAATTCATTACATAATCAAACTTCAGAATTAAAAAATAAAAGCTTAAAAGCACCCTAAAGCCCTATACACCCAAATCCCAATTCATCAACTCATCAACTTAGCCATTCATCACAAAATCACTTAGATTCTTCTCCCCCTTTTTGTCTTCATCACAAAGGTGGAATCAATCATGGGGAGTAGTAGGTGGCTAGGCTACTGAGATAGGAGTGACATGAAATGCCAATGACTCATATGAACCGTTTTAACTTGAAGGATCTAAAGATGATGGTTCAGGGTTAGGAAGGTTCACTGGTGGTGTTTAAAGATTCTCTGGAGGATTCACTGGAGATGAAGGGTAAGGAACCAGAGAAGTAATTTCTACTTCCTCTATTGCAACAGGTAAAAACTCAAGCACCTCCTCAGTGCATGTATGTGATGTAATGGGAGTAGGTATAGGCTCTGGCTGAACAGGCTAAGGTGGATCATCAGTGGTGATGTGGATTGGCTCAGATGTGTCAGGGTCTGGCATAGAGAACAAGACATTACTAGGCCCAATCTTAGAAGGTCTATGCTCAGTGGGTATGGATAGTCCAGGTTTAGAGATAGGTATGGGCTCAGGAGTAACAGAAGGACAAGGAATAGAGGAGCCATATGCCATAGCATCAAATGTGGCAATAATGGATCTCAAAAGCTCACCCTGGGCATGTTGTTCAGCTAACAACTCTTTGTGCCTTTTGTCCATTCTCTTCACAAGTTGTCCCATCTACTTATTCATATAGGTCACTGATAGAGCTCAATATTTATATATTTTTATTAATTAATCTTAGGCTTTTGTGGGACTTAATTAAATATTTTGGGCATAATCAAGTGTTAAAATGAGATTTTAGTGAAAGAATAATTTTGGAATTAAAGTGGTTAAATTGTTATATTTTTAATTAATTTTTGTTATTCCCATTATTCTTTAATTATGAGAAAAAGATATTACCTTTGTGAATCTAATTTTGTAGGTGAAGGAAAGACATAACTCATTTTAACCTAAAGACAATTGAAGAAATTGGAAGGAGGGGGACCACATGAAATGAGAAATGGAGAAGTCAAGTGGGCCGAACTGAATTGAGTGAAGAAAAGGACCATGGACCGAATAGAAATGAAAGAAGAGGATGATGGGATAAATTAATTAAGGGAGCAGCTGGATCAATTTGTGAAGTAGGCCGAAACATTTGAATGAGAATTGATTAAGGGAGCTGGACTGAATTGAAGAAAGGATAAGAGGGGACCACGTAGAGATGAGAAAAGGGAGCCAGTAGCGGAAAGAAAGAAAAGAAGAGATGACCGAAATAGGTATTGGACTGAATTGAAGGAATTAATGAATGGGCCGAAATTGTTGAATGGAAAAGGAGGTGTGTTGACCAAATAAGAGAGGGACCGAATTGATGAGGGCTGACGTGTGGGGAAGAGGCAGCAAAAGTGAAGAGTGTTGCGGCTGTGAAAGGAAAAGAGGGGAGGCGCTGGATACAAGAGAGGCAGCCGAAATGTTTGACAAAGAGGGAATTGCTTATAGAAGAGAAGTGATTGCGCGGCTGGGTTTGGTATGAAAAGGCAGCGAATGAGAAGAGTGTTGCGGCTGTAAAAGAAGAGGAGGCGTGAATGCACTTGGAGGGAGCTGTTCGGTTTGTATTATCAATGGCTTATTCCTTCTCCTTTCATCAATCATTCTCTTCCTCTATGAGTAACTAAAGTGTTGGTGATTTCCTTGAGTTGGGTAATTGTTTGAGCTTCTAAACTTCAATGGAATTCCTTTAAGCTCTCTTTTTAGTTCATGATTATGTAGCTAGGTTAAGTATGTAATTGTGATCTAGATTGTTATGCCAAGTGAATAAACTTGGTTGTTGAGCTAGGAGTTGATTAATTTAGCTTTGTATGATTCATATTATGAGTAGGTTGAATTGTTTATTCTAACTTGGTTAAGTGGATTTAAATGATTAAACTGAATGTTTTGAATTGTTGTAATGGTAATTACAAGCTAGAATTGGAAGTTGATTATTCATCTCCTTGAGTCTGAATTATTTGGTGGTATTCATTTAATTGCTTCGGTAGAATGAATTAAATGATTATTGCAAGTATGGAGCTAGTGGTAACTTAGTTCCATCCTCTTGACTCATATTGTGGAATTCATATCATTAGCAAGCAAGGAAGACTAAAACCCCAACTCAAGGGAATCCCATTTCATCATTATTCTAGTTTATTAAATTTACATTGTTATTAGTGTTAAATTCAATTCCATTTGCTTCTTTGTTTTAAAAACTGAAAAATACAAAAATATTGTTTTAGCTTAGTTTACTTCATTAGTTTATAAATGCAATTTCTCAAAAATGATTTCTTACCACTTTAAGGCTTTTTATCACTTTACTACTTAGAAAATTGGAAATTAATCTCCTCACAAGAACGACCTAGGTTGAGCTACTACGCTACATTCTTAAACCTAGTTTTATTTTGTGAACTCACACGACAAGGGTTCATCAAAATTGGCGCCGTTGCCGGGGAGCCAAGTAATTGGTTCCTTAGTAGCTAAGTGTCAATCTTTGATTAATTGGTACCTTGAGCCTTTATGTTGCATTTTAGTTAGTTTAGGTAGTTTTGCATGTTTTTCAAAGCATATTGCATTTTTTGAAATCATTTTCCCCCTTTTCATTTGTATTTATGTTCTCTTAGATTTTTTTTCCCTTAGTTTTTATAGTTTTTGGTTAGATAATCCTCTTTGTGATTCATTGGAATTTATTGTGATTGGATTTTATGGCTTGGTTTAATGGTAATCAAGGTTTATCCATTCACTCTCACTCTTCTGTAGCAGATTCGACTGAAAGGAAAGAGTCCATCTCTGAAAGCATCCATGCTATTCAACAAACATTGCAGCTTCTTCAAGCTAAATTGGGATGTCAAAATAGTCCAATTGGTGAAGAATGTAATGGTCCATTCTACTCTCCATACCATGAACCCTATCAACAACTTTCATTCCAATCTCATTACCTACCACACCCACCCTATAGATCATATCATGAACCTTTTCCGCCACCATACAACCCATATCATGAGCCTCACTCTAATCCTCCATCATATAACCATATGCCATATCATGATCATTCTCCTTCATTCCATTCCACTTTCCAACCATGCCATCCACCTCATGAGCCTCTATTCCCACCATTTCAACCATCTTATGGACATCATTCTCAACCATGTGTGCCTCTCCAAGAACCTTCTATTGGTGGAGTTATTGGAGAAATCCAGAAACCAAGGACTTGTACTATAAATGAGGAGCAGTCACACAAGGACACCTTTTCTAATTGCATGGCCTCTATAATGAGATCAATAGAGCAAAGCGATAAAGAGCGTGCAAGTTTGGCCAAGGACTTTGAGCGTCTCACTAAGCCATCAAAAGAAGTGGAGGGATGGAAGAAAGATGTTGAACAATTTAAGAAAAATATGGAGTTGCTGTCACAAAAGATTTCTAAGTGCATCACTCCACGAGAGACTCTTCCTCCATTGCCTACATGTAATCCACCTATTCAAGTCAAGAAAGTTAAAAAGGTGCGATTTCAACTTCCAGAGGAGTCTTCCCTTCCTATAGAGGAGGAACAAGGAGTCCAAGCTCAAGAGTCACATGCCACTTCACAAGTGGAAGATTTCGGACCTTCGTTGCCTATTCCCACACAAGTAAAAGAAGTGCAACGAGTACAAAAGAACATTAAGGAGGCTTTTCTACCATTTGGTAATGATCCTATCCTTATAGAAGTAGACTCTTCTACTACTTTAACTAGTGCAGCAATTCATGATTTGAGTGATGATGAGGTGGATGAGGAAATCATTGTTGAATCCCCTCAACTGTTTGAAAATGTAATTGCTCCACCCATTAGTTTAAGTAGTAGTGATTTGATTGTACTTGTCGATGACTGTGCTTCTACTTCTTTATGTGATGCTTCTATTGTTGAAAATGCTTCTCTTCCTAGTACTAGGGATGATTGTGGTCAATTGACTGGTATATCTTCATGTTCTTGTGCGGTAGATCAAATATGTGTTGATTGTTATTATGACAAATGCCACTTACTTGTTGAGTTTCGAAAGAAAGCATTTAATGAAGTGGTTGATTCTACCGTTCATCTTGATGCATCTCCTTGTACTATTGATGTTTTTAAGCATGACACTTGTGAAAATGTTGAATCTTCTATGAATGTTACTGTGGTTGATGTGAGTGATAAAAACCATAGCCTAGGAAAGGATCTTTCTCTTGATTCCAATGAATTACATGATAATTTCATACGGAAAGATTCAAATGATTTAATTGATGATTTTACAAATGAAAATGAATCTTTCCATATGATTCTTTCTTGTGATTTGCCACCCGATATAGAAAAGGAAAATGATCCTATTGAAAGTTCAAAAGTTTTGGGTGGTAATGATTTGAAAAATTCTCCTTCTTCTTCCACTCTTTTTCCTTCCATCTCTTGTGATTGCAATGATGATGTGGTGTACCCCAACACCAAGTTGGATTCTGCACCTTCCACTTTGCAAACACAAGAGAATTTAACTGTTTGTTTGACTCCTACTGATGGGAGTACCATTGATTTCCTTGGATGTTATAGTTACTTGGAGAGTTTGGAACTTAATATGCCTTTACTTTACTTGCAATCTCTCCATGTTTCTATTTTTGGATGGGATACTGCTGGTTGCCTGTCTTCTTTACAGACACATTCTTGGAAAGGTCATCGGAGGAACCAACATCCACTGTATATCCTTGGACCTCTTTCGATTGATCCTGAGCCACCTCCACCAAGGGAATCCAATGAGGGAGAAGTTGTTTTTAATGATAAAAGCATGATTCTCATCAGGGATGAGCACTTCTCCTTCAAGCGACTGAAGATTCTCTAACATAGGTTGTCTCTTTCCTCACTTGTTTTCTTCCTAAATCCTATGATTCTTTGAGCTTACTTATTGTATGAGGAAGATAAGTGTGGGGGAGGGACACAATCCAGTAGAAAAAGGTAGAAGTCACTTAGTTTAATAGGTATAATAAGAATCCCCTTTGTATGCTTTGCATCTTTTTGCCACTACCATACTTAATTACCATTGTTCCTTGAATTTCAACTTACTAAGTATTCTCTTTAGAGTTGCTTTCCACATTGAGGACAATGTGTTCATTAAGTGTGGGGGAGGGAAATGCATTTTGAATCTCATTGGTTGTTTTTAAATGAAAAATGCCTTAAACTAGAAAAATTTTCAAAAATTTTTTCAAAAATGACTTGCTTTGATGCATGTCCTAAGTGGTAAAGGGTCGCATTTGCCACTTTGGAATGTGATTTGTGAGAAATTCTTTGTGCTTTTATGTGATCTAGTGTTTTGGCAACTCTTTGAAACCATGATTTGCTTTTCAAGAGAATGGGAAAAGAAATAAACCCACAATTAGATTTTTGCTTACTCCTTGTTTTGAGAAAAAGAAAGTTTCCAAATCATTAATGCATTTAAGAGTTGAGCATTCTTATAATTGATTGCAATGTTTTGATTGATTATGTTTGTAAGGTTAGCATTAAGAATAGTGAAGTAAATGCATTGTGGTTAGCTTCTTATGCAATTGATTGTATTGGAGTGAGCATTAGAGAGAAACCTTGTTGGAAGGTTATTTGAGCCTTGAATTTTTTCTATGTATGTATGTTCACTTAGTTCTTCATCTTCTAGAACTTGTTTCCACTCTTTTTCAAAATTACATTTGCATTAGTATGATGGAAATGAAAGAGGCATTCAATTCTAAACCCTTTCACCCAAACACAATCCTACATTCATCACCATTTGCTTACCCCTTTGAGCCATTCATATGTTGTATGCATGTCATGTCATTTGATCGTAGTTTCATAGTACTCTAAAATCAAAATGATTTGCCAATAGAAAGTGAACAATGTGTATATTGAAATGCCATGTACATAAAAAAAAAATAGTTGAAAAAAAAGAAGAAGAAAAGAATTGAAATAAAAAAAAGAAAGGAAAAAAAAAAGAATAGGTTTAAAAAAAATGAATTGAAAAAGAAGAAAAGTAAAAGAAATACCAAGAAGGCATTTCTTCATGAATTTTGAAAAGAATTGGCAAGAGATTTTCAAGTAATTTAGATGCTGTGAACTTGATCATTACCTTTGACTAGCATATCAACTATTTCTTTTTCTCTAATTAATCCATTTCATCTTGCCTTCATTAAACATTACAAGCCTTTTAAGTCCTCTTGATTCATTGCATTAAGTGCCTCTAGTAGTGGAGATATTAGAGTTGTTACAAGCCTATGGTAAGGTGTTAACTAAGTGAGCTAGAGTGAAATTATCCCAATGAGGTGAGATGAATTAAACGCTATTTTCTTGAGAGTTCTCTTATGCTTCATTTTAATATTTTGGATTGTGTGGTTAGCTAATTTCTTTACATCTCTTGACTATGATTAGTGTTGACTTGAGAAATTTGATTAATTGATACATTGCTTTCCAATTATGAAATTGCTCGTCTTTTAAATGCATTGATGATTGGAATTTAGAAAATTGTACTTCATTACCTTTGTTCAGGAGTACAAAGGTCTAAGTGTGGGGGAATTGATTGAACCATATTTTTACATGATTTTTCATGATTTATTTGGGATTTAAATGCATTTTTATGAAGCATTATTGCATGATTAAACATGAATTTTGATTAGGAACAATTGTTTTGAATTAATGGCAATTAGGGGCAAAATGATCAAAATTATTAATTATTTTGTACATTTGTTTCTTGAATTTTTGATGCTACCTTATGTTTAATTTTGCATTGTAGGTGCTCAAGAAGGAAGTTTGAGATTATTGGGCTTAAGATGAAAACAAGAAAAAAAAAATAGAAGGAATAGCCCCAAGTGCTAAGGCCCAGAACAGGTACGAATCTTAAAAAAAAAAAGAAAACAGAACAAGGTGGGCCACAGGAGAGACAAGCCCAGAAAAAAAAAAGAAGAAGAACAGAAGCATTGGGCTGCAGCTGGAGTGAAGAAAAGATTTGACTTGGGCTGGACATGGAATCTGGATCTGGGAGCCCAAAAATCAAAACAAAGAGACAGAAACGGAGGAGCAGCTGAGAGTGATATTAAAGGAGAGCGCCGCGCAGAAGAGGGGAGGGGGGATCGCATCAGCATCGGGATCATCAGCGAATCATCATCTCATCATCTGCATATCTCTAAACCTCACCGGCGACCTTCATTCCCTTTTCTCCATTATTTCCGTCGCCGGTGAGGTCAGTTTCAGAGAACCAGAAAGCAGAACTGAGAAGTTCAGATCACGGTTTGGGTTTGAGAGGGAGAGGGAGCATCGCAAACCTTCATCACACCACAACGACACCACCGTCACCATCTTCCTGCTTCACCGCCAGCAGTGTCTTCCCTCTGTTTTAAACCATTCCAGACCACTTCCCCTGCTCCTGAACTGTCTCGGCCGTGCTTGCTCTGATTCCCTGTGTTAATATTTCAGCGCTTAATTTCATTGTTCACAGCTAATTGGTTAATTGATTCAATGTGTTACATGGCTGAAACTGTGAATATATTTGGGGACTTTGTGATGATAAATTGCAGTGGCTGATTCTCAAATCCTCTAGAGTAATGGTGATGGCTTGAGCTTGGAGCTTAAAGGGGAGTGTCTTACCATTTAATTTCTATCTTTAATCCTTTGTATTAATTGAATTCTAGGTTTAGAGTTTAATTAATTATTGGACTGAGATTTTGTAATGGGGTTCCATGCAATTTATGAGATTAAATGTGTATTTGGATTTAATTGTGTGCATTTGACAGCTTGGACTTCATTAGTATCAATTTTATACAATTAACTTGGTATAGCTTTTGCTTGAGGTTGTTATGAACATTTAATTGTGATTGTAATGCAAGGTTTCTTGGTTACTTGTGTCATTGCATTTCATTGATTCAAATTGCTAGTGTTTAAATTGGGTTTCGGTTAGAGGGACTAATTTCTACCCGGTGTGGAGGAATTAATTCACCTAACTCAAGCTAGCTCAAAGGGTCTTTTGAGCAAATTTATCGAACTAGCACACTCCCAAATTAATTGAAGCAAGGATAGCTTGAATCATTACGCTAGAGGATTATCATCTTATATTTATCACTTGCATTTTTAACCAATTTCCATTCCATATCAATTTTATTCCAAAAATCCAAAAATATTAGTTTTAAAAGCATTTTAGTTTAATTGCAATTTAGTTGTTAGATAAAAAGCTCAAAGATCATTTTTAACTCATTTCATTTCAATCATTGCACTTAGTTTTTAGGTAATTAATAAAAGGCTCTTCGAGAGACGATCCGGGATTGTACCCTATATTGCAATCCTTGGTTAATTTTGAAGAGGTTACCAAGGCATAAAAGCCGACAAAGCCTATTTCTTCAAGTGGCGCCGTTGCCGGGGAGGATGATTGCTAAGGTTTTAAGTAGTTAGGTATTCTTTTCTGTTGTCATAGTGTGTCTTAGTGTAGTAGGAACTGTGTAGCACTCATTTGAATTTTGGCGAAATTCTGATTTTCGATTTGCACTGTCGTGCTGGAACTGAAATATTTGTGCCTAGAAAATTCTAAAATTTGACAGGTTAAAGTTTTCCAGCATTCTAAGCAAGACTAATAGCTAAAGCTATTAGGTCTGCTAGATTTTAGCCAAATTCGAAGGTTTGCTAAACTTTTCTGAATTTTCTTTCTTTTTAGGTATTTTTCTAAGTTTTTGATTTAGTTTGTTCTTAGGGTTTTCTTTGATTTTTCTTGGTTGTTAGTGTGTTTTTGAGTTTGTTTTAGGTAGTTGTTCATTGTTGGAGTGTTTGATAGTGGTTTAGTCATTTTTCATATTCATAGTTATTTTGCATTCCATTTGCAATTAAAAAAAACAAAAAGAAAATTTCATTTTGTTGCTTTGCTATCATGTTCTTACTGTGCATGACTAGATCTCAGAAAACTGAACTTGTGCCTTTAGATAAAGATATTGACAAGACAATTAGGTTACTTAAGAAAGGTAAGAAAGCTGAATCATCTAGTGTAGGGCTTGGACAAGTCATTGACATTGAAGTTGTTGCACATACTTGTGATAATTCTTCTCATATTGGCTCTTATTTCATTGTAGATCACCATCTTACCATGGATCCAGTTCCTCCTCCAGAAGACGTGCCTCCTCCAGAAGACGTGCCTCTACCTATTGGGGAGCGTAGAACTATCAAAGATCTTACCTCTTCTACTGATATTATTGATCCTTTCCTCTCTTGTCCAGAATTTAATATTAATTTTGAGTTGAAAGGTCCTTTGTTGAGTCACTTACCAAAATTTCATGGTTTACCTGCAGAGGACCCTAACAGGCACTTGAGGAATATGTACATTGTGTGCACCTCCATGAAACCAAGGGGAGTTGATCTAGAAGAGATGTGCCGGAAAGTCTTTCATTTTACATTGGAAAACAAAGCTAAGGAGTGGTTCTTTATGCTACCTCACCACAATCCTAATGCTTTAGCATCCTGGGACAACTTGAAGAGTGCCTTTTTGGAAAAATACTTCCCTTCTTCAAAGATAACATCTCTCAATAAGGAAATCTTCGGTGCTAAACAAGGCCTCCAAGAATCTTTTTATGAGTATTGGTGTCGTTTTCAAGAACTTCTAGCCAAGTGTCCACATCACCAAATCCCATAAGCTCGATTGGTGCAATATTTTCATAGTGGGTTGCTTCCTCAAGATAGAAAGAGTTTGGATTCATCTTCTGGAGGTACTATTCAATTGCTTACACCTAAAGAAGCTTGGGCTTTAATTGAGAAGATAGCTAGTAATGATAAACAATTTTGAAGGGTTGGATGCTAGACAAGTCCATGAGGTTTCACATGCTTCAAGATCTTCAAGGGAGTATGATAATTTGTCATCCCAAATGACAGATATGAGAACTGACCTCAATAAGCTCATGGCCCATCTAAACAATGTGAACATTCATGGGTCACATTCTCAAGCTCTAGTGGCTCCTAGCTGTGACATATGTAGCTCTCACATGCATATTGCTCCTAATTGCCCACACCAACTTGGGGAGGTCTCGACTGTTTTTCAAGGGAGACAAGGACAGAATCAAAGACCTTGGAATCCCTACTCTAACACATACAATGAGGGTTTGAGGTCCCATCCCAACTTTGGTTGGAGGAACCAGAATCAATTTCAAGGGAGTTCTTCAAATCAAGCTCCAACTTAAGGACCTTCAAACCAATCTAATCCCCAACAAACAGTGGTTGCTACACCTGAATCCCATGCTACTAAAGATGACATCTCTCAACTTCTCAAATGTATGAACAATGTGTCATCTTCAATGGGTAACTTAGCCTTGAGATTTGATGAAGAGAGAGCTCAAACCAATTCTAAATTTTCTGACATTGGGACTAAGTTTGATATAATCTTTAACAAGTTGGAGTTGTTGGATTCTAAGAATTCTAACCTTACTTCATTTGTTACTCAAATGTCTGATAGCCTCAATGAGCAACAAGCTAAAAGTGGACAAGGGTTGCTTTCCAACACTGTGATCAATCCCAAGGATGTACATGCTATCTCTTTGAGGAGTGGTAAACAAGTGGGTAAACAAGTCCGATTTGAGGAAACTGTTGATAGTTTCAAATCTGGAATGCATTCTAGTGATAGGCACAATGAAGAGGTTGAGGTTCCATTGCAACCACAAGTTGAAGATATTGATGGTAGTGATGATTCTGATCAAAGCACTCACCTTGCTATTGGAAAATCTAAGAGTATGGTTGAACAGAGGCTTCTACAAAGGCATTCTTCTCCAAATTCAAATATGGATAGAAAGCAAGGAGTGCCAACTTCAACAAATGCTAAGGTACTTGACCCTTCAACTTCTTCTTCAAGCAAAGGGGAAGGTAAAAAGGTAAATCTCTCTGAAATTCCATTTCCTAATTCATATGTGCTTAGCAAAAAGGTTTCAAATGAAAAGAAATTTCTTGATATGATGGATATTTTCAGTAAGATTGAAGTTAATTTGCCTTTGCTTGATGTGTTGAAAGGAATGCCTGCTTGTGCTAAATTCTTGAAAGATTTGTGTACCCAAAAGCGTAGGTGTAAACCCAATGAGTGTGTTCAGTTGAGTCCTAGTGTGTCTGCTATGTTTAAACCCCATCTCCCAATTAAGTGTAAAGACCCTGGCTCATTCACTGTTCCATGCACTATAGGTACCATGCCTTTTAGTAATGCTCTTCTTGATCTAGGAGCCGCTATAAATGTCATGCCCTACTCTGTTTACACCTCTCTTGGCCTCACAAACATCAAATCCACTAGTGTCATCTTACAACTAGCTGATCGTACCACTAGGAAACCTCATGGCTTATTGGAAGACATCTTAGTCAAGGTCAAAGACTTAGTGTTTCCTGCTGATTTTTATGTCCTAGACATGTCTATTAAGGTCACAGTTGAGGAACCATTGATTTTGGGTAGGCCTTTCACATGCACAGCTAATACTATCATTACCATGAAGGATGGGTACATAACTATGGAAGTAGGTGATCATGTCATTTGGTTTAATGTTTATGAAGCTATGAATCACCCATTTGAGGACTACTCCCTTCTTGGCTTGAATGAGATTGATTTGGCCTTGGAAGAGGCAATTGATGAGTCTGCTTTCTCATTGTGTGTGAAAAATGATTGTTATGTTGATGTATGTGCTACCATTGGTTCAAATTCTGCTCCCTCTATTGATTGTGATGATGATGTGTATAGTATTGATTGCATGTCAATTGATAGCTCACTTTCCACTTCCAATCCTTTTATCTTTGATTTTTCTAACCTTGGTAGTACTATATCTTCATTTGATAGTTATCATGGTGTTGGGAAAGAATTATTGTGTAGCTTTGCAGAATTTGAGAATGTTAGTGAAGTGGATTCCACTTTTGGAAGTGAAGCAACATCCATTAGCACTGAATCTGCTCCTATGGACACAAGTGGAGTTATTGTTAAAGATAAGGGAAGAAATCAATGTGCTACTGATGGCATGATTTCAATTCATGGGTCTAAGCTTCACATATCTCCATCTTACAAGTTTCAGACTTCTCCTAACCTCAAGGATGATTGTGTGAGTAACCTCACTTCTTTCCAATTATTGAAATACTTATATTGTCCTTTTGGTGATGAACTTAGCAGGTCAAAAGTCATAAATTTCTTTGCCGAAAATTTTGGAAATAATGGACAACCACATGTCAAGACTGCAACAGGGGAGAAACTCAGTTTTAATCAATTACTACAATGTTGCATACCATTTCATGATGCTACTTCTCATATATTTCACTCTTTGAATGATGTAGGTGGCAGTCTAGGTTGTTTTATAAATGACCCACAATCTCAATCCACATCTGAACAAGGGGGACATACTTCCAATCCAACAATTATTGGGGATTCTCATAAGAAAGGGAAGTTTCTTGGTGCACTTGAGTTGAAAGAACTTTTACCTTCAATTGTGCAACCCCCTGAACTTGATTTGAAACCCCTTCCCCCTAACTTGAAGTATGCTTTTCTTGCTGAACATGATCAATTACCTGTCATTATCTCTAGTTCCTTAAGTACATTTGAGGAGTTGAGTTTACTCCATGTGTTGAAGAAACACAAGAGGGCAATAGGGTGGACTTTAGGTGACATATTTCCAGGTATTAACCCAATTATGTGCACCCACAAAATACTTCTGAGTGAGGGTTCTAAACCTGTGAGACAGCCCCAACGTAGACTCAACCCTCTCATCTTAGATGTAGTTAAGAAAGAGGTCACCAAACTCTTGAGTGCAGGAATCATATATCCTATTTCAGATAGTGAGTGGGTCAGTCCGGTCCAAGTTGTTCCAAAAAAGAGTGGCATAACTATTGTGCGAAATGAGAAGAACGAACTCATTCCAACAAGAGTCTAAAACTCTTGGAGAATTTGTATAGACTTTAGAAAGTTGAATGAAGCTACTAGAAAGGACCACTTTCCCCTCCCCTTTATAGATCAGATACTAGAGAGATTGGCATGCAAATCTCATTATTGTTTCCTTGATGGTTTTTCTGGTTATTTTCAGGTTCCTATTGCACCAGAGGATCAAGAAAAGACAACATTTACTTGCCAATTTGGGACGTTTGCATACCGAAGGATGCCTTTTGGGTTATGCAACGCTCCTGGGACATTTCAAAGATGCATGCTCTCCATTTTTAGTGACTTACTTGAACAAGGTCTTGAGGTATTCATGGATGATTTTTCTATATATGGGAATTCTTTTGAAGAATGTTTGCTGAATTTGGAGAGAGCATTAGAAAAATGTGTGCAAAAGAACCTTGTGCTAAATTTTGAGAAATGCCACTTCATGGTAGATTAAGGGATAGTTTTAGGTCACTTGATAAGTAAGAGGGGTATAGAAGTTGACAAATCTAAAATTGAAGTAATTTCATCTCTTCCTTATCCCTCTAACTTAAGAGAACTTAGATCTTTCTTGGGGCATGCTGGATTTTATAGAAGATTCATTAAGGATTTTAGTAAAATAGCTTGTCCCCTATCTAAGCTTCTCCAAAAGGATGTGGATTTCATATTTGATGATGTATGCAAATTGGCTTTTGATGAAATTAAGTCTAGACTCATTTCTCCACCTATACTCATTGCTCTTAATTGGGATCTTGATTTTGAGCTTTGTTGTGATGCTTCCAATAGTGCTGTTGGTGCAGTTCTAGGTCAGAAAATTGGTAAGACCTCTTGTGTTATTGCTTATGCTTCTAAAACAATGGATAAGGCTCAAATCAATTACACTACCACTGAGAAAGAGCTCTTTTCCATTATTTTTGCACTTGAGAAGTTTAGGTCTTATCTAGTGAATTCTAAAGTGATTATCTATTCTGATCATTCTACTGTCAAGTTCTTATCTAGGAAGACTCATACTAAGCCTCGGTTACTAAGGTGGATGCTACTACTTCAAGAATTTAACACAGAGTTTAGGGACAAAGCAAGTGCAGAAAATCTTGTTGCTGATCATCTAAGCCGCTTGCCCCTTGATACACAGGGAGTAGTTGATGCTGAAGTTACTTGTGATGGTTTTCCTGATGCCCATCTCCTTGCTATTACACTCCATGACCCATGGTTTGCCCATATTGTGAATTATCTTGCTGCTGGGGTGTTCCTTGATTCTTTGTCTTATTTTCAGAAACAGAAGTTGAAACATGAATCTCAATACTATTTGTGGGATCCTCCTTACTTGTGGCGGCATTGTACTGATCAAGTCATTCGGAGATGTGTGCCGGATGATGAAATTTCTTCTGTTATAACATCTTGTCATTCTTTGTTGTGTGGTGGTCACTTTGGGGCAAAGAGAACTGCTAGGAAAATCTTAGATTGTGGTTTATATTGGCCTAGCCTTTTTAAGGATTGTTATGCTTTTTGTAAAACTTGTGATGCATGCCAGCGTTTTGGGGTTTATCTAGAAAGCATGAGATGCCACAACAACCCATGTTGTTTTGTCAAGTTTTTGATGTTTGGGGCATTGATTTTATGGGTCTATTTCCTGTATTGCATGGATATTTGTACATTTTGTTGGCTGTTGATTACCTTTCAAGGTGGATTGAGGCCATTCCTACAAGGAAGGATGATGCCTCTACTGTTATAAAATTCCTACGTACTCATATCTTTTGTAGGTTTGGTGTGCCAAGAGCAATTGTGAGTGATCGTGGCTCACATTTTTGCAACAAATTGATGGACAACTTGCTTTTCAAATATGGTGTTCTCCACAAGACTTCTACCCCATACCATCCACAGACAAATGGGCAAGCTGAGGTGTCTAATAGGGAAATCAAGTATATCTTGGAGTGAATTGTCAAGCCAAGTAGGAAAGATTGGAGTCTCCGGTTGGATGATGCTCTTTGGGCATATCGTACAGCTTTTAAAACTTCCATTGGCATGTCTCCTTTCCGGTTAGTCTTTGGTAAGGGTTGCCATCTACCTGTTGAGCTAGAGCATAGAGCTTACTGGGCTGTGAAGACTTGTAATATGGATCTTCAAGGTTCTGCTGAGGAAAGGATGCTTGAGATACAAGAGCTAGAAGAATTGAGGTTGGATGCATATGAAAGTTCTCGTATCTATAAGGAAAAATCCAAATTGATTCATGATCAAGGCATCTTACGAAAGCAGTTTCATGAAGGAGAGAAAGTGCTTATGTTCAAGGCAAGATTCAAGCTCAAAAATGGGAAGCTTAAAACCAAATGGCAAGGTCCCTACAAAGTGGTCAAGGTGCATAGCTTTGGATTAATAGAGCTTGAAGATCTTGCAAGTGGTGCAAAGTTTCAAGTGAATGGTCACTTGTTGAAGCACTACCATGCTAGTCATCAACCACCATAATGCACACGGTAGTCTCTTTCCTTACCTTGTTTCTTGTTTTATTTGATGATATATGCTATTGAACAAGTGTGGGGGAGGGACTAACCAGTAGTAAAAGGTAGTTTGTTTGTTTGCGTTTTTCAATTGCATAAAATCCATTGTGAATCATACCCTTGTGCTTAACCTTATCCTACACTACCCTTTTTCTCTTATCCTTATGCCTAATTTCTTAGAACTATTTCCACTTATGTCTCTCTCCTTATGATGATGATGTGTTGTGCTTCAATCTTGAATTAGACTTCACAACATTCACTTCACCCAAGAGATAAGTACATCTAGGTTCTTTGTTTTTGAGCATTACATTAAGGGCAATGTAAGGATTAAGTGTGGGGGAGTGTGTGTTATTCTCAGGAGAATTCACTGTGATATCATATGCCTTTGTTTCCTGCTTGTGTCCTATGTTGTTTTTGGTCCAATTCACTGAGATTTTTGAAGCCTTTAGTCATGATCAAGTATCTTGATTACTCTTAGTTGGATTCATGGTTGAAACTTGCCTTGAATTAGTGAATTGCCATCAAATTCAAGTGTTTTAATGATGCATGGTTTAATTTTGATGAGTTTGTTAGGGGAAAAAAAGCCTAGTTGGAAGGTATTTTGGGCCTAATTGTTCATTTCATTGTGTGATTCATCTACTTAAATTATTGCTCTCTAGAACTTGTTTTGTTTCTTGCTTGAGGCTACATTTTGCAATGGTATGGATAGAGATGACATTAGCATTCATTTCATCACCCATTTACCCAAACACAAACCATTCATCATTTACCTTTGTTTAACCCTTTGAGCCCTTCACTTTTGTTTCTATTTCATTATACAAATGCTATGTTTGCATCCTTTATCAAGTTCTTCCTAGCACGATTGAAAAAAAAAGAAGAGTACTATTATATATTAGAAAAGAAAAAGAAAAAAAAATACAATGTGAATAGTCAAAAGAAAGAAAATAGAAAATAAAAAAAAAGAGAAAAAAAATGTGAATACAAAAACAAAATCAAAGAAAGAAATAAAGTCACAATGGTGAAAGATGTGAATTAAGTTTAGTTTTATAGTGCTAAAAGATCTAGCAAGTTATTTGGTGCAAGCATATTGTTTGTTACATTTTCCATCATTTAGCCTATTCAATATTACAACCCTACAAAGTCCTTTGGATTTATTTATGCCATTGTTGCAAGTAGTGGAGAGCCTAGAAATACTACAAGCCTATGGTAGAGTGTGGTCAAAGTGGATGTGAGTGAAAAACTACCCTATATGAGAGAAGAGTGCAAACACTTATCCTAGTTAAGGTTTCCAATTAAACTCATTGTAATTAAACTTTGCATTGCTTTAGCTACTTCAATTTTTGGTATGTTCATTGGATTTGGATAAGAGGATACCTTGTTATTCAACTAAGTGTAATTCTTGAAGCTTGATCTTGCTTATCCTTCCAAATTTCATCCCTCTCTTCCTATTGTGAGTTTAATATTTTGCTCAGGAGTGCAAAAGCTTAAGTTGTCCCATCTACTTATTCATATAGGTCACCAACTCCGTATTGGTATTCGCAATGTCGATATGAAAACTCTTCAGAATATTCTCCATAAATGTTTGTATTGCGGCACCAAAGAAGGATAGAGAAGATGTGTTGGCTGGAGCTGAAGACTATGTGTCATCCATTCAACTGGTTGCTCTGTCAGTCTTCTTCTTTTTCTTGGGACTTTCTTCTAGAGGAGTCTTTAAGGGAATCTCAATATTTAACTTTCCAATTTGATTCCTCCCCACTGGTGCTATCTTCTCAACTTGCTCCATACTCTCCAAATACCAAATCTTATTCTTCTTGAGGAACAAGGAAATAAGTTGAAGATAAGGTATTGGAGTAGTAGGGTTTCCTTCATACCTATACCTCTTGATCTCATTGAAGATATACTCTCCCAAGTCCTTTTGCTCTTTGAGAATCAATGAGGCGAATTTCCTGAAGTCCCTCTCAATGAAATGAGTGAAGTTATTGGATTTGTTCACCATGGCTCTAAAATAGATATACCATAGGACTTTATGAAAATCACTCATATAACTCAGATTGAAATTGAGGGTTCCCACTATCTCACCAGGTCTTAGGATAGAGAATATCTGGTTTGAGTCAAGGTTAGGGTAATCATCATCAGTAGGGTTTTCTATTCCTAACCAGGTATTGATTCTGGAAGGTGAGATCAGAATTCTTTGTCCTCTAACCTTAGAAGTCATTTCTTCTTCTACAGACTTCTTAATGGGATCATTAATAGGTTTGAGGTTACAATAAAAATGCTTCACAACTTTGGTGCAAAATGGGAGTTTAACAGATAGCCAGGGTATATAGGAATCAAGGTAGGGACTCAAATCGAATTTCAATACCTCTTGCAGCACCTTGTAGTCAATGTAGTGCATCTTGCACTTCTTGCAAAATGACTCAGGTACTTCTGAGATTCCTCAAGCTTGCTTATGTTGAATCCCTTTGGAGGAAATGTGATTTCTTCATCCCTCTCTTCTGTTTGATTTGAAGATTGCCTTTTCTTTGCTTCCTTAGATTGGAAAGCTTCTTCAAGCATACCTACCATGGCTTTGGTAAGCTTCTCATTAACCTTAGGCTTTTTCAGAGGCTTAGGAGAAAAGGTTGGTGTATCGGATGAATCAGAAGAAGGAGGAGATAGCTCTTTTGTTGTTTTGCCTTTTCCAGGAGGTGAAATCTTCTTGGATTGAGCTCTTGTGGCAATGGGCTCCTTAATCACAACCCCTTTCACCTTTGGGTTGGTTTGGTGTTTGCTTTGGTCTTTGGTTTAAGAGAAATTTTCCTTTTCTTGGTAGGAGGAGAGAAAAGTGAACCAGAGGGTTGATATGGTTCAGAAGACTCAGAAGGAATGCTAAGATTGGGAGATTTTGTCCTCACCATTGTGATTTGAGAAAATCGAATATTTCAGAAAAAATAGAGATGAGCGTCTTAAGTTTAGGGCAGACGATTCAGTGCTATCTGAGAGGTTTTTGTGAGTGTAAATCACTGGGTTTTGACGGTTATAGGAAGAGAAAAAGATTTTGAAAAGTTTTTGTGAGAGCACTAGGAGAATCACGCAAGGAGATTTTGTGAGAAATGACCGAGTATCGACTTGAAATAACCTAGAGCTCGACATTACTTGAGAGCTTACTCGAGTGATCATCAGCTTCACTTGAGTAGCTACTCGAGTGATCATACCAAAAATTTTAAAATACAGTCAATTTGAGAGCGTACCTGGCATGAATAATATTGTAATTACCCATGTATATTCCCTCGATTATTTGATAACTCTTTAGAATAGATTTGAGCTAAAACTCAACAGATTTGAAATCTGTACCCCGGTTCACTCGAGGCCTTACTTGACTAATGTTGAAGTTCACTTGAGGCCTCCCTCGGGTAATCTGTCTCTTCACCTTTTGACTGTTCATTTCCAACCATTGCGCTATTTCGTTTGATATTAATGCTTCACTGGCACATTTCCAAGTTTATTACTCGAGTAATGCATCCATTACTTCAAGGTGTCACTCCAGTAATGCCCATTACTTGAAGTTGTCCCTCCAGTAATGTTATCCTCTGTTAACCTCTGCTTTCCATATTCCAAAACAGAATATTATGATTCTGCAAAACAAATTGCTAGAAATTCTGATGCTTAAGTTAGTAATCATCAAAACATTAGTAAATAATATCATCTAACATTTTGTAAATACTAAATAACTTACAATTCATTAGGATTTACCATTCCCAATTCTCATCTAATATACAAAAATTGATCTTTTGCAAGAGGTTTTGTGAAGATATCAGCTAGTTGAAGATAAGTTGGAATGAATATCACTTTGACATCTTTCTTTTGGACATGATCTTTGATAAAGTGATGTCTAACATCAATATGCTTGGTTCTGGAATGTCGAACAGGATTTTTTACCAAGCTTATCATGTTAGTGTTGTCACAGTATATTGGTGTTTCTTTCAAATAAATACCAAGATTCTGGAGTTGTTGCTTTAACCATATTACTTGTACACAATAACTTCATACTGCAACATACTCAGCTTCCGTTGACGAAAGAGACACTGTAGTTTGTTTCTTGCTAAACCATGATACAATTGAGCCTCCAATAAATTGGCCTTGTCTACTCGTACTCTTTCTGTCCATCTTGTATCCTCCATGATCAGAGTTTGAGTATGCAACTAGATATTCACTTCTTCCTTTGGGATACTAGAGACCCAATTTTGGCTTGTCAGCAAGATATCAGAAGATATGTTTAACGGTTTCAATATGTGACTCTTTTGGTGCTGATTGATATCTTGCACACATGCCCACACTGAATTGAATATCAGGCCTACTTGTAGTGAGATAGAGTAATGATCCAATCATTCCTCTATATTTTGTAATGTTGTAATCTTTCCTTTTGACATCCACATCAAGCAATGTGGTTGAGCTCATGGGTGTGTTCGTTTCATTTGCCTCATCCAATCCATCTTCTTCAATAGCTCTTTCAAATATTTTGTTTGAGATATGAAAATTCCATTCTTTCTTTGTTTGATTTGCAAACCGAGAAAGAAATTCAATTCTCCCATCATTGACATCTCAAACTTCCCCTGCATTATCTCAGAAAATTCTTTACACGTAGTTTTGTTAGTAGCACCAAAAACTATATCATCAACATATATTTGCACAATTAATATATCATCACGTTTTCGTTTTGTGAAAAGTGTTGTATCAACTTTTCCTTGTACAAAACGTTGATCAATAAGAAATTTACTGAGCCTTTTGTACCATGCTCTAGGAGCTTGTTTTAAACCATATAAAGCCTTTTTGAGTTTAAAAACATGGTCAGGTTTGGTTACATCTTCAAAACTTGAAGGTTCCTCTACATATACTTCTTCCATGATGTAGTAACTTAGAAATGCACTCTTTACATCCATTTGATAGAGTTTGAATCCTTTGATGCATGCAAAGGCTAAGAGTATTCATAGAGCTTCCAATCTAGCCACTGGAGCATACGTTTCCTCATAATCAATTCCTTCTTCCTGATTATAGCCTTTGGCCACCAATCTTGCCTTGTTTCTGACAATAATTGCGGATCCATCAAGTTTGTTCTTGAATACCCATTTAGTGCCAATGATCGGATGATCCTTGGGTTGGCATACCAAATCCCAAACTTGATTTCTTTCAAATTGGTTTAGTTCTTATTACATTGCTATAACCCAATCATTATCTGATAGGGCTTCATCAATGTTAGAAGGTTCAATCTCAAAAATGAATGTAGAAAAACTAACCTCATTGAAAATTCTATTTCTAGTTTTGACTCCTTCATTCACATATCTTATGACTTGATCTAAGGGATGGCTCTTATTGTATTTCCAGGCTTTAGGTTATCCTAGTGACTGATCTTCTTCCTTGGTTTGATCAACTTCTGGAACAAGAGATTTAGAAATAGATTGACCATTTTCTTGATTTAAAACAACTTCCTACTCATCATCAATGGTTTTGTCAAAGGATTCAAATTCATCAAATACAACGTGAATTGATTCTTTAACAACACATGTTTGTTTATTGAAAATTCTGTATGCGTTACTTTGGTTAGAATATCCTAGGAAAATTCCTTCATCTGTTCTAGAATCAAATTTTCCTATGTTATCTTTACCATTATTATGAATGAAACACTTACAACTGAAGATGTGTAGATGAGCAAGATTCAACTTCCTTCCTTTATATAGCTCGTATGACATCTTTCCAAGTTTTGTTCTAATATAGGCTCTATTTGAAATATAGCATGCTGTGCTCATTGCATCGACCCAGAAAACTTGAGACACGTTCTTTTCATTTAGCACTGCTCTAGCCATTTCAGTGAGCACTCTATTCTTATGTTCCACGACTCCATTTTATTGTGGTGTCCTTAGAGCAGAGAAATTGCGATCAATGCCATTAGTATCACAATATTCTTCAAAGGCTTGATTTTCAAATTCTCCATCATGATCTGTCCAGATACCTGCAATGGACATCCCTTTCTCATTTTGCAATTTCTTGGTAAAAACAATGAATTCTGCAACGGTTTCATCCTTTGATAATAGAAAAATAGTCCATGTAAATCTAGAGAAATCATCAATAATGATCAATGAATATAAGTTGCCACCAAGGCTTTTAACTCTCGTTGGACCAACTAAATCCATATGTATCAATTGAAGTGGTCGATTTGTTGTAATCTCATTTTTCGTTTTGAAAGATGATTTAGTTTGTTTACCCTTTTGACATGCATCACAAATCAAATCGTTTTTAAAATTTACTTTAGGTAATCCAAGAACTAAATCATTTTTGAGTAGTTTGCCTAGTTGGTGCATGTTGACATGAGATAGTCTCTTATGCCATAACCAACTTTCATCGGCATTACTCATAAAACAATTTTCAGAATTATTTCTATTTATATCAAGTGTATAGCAGTTACCTTCCCTTTTTGCTCTAAGCTTTGCCTTGATATTTTTCTTATCAAGTTGTAAGTCTTTCTTGTTGACAATCAGACATTCCTCTGAATCAAATATTATCCAGTTGTCTTTATCTGCACTTTGACTTATGCTCAGCAAATTATGACACAAGCCTTCAACGTAATATACATCTTTGACTTGTATTCCTTTATCATTTTTTATTTCACCAATTCCTGCTATTTTTCTGGATTGATTTCCTCCAAATTTTACCTTTCCACCTTCCTTAGGTTGCAATATGGTAAAACTTTCGAAATCACCGGTCATATGTCTAGAGCATCCACTATCTATGTACCACTTGTTGTTTTTGGATGCTTTAAGACATATCTACAATTAAATATGATTAAGTCTTAGATACCCACATCTTTTTGGGTTAGTAAAAAAATTTTTCGGAACATATGAACCTTTAGGTACCCATTTGTAGGTTCCTATATTTCCTTTCTTCCTATGAATGCATGATGAAGTATAATGACCTTTTCTATTACAATAATTACAATGTGCAAAAGGATTTGACGTATGCACAGAATGCTGAAAATAATTCAAGTATGATTTACCTCAAGCTTTCTTTCTTCCTTTCCTTCTATCTGATTTTGGATCATATCCAATTCCAGATCGATCATTCACAAATCGTTGAGCTTTTAAAATTACATTTAGCATTTCACTTCCTTTAGTGAATTTTTCAAGAGTTTAGTAAGATCAGTGTTTTTCTTTTCCAAAGAAGTACAGTTTTCATAATCCTTTTCAAAATTCTCTTTAAGTTCTATTTCAAGAGCTTTGTTTTTCTTTTTGAAAACAACTTGTTCTTTAACTACTTTGATGAATTCAGAATGTAAAGCCTTATATTCGGAAAATAATTCATCATAGGTAGGATCAGAATCAGTTACCTCTTCTTCTGTTTCCTTTTGAGCAATTAGACAGATATTGGCTACTTCCTCTTCATCGCTTTATTCGTTAGAAGAACTATCTCCCCATATGGCAGATACAAAGGCTTTCTTCTTATTGTAGAATTTGCCTTTTCTCTTTTCTTTATTCTTCTAAATCAGTTCCTGACATTCTGATTTGAAATGTCCTGGCTTTTCACATTGATAGCAGATGGTGTGTTCTTTATTGCTTGTTCTTCCTTTCTGAAAGTTTTTGAATCCTTGGCCTTTCTTGTAAAACTTTCTAAATCATTTTATGATTAGGCCCATTTCGTCATCATCAAGCTCTTCATCTTCATCTTGTTCTTCTTCTTCTTTTGCTTTCAGTGCTAGACCTCTTTTCTTCTTATCACTAATATCATCTAGTTCTCGTTTGAACTTTAACTTACTTTCATATTCAGAAAAACTTCCAAATAGAGAAGTAACCGATTGCATTGATTCACCTTTTGCTTCCTCAATTGCAGTGACTTTTGCCTCCTAGTCTTTATAAAGAATATTTAAAATCTTTCATACTTGGGTATGTTGATTATAGACTTTTACAAGTGCTGCAAGTTGATTAACAAGGTGAGTATATCTAAGTTCAAATTTAGCTATTGACTCACCTGATTTCATTCGAAGTAAATCAAACTCAGTAACTAAAGTATTGATCCATTTTTCTTTTATTCCCGAAGTTCCTTCGTGAGCTATTTCCAAGGCTTCCCATATTTCTTTAGCTGTTGGGAGTGTGCAGATTCTGAAGTACTCATTTTGACTCAAGGCACTTTGAATCATTAGAATTGCTTTGCTGTTAGTGTAATGAGTTTCTTGTCATTCTCATCATATTTTGCTGGTGTCTTAGGAACTCTCTGTGAATCTACAATCTTTTCAGGTTTGTAGTTTCCACTCTCGATCACATCCCATAGCCCATATTCAGTAGCCATTACAAAGACTCTGAACTTTGCTTTCCAGAATGAGAAGTATTCGCAATTGAAACCTGGAGGTCTTGTAATAGAAGCTCCGTCTGGAAGAATGCCCTCACCCATGCTTGTTATTGATCCTTCTTAGGCTGTTAAACCTTAACAAGAAGACCTACTCTCTGATACCAAATGTTAGTGCAAGCGTTTCACCCAAGAAGGGGGTGAATTGGGTGATACCGGAAATTTCGTTGCGTATAAGAAAATTGACAGAATATTTAAAGTAGTTGAAAGCAAGGAGAAATATCACCAAAGTATACACTGAGAGTTATATTGGTTCGACCACAACCACTTTGACCTGCGTCTAGTCCTTAGAGCGTCTCTGAGAGTTTCACTATATTCTCCAAGATTCAGTGGGTTCTTGGTACCTTAGTACACAGCAATTTCCTTCACTTAGACACTCACTCCCCCTTATACGTTGCAATCAAATCCTCAACTCAAGATCTCACAACCTTAAGTTTTCTCAATAACAAATATTGAGTTTGTAATGAAAAACTCTCACAGAGAAAATATATAATCAATGAAGTACAATGAATGAGTATAAGAAAACAAAGCACTAAAAGTGTGTTGATCGATGTATGTTCATGTGTTCTCAGTTCTTGTGTCCTGTTTTCTCTTCTTTGAATGCTCCATATATATAGATGATTTGTAGTGTCTTTTGGAAGCAATTCAAACATGTTCATTAGAGACGCGCAACAATGGTTGACTATTCTTCGAATTTGAAAACTATCCATTTGCGGTAGGTAGCGGTCGGTGTGATCTCAGACTTTCATTTGACTTTTCTCTTATTGCATGATCTCTTCATTGTTTCTCTGCAAATGTACTTAGGATACTAGTGCAATGAAGAATTAATCATATAGAAAACAATTTAATAAAAATTTGATCCAAAAGATAATTTCTGGACTGCCTTACTCGAGTGGCTACTCGAGTGATCATGTTGGTTACTCGAGTAGTCCCTCGAGTAAACATATCAAAAATATGGCAGTGACTAATTCAACATTTTTCATAAGATATTACTCGGGTAAGACATGGAGTGAGATATATCACAAACCTTCAAAATACATGATTACTCAAGCAGTTACTCGAGTGGCTATGTCTTTACTTCACAAGTTACTCGGGTGTTGACTCTGGTAATCTGATTACTCGAGTGGTGACTCGAGTTGCCTTCCCTTTTCTTCACATGTTACTTGAGTGAGCCCTTGAGTAAATTTCAAATGACTCGGTAGATTACTCGATTACTCCCTCGAGTAATTGCATCAAATTTCTGGCCAAGAGTTTGCTTCCTGATTACTCGAGTGACCCCTCGAGTAATGCTTCAAATAACTCTACAGATTACTCGAGTGGTCCCTCGGGTAATGCCTTTTTCTCACCTGCTTACTCGAGTGGCTACCAGAATAAAGTCTTGCATTTCTTGGCCGAGAGCTACTGGATGATTTTTGAACTGGTTACTCAAGTGACTACTTGAGTGATGCCTGTGAAAATAATGTTACTCGAGTGGCTACTTGAGTAATGGTCTATATAACTTTGCAGATTACTCGAGTGATCCCTCGAGTAACTACTTCCAAATCTTGGCAGTGCTTTTCTGGATGAAATTCTTCATAATTACTCGAGTGCTGACTCGAGTAACAGCTTCCCTTACTCGAGTGGCTACTGGAGTAAGCCTTCACAAAATTTATTTATTACTCTAATGCTTACTTCAAGTAATGCTTTACCACTTTGTTCAAATTCATTTTTTTGTCATCAAATCCTTTTATATAATTGATCCAATCTTTGTTATCATCAAAACATATGGGATCTAACAAGTTTGCATGGAAATTTTGAATAGGTAAATGGTGATTAAATATTTTGACACTTTGCAGTCTTAAATTTCACATTCTAAGCTTCAAACTAGACATATAATTCATGTCATTTCAATTTGTGAGCTAGGAGTTATGATTTTCCAAAGTTTGGGGTTGAAACTGAAAGCAATTCTAGAATAGCAAGGAGAATTGTTGAATTATGTATTCTTGTGGCTATAGAAGTCAATGATTCATATTTTTTCCTATAAATAGGACTGAAAAATATTTAATTACGACTTGGGAGAATCTCATTTCAATTTTTCTAGAATTAGTTATGATTTTTGGAAGCTAAAACACAAAAGTCTAATTTTTCCAATTTTTGCCTAAACTTTCAGTCAGTACTGTTCTAAGGGGTGGGAGATGGATTTTCATAAAATAGATGGTTCCATTGGATTCAGTTGGCAAAAATAGGTGGGGTTACAATTCGTCACTTTTTCGGAAAAGACCGTAAAATATAATTACGAAAACGCCCTTAAAATCCTTAAACCAGGTCTGTCAAGGGTATTTTCATAATTTGATATTGAATTTGGTGATTTTGAGCCCGGAAATGGATTCTTTGGCAGAAAATACGTCAAGATAGCCCTAGTCAAAATTTTGGGAAAACATGCCACCAGGTTGGGTATGTTGAGGTCAGGCCGGGTTCCCGAAGGCATTTTGGTAAATTTTTATCATAGACTAATATAACCACAAGAAATAATATAGAAGAGTTTAAAATGATACATGGATAAGTTATGACCTATTTCTTGTACATTTAATATTTTAGGACCAAGCCGGAAGTTGGAAGCGGTACGTTTTACGAGACACTAAAAAGGTGATCTTTGAGATAGTACTTCCCAACCCTTTAAGTAGTTGTTTGGCCTTCTACTAGCCACATAAGGGACTTTAATGATAACTAAATCTAAATATTTTTGAAGTCATTTGAGTATTGAGATAAGTGATAACTTATCGTCCTTAATTATGACTTAGGATTTGATATTTGCCCAGAGCGTAGAAGACTTGTGCCTGCTCAAGAACGGAAAGACCAAGGTAGTGACACTTTATCCTATATCATGTTTAATGTATTTCTTGTTTGTATTTATCATTGAATGAGCGAGGGGACGTGGCGGTTAGCCCAACCTTGAATGAATAAGGGACGTGACGGTTAGTCCGGCCTTGAATATTGAGATTGCTACATTGTGATATATGCTTACTTGCTTTGTTTAATTATGCATCTATACACAAACTATTGTTACTGGGATTCTTTGGAATCTCACTCTTTCCAACTAATCATTTTAGCCAGGGCAAGTGGGTCAAGGGATAAGCAAGTGAACAAGGGCAACTAGGATTGCCAGTGGTAATCTTAGCTTTTGGTTTTTGGTTATCATTTTGGACAATTGTATAAATATGTTGACCATAGAATTGTAGTTGTTGTGTAATCCTTAGTATGAGAAACTGAGATGGGCAAAGATGCCTTATAAAACTCTTTGGTTATCGAATATATCCTGGGTGAATGTTGGGAAATTGGTTAGCACTCTGATATTGTGTATGTGACAGACCAAACAGACCAAATGTTTTTATTTAAAAATGAATGGAGATCTTATTATATGAGTTTTGCAAAAAGTTTTAAATTATATATCCTTGATCTTTTATTCAATTATAAAATATGTTTAAAAACTAATTACGGCCTATTTAAGTGCAGGGGTTACACTATTTCAACTTGCCACTTGTTCAACTCTTTTTTGTTCTCATAAAGTAAGTAACTAATTGGTTACTCTAACCATTTCATTAGCCATTTAGTTACCCTTCTCATTTCTCTTAGTTAGTAATTAATTTCTCCATTAATCACTGACGCTGACAATTTTCCATTCTTTCAATTTTCCCCTGATTATGGCACATTAACTTAAATTGCCACATACCACATATTTTAATTCTTTTCTTCTTCTCCATGCGCCATTCCCTCTAATTTTAGCCTAAAAATTCCTTTGTCTCATAATTATGCTAAAATACAGGGTGTTAGGTATTTTCAATAACTAATTCATGTCTCAAATCAACTTTAATTCACAAAAATATTCTTAATAATTGTCATTAGCCCTTAATAAAAATTTGGGGCATTACACGGGTCATCAAAAGTAGTATATTAATATTGTTCCCATGAGGACTATGACGAAAACAAGTTAATTATCACAATTATGTTCTTAATTAGGTTGAGTGTGAATATTTTGAAAGAAATTTTAAATTTAAGAATTAATTTAAAAGAAAATTTATTTGAGAATTTTGAACTTAGGATTTTATGCTCCTAGGATTATTATCCCTTTATATTTCAATAGTACTTAATTAGATTCCCTTTTATATTTGCTTCCTAAAGTAACTTAGGCTAACCAAGGACACTGTTATACTTATAAGTACTTTTTCAAATTTGCATATAGGTGTTCAATTCAATTAATACATTAATCTTTTAATAAAATTAATCAAACCCAATTTCAAAACCACATCTTTTCTTGACTATTTAAGTCTTAAAAGTGTATTTTTACCTGATTAACAAAATCATCCATTCAACTCGTAAATTTCAAATTCTCATACGATTAAACTCAAGTTATATGCTTAATTTAGCCCTCTCAAATATCAATCAAGTAAAATGATCAATTTTATTGTCAGCCAATCAACAAAAAGCATCAGCCATATAGAGTAAAATCAACATAAAAACGACTTTAATCACAAATATATAAAGGGAAATAAGCACCCAATCTATATAAGGGTTCAAACAATCCTAGAGCAAATAGTTTAGCTACTCATAATCATGATCAAATCCATCACCAAACAAATAAATCCATATTTAGAGGACATAATATAAAAATGAAATGCAAACAAGCCACTGATAATAAAATAAAACCAAAGAACAGAATTAGTAATCGCGTCCTCTGATCCTCAGCTCTGCACCTTTCTCCTCTGCTCCTCTAGTCGGACTCGTTCTCACGGTCGGAGGAGGAGGAGGAGGAGGAGACGATCTCCTATGGACTGCACTTCTGGTTCTCTCCGTGAAGATGAAGGCTGTGATTTCTCTCTTCACCTCCCTTGTTCAAGCTTTGGCCGTTGAAAGAAGAAGAAGAAGGATTCAGTTGCTCGCTCACCTCTACTCAGATCGTGGAACTCCTCTGATTCTTCGGTCTGCCAAAAATGTGGGCTGCCTCCTTCCTTTTTATCGTGAATGTGCGTCCTTGATTCCTGATTCAAGAGGTGCCGTCTTTTCTTCTAAAAAGATGAAATCAAATAATATAAGGCCTTAAAGTGCACCTGCATGTCTCTTTTCAGATAGTTCACGTGGAGAAAGGGCATCTCAAAGAGACTCTCAGTACCCATTCCCCGAAGAAAGAAATATTCTATTTATGTGCTAGTGATTGAACTGGAGATAAAGTTTCTTCCTCTCCTTTACTTACAATCAAGCTCTATTAACATAGGCCCTATAGCTTAGCTCGAGTATCTACGTTCCTTTAGCTCTATTTCAGTTACACTTGTTAACACTTACGAAGGCTAGTGCTAGTTGAGACTAGGGATGGACTCTAACTGCCTCGCTAACCGAAGGGAAAAAGAACTCCATAGATTAGAAAAACAGAAGGAATATTGGCCTGTTGATCTTGACCATCCTAGACAGGTTCCACAACATTTTTAATTCATTTCAGTTGCAGAAGTATGGTAAGCTTAAGTTTTTGCAATTGCAAGCTCGTTTTAGTAGGTAGCAGTCCCCTAGGTCAGACTTTGAGTTTGACTTTTTCCATCTTAAAACCACGCATGTTCTAAATTGATATTTTATCAAAATCTCACTTAAATCTTTTTAATTTAGTATTAATAAATTTCCAAATATATTAAAACACATATCAACTTAATTTAAAAATAGGGAGTCATCAACTGCTATTAAAAAGATTGAGGAAAGCAAAAATCTCACGCAAGATTATGCAAAAAGCATAAATACTCGTGAGGAAGTATATGTAGGGAAGATATGTGTGTGTGTGTGTCTAATGCAGATATAATATCATTCTCCCATTCCTACCTTTCAGTGATTTCAGTCATAGTTTCCTCTTCCCCTTCTTGTTTGGTATGACCGTATGAGGGAAGGGAGGAAAAGTGAAGGGAAAAAAAGTAATTTTGAGTTGGATTTTAAAAAATTAGACGTTGCTCTATAATCCTTTCTTATCATTTGATGCAAGAATTATTATTAGTGAATATTTCTTATAGATTTCGAGAAGGACTGACTAAGTAGGAATATTAATGAATAATTAATAAAAATTATAAGTACTTTTTCACTAGAAAAAAAAAATAAGTATATGAATTTATAAACTCTTTTTGGTGATTTATATTTAAAAAGTTGGGGAAAATTTTCGAACCCGTTTTCGCACTGCGTTTGAATCAAAAAGTAAATATAATCATGCTAGTGCCTTGGCCCGTGTGGGAGTTTCCTACTTCTGCTTGCTGACAAAGCTAGTTCAAATAATGATTTTATGTTTCTGATCAGATCATTTTTTTAATATATAATTGAATATAAAGTTATATATTGTTTATTTTTATTCAAATAATATATTTTTTATGATATTAACATTATTAATTAATCATATTTGTAAAAAAAAAAATTACTACGATCATATGCATTAACTATAAAAAATAAATAATTTTTAAAATTATTTTAATTATAGGTTAAATGGTTGATTGTGGTTAAACATATCATTATTGCAATTTATTAACTTTATACCTTAGGTATTCTGATTCTCTACCCATCCAGAAAAAGATTAAAAATGGAAATACTGAAATAGACATATGAGGGTAGGGTTGGCTCATATCATAAATTTACTATTACAAAAAGTGTAATAAGTAGCGCATGTTTTCTAACACTTTCTTCCGGAAGTGCTACAATTTCTATTTTATATTTTTTTAAGAAAATATATATTATCTATACAGCTTTGTGGGGACTCTATATAGCATTTTCTCAAGAAGGTGATTCATAATATATATATATATATATATATATATATTTTTTAAAAAAAAGTGAGCTTCTGTAGCCTTTTCCTAGGAAAGCGCTACAACTTCTTCTCATCCTCTAAACTCCAATAATTTTTTATTTACTCCATAAAAAACCCTTCCTTCCACTTTGTCAGTTCCCCACTCTTCTCTCTTGCATCACCCACAAAACTAGATCTACATCCCCTCCACTCCTCTTCTTTGTCTCTGGCACCCAAGCTCCCTCTTTTGCCATTTATCTTCATCTTTGGCACCCAAGCCCTCTCTTTTCCCATTTCTCTTCTTTGAATCTTGTGTACACGTTTTAGGTAATTAAGTTTGTATAAAGTTTCGTGCTTTTTTGGTAAAATGGGTGTATTTTTTTTTTTTTTTTTAAAAATGGTGTCTAACAATATTGGGAATTGTTTGTTCATTGACAGGAGATCTGTGAAATCTAAAGTTTTTTGTGTTTTTGTCTTCACCATGCTTTGTGCAAGTATGTGTGCCTTTGGTCGGCAGATCTACCTTGGGTGTTTTCATCTTTGAATATTAGTACCCTTATGGTTCTCTTCTCTTCTCTAATATGCATTTCTTTGTGGCCATTGATTGGAAGGTAGATTGTAGTGTCAAAAATGGAGAGGGGAAGCCGATGGTAATAGTCGGTGGTGGAGGCCAAGAGGAGGCAATAACTACTATATTTTTTTTGAAAAAATGCCAGCTATTACATGGTATTAATTATTTTTTTGTCTTGAATTTAGAATTCAAATTATATTGATTTCAATCACATGTATATGTAAATATTTGCATGCGTAAATATTTTAAAGCTGGAATTAGATTGATTTCAATCACAAAAGTTGTATTTTCTTGTATCACAGCTATTGAGTTTTAAAGATAGGATTAAATTGACACAAGTTTATTAATTAGTTATTTGTTTGTATCATTATGAAATTATTTGCTTCTATTTGTTTTCTAAATTTTGCTGAGGACAAAGAAATTTATATGCAAAAGTGGTTCTAAAATAAAAGTATGATTTTTCACAAAAAAAAAAAAAAACCTTCTTGTAGCGCTTTCTAAAGACAACGCTTTCTTGGAGCGCTTTATGAACACTACAATTTCTTTTTGTAGCGGTAGCTTATGTAATGTTTTGAAAGTGCTACAAATCTAATTTTTTGTAGTAGTGATTGGTGTTCACACAACCCAAGGCGATGTAGAGGAAAAGTTCATAATGAGGGACGCATATTGTCAACACCCTTTTTCATTTCGATATTCACAAAGAAATGGAGACCAAGTTCCACAGGCATATAGAAAAGTACATATATACTGATAAAAGTATTTGTTTACAGTCCAAAGTTAATATACAAAAGGTGACAATATTTACAACATAAGTTATCTATAACCACAGACTTTAACTTCGCCTCAAGACAGGTGCCAGTCACTTTCCTTTATCCACGTCCTTGCCTTTTGATCCGCTAGTATCCACTGAGATGTTTGGTTTAGAAAAAGGGGTGAGATTCCAAAGAATCCTAGTAGAAACATTCTACCGTTCATAGAAAATGTGGAAAGCAAATATGATATATACCATGTATGCACCAATTAATGAACAATATAAACATATTATCTGCATGTATACATGAGCAGGGCCTAGCCCCACTAATTTGCACCGGTTGGGTTTTGACCAACTTCAGTGTAAGTGCCTCTGACACTTCTGGCCCCTCTCTGGGCAAATCATGTTGATTAATAAAGCACATTCACAAACATTGGCATCCACACAATCATATAACTATGGCATAATGTATGAAGGATAATGTCCTTACCTCGAAGTTCTATCGACCCCTTTTTGTGTGACTCTTGAAATGTGTCGACTTTCGGCTCTCGATTCGGTCCTAAAATATTAAATGTACAAGAAATAGGTCAAACCTATCCAAGTATCATTTTAGACACTTCCATAGTATTTCTTGTGGTTATATTATCCTATGGTGAAAATTTACCAAAATGCCATCAGGACCCCAGCCCCGCCCCGCCGTACCCGACCGATGGCACGTTTTTCCAAATTTTTGACTAGGGCTATCTTGCCATATTTCATCCAAGGAATCCATTTCCAGACTCAAATTTACCAAATTCAATGTCAAATTACAAAATTGCCCTTGGCAGCCCTACTTTTGGGGTTTAGGGGCGTTTCCGTAATTATGCTTTCTCGACCTTTTTCGAAAAAGTGCCTAACTGTAACCCCACCTATTTTTGCCCACTGAATCCAATGGAATCATGAAATCATTGAAAATCCAACTCTAAGACCCTCAAACATCCCTGGCCAAAATTATGGTGTTCTCCAGGAAAAATCGGGGTTTTACGATTTCGGCTTCGTAAACACGCTCCTTTCTACTCCTAACCACTTTATTAACCATCTAAATGAGTTATAAGAACCATTTAAACTAAAATTGGGCAGCATAACCCTTAGGCACACACTTTTCCAAAATTTAAAACCAATGGCAATCCGGCGAAATTTCACCGATTAAATTGCCCACAGCAGCCAGAATAGTTAATATACGAAGGTTTGGAAGTTACCTTGAGCTCCCACAAGCTTTTCCCCAAAGATGGATGAAACCCTAACCCTTGGACAACAAAGTTTTGAGCCTCCAAACCTTAAGGAACAAAGAGGAGTAGCTTAGGGTTGGAGTTATACGCGTTAGGAGCTAAATTGTCGGAGAAATCGGCTTACCTTGCAAGATTTCTTCCCTTTCTCTCTCTTATTTCAGGTCTGTTGCTGCACAAAAATGGGCTGAAGAGGAAGATGATGATATATTTATCATATATTTTGCATTATTTTATTCATTTGTTTTATTTTCCAAAATTTCAAAAATGAACTTATGTACATAAATCCTTATGTACATGTAACGATGCTCATTAAGACAAATCAAGATTTCCTTATTTATGAAACATGTAGGAGACACCTAGGGGTCCCTCCCTATAGTCTCAATTGGCTTTACAACTTTTTCCGGTTACATTTAGACGTAAAGTCTCAATTTTGGTCAAAATTACACTTTTTGCTCAAAATTTCCATAAATGCATATTAAATTGACTAAAATATTCTAAATATATTTTTAACCTTTATTTTCCTTAATTAATTGAAATTAACTTCAATTAATTGGAAAATACTTTATTTTCTGTTATTTTGAAAAAATTACGATTTTGCCATTACCTTTTTAATCCAATTTCTTCTCTTATTTTTCTTTGGCCAATTTCCATCTATTTTTGGACCAAATATTTTATCTAATATTCCTTCATTTTTGGACCTTAATATTGGGATTTTTAAATTACCCAAATTAATTCTATAATTATTTTTGCCCAATTTCCCATGAAATTGAACATTTATGAAATTCATAAATTCCAAATTCATGAATATTCACCATTTTATTGAATTTCCCAAATAATTATAATATATTTGGTGAATATAATGTACCAATTTAGAGACTTTCAAAATGTTTTTGGTGGTTATATTAGTCTATACTGAAAAATTACCAAAATGCCCATAGGGACCTGGCCTGGCCCCTTTATTCTTGATCCGACCGTACTTTTCCAAAAATTTTGACACGAGCTATTCCTATACAATTTTGGGTGTAAAATCCATTTTTTACCTCAGTTTTTGCAAAATCACTGCCAAATGACAATTTTGCCCCTTGGCAGCCCCTAATTAGGGTTTCGGGAGCGTTTTGGTCATTTCGCTTTCTAGGGTTTTTTCTAAAAAAGTGTTCAACATCAACCCCACCTAATTTTCCCTCATGAACACAATGGAATCATCAAATTATTGGAAATCTAGCTCCTTCCCCATGTTCTAGCTCTGGCCAAAACTTGTAAGTACAAAAGGGAAAATTGGATTTTTGAATTCTAATACCAAAAGCTTACTTCTTTTCACTCCTAATCACTTGATTAACTATTTAAAAACCTAATACCCAAGATTTGAAAAAATTTGGACAGCATAATCACTTAGGGTTAACACTTCCCAAACTTACAAACCAAAGCAAACAAACCACCAATCAACACCAAATCTTCAACAACAACAACACATCAAAGATTTGAGGTTTGTGAGGTTACCTCTTGATATCTTGGTTCCTTCTCCCTTACCTAAAACTCCCTTCTCTTTTCCTTGGTATTTTGCTTGCTAAACATGTGAATCCATGGAAAAGAGAAGCTTAGAGAAGAAACTACACAAATTGGAAGCTAAATCACCAAGAAAAATCAAGACTTACCTTAAGATTTTCCTCTTCCTTCTCTCTAGAGTTCTTGAGCTCTCTTTCTCTCTTCTTTGTGCATGCTTGTCGTCCAAAATGAAATGGGAAAAGATGAAGCAATACTTCATAAATATCCCCTATTTTCCCTTATTTATTATTATTCCAAAATTTGACTTTCATGACACCGTTAGTACTTGAGTTTATCCACATAAAATTAGTGTAATAAATTTATTGCAATTGAACTAATCCTCTTCATCTTTGGTCAACCCATAAATTGATGTCCCAAGCTGAATAGAAAAGTAAAATAAGATGATGGTAATTTATCCCATAATTACAAGATTGTCATAATAATTTTTGGGGAAAATCCCAGAAAAGGAACTTTTAAATTAGTAAAAGACGCATAGGTGCTCCAAAATTTAATATCCCAGATCAGTGCGAGTGCCTGAACTGGAATATTAGAATTCGAGACAAAATGACGTGCGTGGCCATGGAAGTTTTTAAATTGAAAAGCGTTGAGGGAGGCGTGATAATGGCGCTAAAACGCATTCAGGACTATTCATCTTCTCTGCCGTCATCGGTGCCGTTGGTCGACCCTGGATTCGTGGCCTTGGATTGCTATAGTCCACAACATTTAATATTTTGTGTTTCTCTGAATTAAATCCTATTGTCAAAAAATGAGAAGTACCAAAAGTTAAACAATATCAATAACTCCGATGCCATGAGTTAAGATAAACTAGAAAGAAAACATAGTGAAATCTTGAGCACTCGTCATCTTCTTCTCGGTTGCCAACAACTCCGATGTCATTGTTAAATCTCATGTTTTGATGATAACAAAGAATATTATGAAGAAGATTTAATTAATAAATAAGTTTGAACAAAGTAATAACAGGGAAAAGCATCACTTGAAGTAAGCATTGGAGTAATGAAGAAAGGCCAAGAGAAAAAGCTGAGAAACTTGATGAGAAGTAAGTTTTCTAAGGCATTACTCGAGTATGTACTCGAGTAATGAGACAAAATTTGAAGTTACCAGAGATACCTTCAAGTAACCTGCCAACAATACTCGAGTAAGTACTCGAGTAATAGTGTAAAAGTTTTCAAGTTGTTCTCGGCCTGCCAATGTTACTCGAGTAGTCACTCGAGTAACCAGGTAAATACCTTGGAGTTGCTCTCGGCCTACCAACGTTACTCGAGTAGCTACTCGAGTAACCAGGTAAAATTTTTCAAGTTCCTCTCGGCCTACCAATGATACTCGAGTATGTACTCGAGTTACTCTGTTTCAGAAAATGTGTTGCTCTCGGCATTTTGAACCCTACCAACATTACTCGAGGAGCTACTCGAGTAACACACTGTGGTAAGCAAAAATTTGAAGGTAGTACTGGAATAACTTTATTTAATTTTATCATACTTCACTTGAGGTGCTACTCAAGTTTGCAGGTATTTATTAATTCATTTTAAGTAGATTACTCGAGTATGCAGAGTTATTTTTTTGAAGGAAAACTTCAAGTCATTACCCGAGTAAGCTATGAACATAAATTGAGTTTACTCGAGTATGTACTCGAGTAACAAGGTAATCAAACTTGAAGTGCTCTCGGCCTTGAAATCCTGCAAACGTTACTGGAGTAAAGCATCGAGTAACATAAGTTTATTTGAAGGTTTACTCGAGTTGGTACCCGAGTAACCTATGAAGAAAAGAGTGCATTACTCGAGTAGGTACCTGAGTAAACATGCATTTCCAAAGGTTTGATATTTTGTTTATTCCATGCACTACCCGAGTAATCTTATAGTTATTTGTTGACTTGTAGTTCATCAAAGTTTTCACGATGATACTCGAGTAAGTACTCGAGTAAACTTTAATGAATACTCGAGTAGCTACTCGAGTATGCAAACCCAGAAATTCAGAAATCATTCCAACGTTCATTATTTTGTTTCCTATTTGATTAACCTTTCATTATATTAGTATTCTTATCATATCCACAGATAAACAATGAAGAGATCTTACCAAATAAGGAAAGTCAAATGCAACGTTCAAATGTCACCGACCACCACCTACCACAAACGTATATCTTTCAAATACGGGAAAATTCAATAGTTGCTGCGCACACTCCAACGGGCATGAAGAAATATGTTCTAGCAATCATTACCAACATATCTATATATATAGGAACATCCAAACAGAGAAAAGAACAAGAACACACACAAACGTATCATCAAGTTCATTACTCTGTTTTATATTATACTTGTAATTCTATGCTTCAGTGATTCTTATTCACTCTGTGAGAGAGATATTTCATTCAAATTCAATATTTGTCATTGAGGTAACTTAAGGTTGTGGAACCTTGAGTTGGGATTGGATTACAACTTGTAAGGGGGAGCGAGTGTCCAGGCGAAGGAACTTGCTTGTACTGAGGTGCCAAGAACCTACTGAATCTTGGAAGTTATAGTGAAACTCTCACAGAAGCTTTGAGGAATGGACGTAGGTCAAAGTGGTTGTGGCCGAACCAGTATAACTCCCGGTGTACACTTCAGTGATATTTCTCCTTACTCTTTCCTGTTTTAATTTCACCGTCAAATTTTGTACTTGCAACGAAATTTTTAATATCACCCAATTCACCCCCTCTTGGGTAAAACGCTTGCTCTAACATTTGGTATCAGAGCATAGGTCTTCTTGTTAAGGTATAACAACCTAAGAAGGATCCAATGGCAAGCACGGGTGAAGGAATTCTTCCCGACGGAGCATCCATCACTAGACCTCCAGGTTTCAGTGGCGAACACTTTTTTTTCTGGAAAGCAAAGTTCAGAGTATTCGTAATGGCTACTGAATATGGGCTATGGGATGTGATTGAGAGTGTAAACTATCAACCTACAAAGATTGTAGATTCTCAGAAAATTCCCAAGACGCCAGCGGAATATGATGAGAATAACAAGAAACTTATCACTCTCAACAGCAAGGCAATTTTGATGTTATGAAGTGCCTTGAGTCAAAGTGAGTACTTCAGAATTTGCACACTTCCAATTGCAAAGGAAATGTGGGAAGCTCTGGAAATAGCTCACGAAGGAACTTCGGGAATAAAGGAGAATCAGATCAATACCTTGGCCACTGAATTCGATTTACTTCGAATGAAATCAGGTGAATCAATATCTGAATTTGAACTTAGATATACTCATCTTGTTAATCAACTTGCAGCTCTTGGAAAAGTCTATGATCAGCATACCCAAGTACGAAAGATTCTAAATATTCTTTCTAAAGAATGGGAGGCCAAAGTCACTGCGATAGAAGAAGCAAAAGGAGAATAAATGAGATCAGTTGCTTCTCTATTTGGAAGTCTTTCTGAATATGAAAGCAAATTAAAGTTCAAACGGGAACTAGATGACATTGGTGACAAGAAAAAGAAAGGTCTAGCACTAAAAGTAAAAGAAGAGAATCAAGATGAGGATGAGGAGTTTGACGATGATGAAATGGGCCTAATCATAAAATGATTTAGAAAGTTCTACAAGAAATGACAAGGATTCAAACACTTTCAAAAAGGAGGAACTAGCAGTAAAGATCATATCGTTTGCTACGAATGTGGAAAACCAGGACATATCAAATCAGAATGTCCAAAACTGAATCAAAAGAGCAAAGAAAAGAGAAAAGGCAAATTCTTTAACAAAAAGAAGGCCTTTGTATCTGCTATATGGGGTGATAGCTCCTCTGACGAAGAAAGTGATAAGGAAGAAGTAGCTAATATATGTCTCGTCGCTCAAGAAGAAAAAGAAGAAGAGGTAAATGATTCTGATCCTACCTATGATAAATTACTCTCTGAATATAATGCTTTACATTCTGAATTCATCAAAGTAGTTAAAGAATTAATTATTTTCAAAAAGAAAAACTAAGCTCTTGAAATTGAACTTAAAGAAAGTTCAGAAAAGGATTGTGAAAATTGTTCTTCTTTGAAAAAGAAAAACATTGATCTTATAAAAACTCTTGAAAAATTTACTCAAGGAAGTGAGATGCTAAATGTTATTTTAAAAGCTCAACGATTTGTAAATGACCGATCTGGGATTGGATATGATCCAAAATCAGACAAAAGGAAAGGTAGAAAGAAAGCAGGAGGTAAGTCATATTTGAATTATTTCCAGCATTCTGTGCATACATCGAATCCGTTTGCATTTTGTAATTACTGTAATAGAAAAGGTCATTATACATCTTCATGCATTCATAAGAAGAATGGAACAATAGGAACCTACAAATGGGTACCTAAAGGCTCATATGTTCAGAAAATTATTTGTACTAACCCAACAGGACCCAAAAAGATGTGGGTACCTAAGATCTAGTCATTTGATTGCAGGTATGTCTCAAAGCATCCAAAAATAGCAAGTGGTACATAGATAGTGGATGCTTTAGACATATGACCGGAGATTTCGAAATTTTTACCACATTGCAACCTAAGGAAGGTAGAAAGGTAAAATTTGGAGGAAATCAATCTAGAAAGATAGCAGGAATTGGTGAAATCAAAAATGACAAAGGAATACAAGTCAAAGATGTATATTATGTTGAAGGCTTGTGTCACAATTTGCTGAGTGTAAGTCAAAGTGCAGATAAAGACATCTGGGTAATATTTGACTCAGAAGAATGCTTAATTATAAACAAGAATGACTTACAACTTGATAAGAAGAATATCAAGGCTAAGCTCAGAGCAAAAAGGGAAGGTAACTGCTATACTCTAGATATTAGTAGAAATGAGTCTGAAAACTGTTTTCTGAGTAATACTGATGAAAGTTGGCTATGGCATAAGAGATTGGCTCATGTCAATATGCATCAATTAGGCAAACTACTCAAAAAGGATTTAGTTCTTGGATTACCCAAAGTAACTTTCAAAAATGACTTGATTTGTGACGCATGTCAAAAGGGTAAACAAACTAAATCATCTTTCAAATTGAAAAATGAGATTTCAACAAATAGACCACTACAGTTATTGCATATGGATTTAGTTGGCCCAGCAAGAGTAAAGAGTCTTGGTGACAACTTATATTCATTGGTCATTGTTGATGATTTCTCTAGATTTACATGGGTTATTTTTCTATCATCAAAAGATGAAACCTTTGAAGAATTTATTGTTTTTGCCAAGAAAGTGCAAAATGAAAAAGGTATGTCCATTGCAGGTATTAGGACCGATCATGGTGGAGAATTTGAAAATCAAGCCTTTGAAGAATATTGTGATACTAATGGCATTGATCACAATTTCTCTGCTCCAAGGACGCCTCAACAGAATGGAGTTGTGGAATGCAAGAATAGAGTACTCACTGAAATGGCTAGAGCAATGTTGAATGAAAAGAACGTGTCTCAAGTTTTCTGGGCTGATGCTATGAGTACAGCATGCTATATTTCAAATAGAGCCTATATCAGAACAAAACTTGGAAAGACACCATACGAGCTGTACAAAGGAAGAAAGCCAAACATTGCTCATCTACACACTTTCGGTTGTAAGTGTTTCATTCATAATAATGGTAAGGATATAGGAAAATTTGATTCTAAAACTGATGAAGGAATTTTCCTAGGATACTCTAACCGAAGTAAAGCATATAGAGTATTTAATAAACGAACATGTGTTGTTGAAGAATCAATTCACGTTGTATTTGATGAATTTGAATCCTCTAACAAAACCATTGATGAAGAACAGGAAGTTGTTTTAAATCAAGAAAATGGTCAATCTATTTCTAAAACTCTTATTCCAGAGGTTGATGAAACCAAGGAAGAAGAGCAATCTCTAGGTCAACCTAAAGCCTGGAAATACAATAAAAGTCATCCCTTAGATCAAGTCATAGGAGATGTGAATGAAGGGATAAAAACTAGAAATAGAATTTTCAATGAAGTAAGTTTTTTTGCATTCATTTCTGAAATTAAACCTTCTAACATTGATGAAGCCCTATCAGACAATGATTAGGTTATAGCAATGCAAAAAAAATTAAATCAATTTGAGAGAAATCAAGTTTGGGATTTGGTACCTCGACCCAAGGATCATTCGATCATTGGAACTAAATGGGTATTCAAGAACAAACTCGATGAATCCGCAATTATTGTCAGAAACAAGGCAAGGTTGGTGGCCAAAGGCTATAATCAGGAAGAAGGGATTGATTATGAGGAAACGTATGCTTCAGTGGCTAAATTGGAAGCTATACGTGTACTCTTAGCCTTTGCATACATCAAAGGATTCAAACTGTATCAAATGGATGTAAAGAGTGCTTTTCTAAATGGTTACATTATGGAAGAAGTATATGTAGAACAACCTCCAGGTTTTGAGGATGTTACCAAACCTGACCATGTTTTCAAACTCAAAAAGGCTTTATATGGTTTAAAACAAGCTCCTAGAGCATGGTATGAAAGGCTCAGTAAATTTCTCATTGATCAAGGTTTTGTAGGAGGAAAAGTTGATACAACACTTTTTATAAAACGAAAACATGATGATATTTTAATTGTTCAAATATATGTTGATGACATTTTTTTCGGTGCTATTAATGAATCTCTGTGTAAGGAATTTTCTGAGATAATGTAGGGAGAGTTTGAGATGTCAATGATGGGAGAATTGAATTTCTTTCTTGGTTTGCAAATTAAACAAAGAAAGAATGGAATCTTCATATCTCAAAAAAAGTATTTGAAAGAATTGTTGAAGAAGTACGGAATGGATGAAGCAAATGGCACGGACACTCCTATGAGCTCAACTACGTTGCTTGATGCTGATGTCAAAGGGAAAGACTACAACATCACAAAATACAGAGGAATGATTGGATTATTACTCTATCTCACGGCAAGTAGACCGAACATCCAATTCAGTGTTGGTATATGTGCAAGATATCAATCAGCACCAAAGGAATCTCATGCCAAAACAGTCAAACGAATCTTTAGATACCTTGCGAATACACCAGAATTGGGTTTGTGGTATCCTAAAGGAAGAAGTGAATATCTAGTTGCATATTCAGATTCAGATCATGGAGGATACAAAATAGATAGAAAGAGCACTAGTGGACAAGGACAATTTCTTGGAGGATCTCTTGTATCATGGTTCAGCAAGAAACAAAATACAGTGTCTCTTTCGTCAACAGAAGCCGAATATGTTGCAGTCTCAAGTTGTTGTGCACAAGTGATATGGTTAAAACAACAACTACAAGATCTTGGTATTTATCTCAAAGAAATACCAATCTATTGTGACAATACCAGTACGATAAGCTTGGCGAAAAATCCAATTCAACATTCTAGAACCAAGCACATCGATGTCAGACATCACTTCATCAGAGATCATGTCCAAAAGAAAGATGTGAAAGTGATTTTTATTCCTACTCATCTTCAACTAGTTGATATCTTCACAAAACCCCTTGCAAAAGATCAATTTCTATACATTAGAAGAGAATTGGGAATGGTAAATCCCAATGAGTTGTAAGTTATTTCAGCTTCTCATAATATTAGATGAAGTCATTTAATAATGTTTTGATGATTACTAATTTAAGCATCGGAGTATATAGAAACTTGTTTTGCAGGGAGATTGAAACTCTGTTTTGAGAAACAAAAATAGAGGTTATTAGAGGACACCTTTACTGGAGTAACAACTTGAAGTAAAGAAGCACTTTACTCGAGTAACTACTCGAGTAATGGTCTTCCAAAACTGGAAGTAACGAATCAAGTTACCTGAATTTTAAATCAAATGGTTCAGTTGCTGAGAAATAAACAGTCAAAAGTAAAAAGACAGGTTACCCGAGGCGAGCCTCGAGTAAACTTGAAGCTTACTCGAGTAACTGCAAGTCCAGATCACCAAATTTGATGAAAAACGACTCAAATCTGCTTCAAATTGGTTATAAATGATTGAGGGAACATACATGGATAATTACAATATTATTCATGCCAGGTACGCAATTTAAATACATTGTTTTAAAGATTTTGTGTATGATCACTCGAGTAAGGACTCGAGTAATCTTGAAGTTTACTCGAGTAAGGCCTCGAGTAACATCGGGTTTTAGGTCTTTATCTGTCGCAAACTCGGTCATTTTCATAAAATCTCCTCGAGTAAATCACTATACTCTCTCACAAAAACTTTTCACAATCAATTCCTTGCATCATTTCCGTCAAAACCCAACAGATTTCAACCTCAAAAACCTCCTATTCTGTTTAGATTCTCAGTGCCCTAATCTCACGACTGTGTCTCTGTTTTTTTCCTGAGATTTTCATTTTTCACTAATTCAGAATGGTGAGAACTAAAAATCTTACTCCCACGGATTCCTCTGAATCTCAACAACACCCTGATCCTCTTTCTTCTCCTCCCAGAAAGAGAAGAAAACTCACTCTAAGATCCAAAGCCAAATTCCAACTTCAACCTCAACCTCAACCGAAACCAAAAGGGGTTGTGATCAAAGAGCCTATAGTTACAAGGGCTCAATCTAAAAAGAGTACCTCAACTGGGAAAGGTAAGAGTGCTAAATCTCCCTCTCCTCCACCCTCTGATTCCTCTACTCCCTCCTTTACACCAAAGCCTTCTAAAAAAAAGCCCAAGTATGACACGAATGTGGCTAAGGCTATGGCAAGCATACTTGATCAAATGGAGAAGGGGTAATCTTCAAAGAAGTCTAAATTGCCAGAAGAGGAAATCACCAACCCTCCAAAGGGGTTCAATGTCAACCAGCTGGTAGAGTCCCCAAAGTATCTATCTCAGTTCTCAAGGAGGAAAGTGTGTAAGACACACTATGTGGACCTGAAGTTACTTCAGGAGGTATTGAAGCATGACCTTAGTTCTTATTTAGAACCTTTTATACCTTGGCTTTCGATTAGATTACCTTTTTGCACTAAAGTGATCACACACTTTTACTGTAACCTTGATATCATAGATGAGCCAAACAGAACCTCAGCTGAGGAAGAGATGACCACCACAGTGAGAGGCCAAAAGATCCTCATTTCACCCTCTCGGATAAACTTGTGGTTAGGGATAAAGAACCCCCCAGATGACATTTACTCCCAACTTGAACCAAACCAAATATTTTCTGTCCTTAAACTTGGTGAGTTAGTTGGCCCTTTGAATTTCAAACCGAGTGATATGTGTGATCATCACAGGGTTCTATGGTACATCTACTCTAGATCCCTTGTGAACAAGGCCAACAACTATACCCACTTCTCTGATAGGGACTTTAGATGGTTTGCTTCATTTCTCCTGAAGGAATAGAAGGACTTGGGGGAGTATATATTTTCTGAAATAAAGAGGTATAGGGTGGATGGGAAGGCTACCACACCAATGCCATATCCTCATATTGTGTCACTCATTCTGAAGGAAAATAAAATATGGTATATGGATAGCAAGGAGCCTATTGAGAGGATGACTCCGGTTGGGAGAAATCAGATTGGCAAGCTCCACATTGATATACCTCTCAAGGGCCCTTTGGAGTTTGGGTCGAAGAAGAAGAAGAAGACTGAGACCGAGACTAGCAAGATGGATGACACTCAGTCATCGGCTCCAGCTGCCACCACATCATCACCCTCCTTCCTCAATGCCACACTTCAGCATTTCATGGAGAATATGCTCCGAGGATTTCATGTTGATATCGCCAACACAAATGCTGAATTGATAACCAACATGAATTACAAGATGGTAGAGTTAGTCGAGAAAATGGATAAGAGGCACGAGGAGTTGCTAGCTAAGCAACGTGCCTAGGGTGAGACACTGAGATTGATTCTAGCACGATTGGATTCCCTGGGTCCCGAACCTTCTGCTGGTCCATCCTCTTCTTCTCCAGAGCATATACCATCTTCTGCACCACCACCACCTCCAGAGCACACTCCTACTGATATTCCTCATACTGAGGCTGAGCTATCTATCCCTCTAGTCTCTAGTCCACCTGAGGCACAACCCAAAGATATCTTGTACTCAGTGGATAACCCCGAAACAAATGAGGCCATTCACATCATCATTGATGATTCACCACCCAAACCTCAGACTGAACCCGCTTCTAAACCTATTCCATCTCCTACCCATACTGAGGAAATATCTCCCTCCTCATCCTCTGATCATCATACTCCAGAGGTTAAGACCACTCCAGAGGTTGAGACCACTATGGTTGTCTACCAGTCTCCTCCTATTCCTCCCAAAGATGATATCCACATCCCTCCACTTCATCTTCCTGAACCAGTTTCTTCTAGCTCTTTTGACTCTTCTAGTTCAGATGGTGGCTTAGTTCTTCCAGTGAAGCCTATTTCTAAGGTCAAGCCTTCCAATCCTCCTCTTGAATGATGAAGACAAAAAGGGGGAGAAGAACTTGAGAGTGATTTTGTGGAAATGTCTGTGTGTCTATGCTTATTTTGGGTATTTTGGGTGTATATGGGATTTAGGGAGTTTTTGAACTTGTTAAGCTTTTCATCTTGTCATCTTGTAATGCAATTTTAAGTTTAATGCAAGTTTAAGTTCATTTCAAGTCCATTTAAGCTTTAAATTATGATAAATTGTTGGACTAATGAAGTTTATTATGTGTAACCCCCTGCCGTAATTATATCCGAAATACACGATTGACATGAAATAGAGACCAATAAGAAACAAAACTTATTTAAAATCCCATCTTCACGATAGGGTTTTCACAAATACCTTTCAAAATATAATATACCTGGTCTCATATTCAAATTTTGAATACAATTACATTACGCGGAATATCACATTTATACAAATATCAGAGTATACAACAATATCATCCCAGCAACTCCCGGGTTCCATATATTAACTCAAAGCCTTATAGGGCACATTCGCCCATACAAGCCCTCATATGGGGATTACACAATTCTCCTCAAATACACATCTTAAATACGTATCCGAATACATACTCAAATATACATCCATATCATATATAATTATCCTAACATCTATGATAACCAACTACCAAACTCAAATACTCTAAGGAGTCTTCACCGTCTTTGAATGCCTGCACCATCCTCGCTCTTCCTTCCCTGTCTATAATGTTGATAGGGGAGGGTAAGATTCGAGAGAATCTTAGTAGGAAACAAATACCAAAATGCATGTATGATAAGTGTATAATGCATGACATGCTTGCAATACATATCACATGTCCCTACCATGACACATCTGCATGCTCAATGTTTCAACAACACACTCATGGCCATAGCATAAATAGAAACAGAGCTTCAAACATCATATATGTTCCACATAATCAAGCAAAGCAATAAATGCATCAACACATTAACACAATATCATATACAGGAAAAAGAGGTAAGTTCCCTACACTCTTTCCATGTATGCTCTAGCTTCGCTTACTCGCGATCAGAATGAATACCGAACCACGATCAGGGCGAATATCAACCCTATAACCAAAGCAAGGACATAGGGTTAATCCCTTTCTCAATTCCTCAACATCCAAACACTTAATGTTGGTTATCATTTAACACCTTTAGGTGGCTAATCAAAGCCTAAACATATGCCTAAAGGCTTGGGAAACACTTGACCAAAGATCACCTTTTAAAAGTCCAAAATGCTGATTTTTGGGGGTTAGCCGCGGCCCACAAATCCACTGGCCGTTGCCAAAAACTGCCCAGAAACATTTGGGCCAAAAAACCGTCCAAGTAAGGGAGAGAGAAAAGAGGAAGGGTGTTGAATCTTTGACCCAAGATCAAGGGTCCAAATCTTGCCACTTGTCATGATCTTGATCCATCTTCATGAGCTCACATAGGCACTTGCACACATGCTTCCACCCTTTGATCTCTACACAAATCAATCTCAACCATTGATCTTGAAGTTACCAATGAGTTTCTTCTTCGGTAACTGACCAATTGGTCGGTAACTTTACCGTTTTGCCTCTGATTATGGCAATTCCTCTTGAATCACCACCAAATACATTTTCTCATTCATTTTCTTTCACAATGCACCCTCCCCTCTATTTTAAGTCAATTTAGAGGTTAATCCATAATTGAACTTAAATACAGGGTTTTGGCGCTGCTCATAGCACATACGAATCACATCGGGTGCCAACTCACACCATAATCTCCAAAAGGGTTTATTTATCACTAACCATATCTACTTTTGGAGTCATTATCTCTTAATCACAATTTGGAATCTTGCTAAACCGTGGCTTAGCAATCCACTAATCTCAGGCTTATTCTCTAGCCTCAAGTCTCAGAATTTGGGGTATTACATTATGTATGCAAGATGAATATGTTATAATCTCAATCTTTTTCAAATCATTTTGAATAAAAACTTAACAAGGCTTTCAAATTTTATCATTGAATTAAAAATGTGTTTATTTTAGAACTTACATTCAAAAATCTTGTTCAAAATCACCAAGTTTTGTCATCATCAAAAAGGGGGAGAATGTTAGATATCATGTTTTGATGATAACAAAGAATATTATGAAGAAGATTTAATTAATAAATAAGTTAGAACAAAGTAATAACAGGGAAAATCATCACTTGAAGTAAGCATTGGAGTAATGAAGAAAGGCTAAGAGAAAAAGCTGAGAAACTTGATGAGAAGTAAGTTTTCTAAGGCATTACTCGAGTATGTACTCGAGTAATGAGAGAAAATTTGAAGTTACCAGAGATACCTTCGAGTAACCTGCCAATAATACTTGAGTAAGTACTCGAGTAATAGTGTAAAATTTTTTAAGTTGCTCTTGGCCTGCCAATGTTACTCGAGTAGTCACTTGAGTAACCAGGTACATACCTTGGAGTTGCTCTCGGCCTGCCAACATTACTCGAGTAGCTACTCGAGTAACCAGGTAAAATTTTTCAAGTTCCTCTCGGCCTGCCAATGATACTCGAGTATGTACTCGAGTTACTCTGTTTCAGAAAATGTGTTGCTCTTGGCATTTTGAGCCCTGCCAACGTTACTCGAGGAGCTACTCGAGTAACACACTGTGGTAAGCAAAAATCTGAAGGTAGTAATGGAATAACTTTATTTATTTTTATCATACTTCACTCAAGGTGCTACTCAAGTTTGCAGGTATTTATTAATTCATTTTAAGTGGATTACTCGAGTATGTACTCGAGTATGCAGAGTTATTTTTTGAAGAAAAACTTCAAGTCATTACCCGAGTAAGCTATGAACATAAATTGAGTTTACTCGAGTATGTACTTGAGTAACAAGGTTATCAAACTTGAAGTGCTCTCGGCCTTGAAATCCTGCCAACATTACTGGAGTAAAGCATCGAGTAACATAAGTTTATTTGAAGGTTTACTCGAGTTGGTACCCGAGTAACCTATAAAGAAAAGAGTGCATTACTCGAGTAGGTACCCGAGTAAACATGCATTTCCAAAGGTTTGATATTTTGTTTATTCCATGAACTACCCAAGTAATCTTATAGTTGTTTGTTGACTTGCAGTTCATCAAAGTTTTCACGATGATACTTGAGTAAGTACTCGAGTAAACTTTAATGAATACTCGAGTAGCTACTCAAGTATGCAAACGCAGAAATTCAGAAATCATTCCAACGTTCATTATTTTGTTTCCTATTTGATTAACCTTTCATTATATTAGTATTCTTAGCATATCCACAGATAAACAATGAAGAGATCTTACCAAATAAGGAAAGTCAAATGCAACGTTCAAATGTCACCGACCGCCACCTACCACAAATGTATATCTTTTAAATACGGGAAAAGTCAATAGTGGCTGCGCACACTCCAACGGGCATGAAGAAATATGTTCCAGCAATCATTACCAATATATCTATATATATGGAAACAACCGAACAGAGAAAAGAACAAGAACACACACACAAATGTATCATCAAGTTCATTACTCTGTTTTATATTATACTTGTAATTCTATGCTTCAGTGATTCTTATTCACTCTGTGAGAGAGATATTTCATTCAAACTCAATATTTGTTATTGAGGTAACTTAAGGTTGTGGAACCTTGAGTTGGGATTGGATTACAACTTGTAAGGGGGAGCGAGTGTCCAGGCGAAGGAACTTGCTTGTACTGAGGTGCCAAGAACCCACTAAATCTTGGAAGTTATAGTGTAACTCTCAGAGAAGCTCTGAGGACTGGACGTAGGTCAAAGTGGTTGTGGCCGAACCAGTATAACTCCTGGTGTACACTTCGGTGATATTTCTCCTTACTCTTTCCTGTTTTAATTTCACCGTCAAATTTTGTACTTGCAATTAAATTTTTAATATCACCCAATTCACCCCCCTCTTGGGTGAAACACTTGCTCTAACAGTCATCACCCCCAACAACTTGCCATCTTCTTCTTTTATAGGATCCTGTGTATATGAGCTAAAAAACAGGGATAAACAGAGAATAAATTGTTAAGAACACTCAAGTGATTATAAGAAGTAATGAATAAGTTTGGAAAATCACTCAAATTTTCTGAGTCTTGACCTAATCACATCCTAGGAAAATTTAGTAATGATCGCAGCTATCGACCATCACCGCTAACGACTCATCATCTTCTTCACGTTATCATCGACATCTGCTTGATCCTTGACATGATTCCTAACTCGACATTAGGCTTTACCAACACATCATTACATTTTCACAACATCCTGTTAGACTTTCTCAACTCGAGTTTGCCATTCACAACTCGAGTTCATATCATCACTGGAGGGCAACCGGCGAGTGATTAGCTTATAGGATGCAAAACTCGAGTTATGAATTGATAACTCGAGTTTACCAACACAGTTTTACATTTTCACGACATCCCGTTAGACTTTCACAACTCGAGTTTGCCATTCACAACTCGAGTTCATATCGTCACTGGAGGGTAACCGGCGAGTGATTAGGCTTATAGGATGCAGAACTCGAGTTGTCCATTGATAACTCGAGTTTACCAACATATCTTACACTTTCACAACATCCCGTTAGACTTTCACAACTCGAGTTTGCCATTCACAACTCTTGTTCATATCGTCACTGAAGGGTAACCGGCGAGTGATTAGGCTATAGGATGTAGAACTCGATTTGTCCATTGATAACTCGAGTTTACCAACACATTCTTACATTTTCACGATATCCCGTTAGACTTTCACAACTCGAGTTTGCCATTTTCACAACTCGAGTTCATATCATCACTGGAGGGTAACTAGCGAGTGATTAGGCTTATAGGATGCAGAACTCGAGTTGTCCATTGATAACTCGAGTTTACCAACACATTCTTATATTTTCGCAACATCTTATTAGACTTTCACAACTCGAGTTTGCCATTTTCACAAATTGGGGTAAGTATATATGGACTCCAGAAATGCATAACCTTCATTTCATGTAACCCAACTTTCTTTGTTATTCTTTGTTAGCAAAGGTTATCATTTTTTTCCATCAGGATTAGATTGTTCGACTGGTAGCTGTTGTTTCTTGTTGGACATTAATTGTTATGAGTTGACTGGTTGGCTAGAAGAGAATGCGCGAGCACACTCACACGGTTGAGTAATTGGATCATTTTGTTTTAGTTTCTTTAGAAGTGCATGCAAGATATATTGAACTGGTTTTTAAGATTTTCACTTATGGTTAATCTGTTAATCGATTCAGAGGAAAATGATGTAATCGGTTCATAAAACCTTGGGCACTAATGCTGTATGCTCATGCTTGTACATGCATCTTTCTACAATAACTCTAGATGATTAGATTAAGATAATCGCATGTCAAACTCCTAAAGTTTTGAACCTACTTTGGGAGCCTGCATATCAATATATCCTTTAAGATGATGTCTAACAATGGCAGAGTAAAAGCAAACATCTTGCAGAAGTTGAGTTTTGCTTATTGTGTTTGTATAAGAGTTTTTTTTTTCAGAGAATAGTTACATGATATTCTCCTCATGAAACCAGTCAGCTACTTTTCATGTATAAACTGAAAATTTTGACTTTAGTAAAAATACTTGATTATCCACGTTTGAAAATGAAGGAGTAAATTACTAATTTGGATATCGACCTTTTATATGAGGTGTTATAATTAAGTTTTTGTTCTAATTTGAGGTAATTCTGTTTAGGGTACTGTTGGAAAACAATAAATGGTCTTTGCATACTCATTCTTGCAGCCTCAAATCTTCATCTCCTTCTATTGTTATTTTACCATAAAATATGGCCTTTGAGTGTTTTTGCTTGTGTATCCTTGTTCCTTTTGTAAGGAGTGATTGAAATTGTAATACCTTACTTTTTTGCCCTTTTATTACTTACACGGAAGCGTTTACTTATATTCTCTCAGGCATTATTACTCATTTAAGGTTGTTGAGCCGTTAATCTTACCAAGTATCAAAATTCGTTCTTATTCTAGTTCTTATGCTTAGTTATAGTGATCTCGACTACCGATTAAATTCTAATTCGCGTATTCATCCTATTACTTATACTATTCATACAAATATCCGAGTCGTGCAATTAATTTACATACAGTAAATTAATACACATTCTTGTTCAATTCTTCGTCATTCTTCCTTCTATTTCATCTTCAAGCATTCTTCTCTTTCCTGTTTATGTACCTATATGGTTGGTGGGGGAGGGTGAGATTCGAGATAATTTCAGTAGCAAACATTACAGACAATGCATATAAGATGAATTCTAATACATGATATGCTTGCCTTTTATACACTCATGTTCACATGATAATATTCTGCATGCTCAATGTTTTGTGCAACATACTTATGGTCACAGCAAAAATAGAAACAAAGCTTCATTCATTCATACATGCTTCACAAAATCAAGCAAAGTAATTCAGCAAATCAATACACCACATAACTATCACATTACCTGGTCATTTCCTTTCAACAATATCCAATTGTTTCTCTAAGCTCGGACAGGTCTTGAGCTCCGGACAGCTATTAGGTCCTATAATTAGAATTTACGGACGACAAGTTATTATTTCGTCTAATTCTTCCATAATTCAAACACTCAAGTTGGTTATTTTTTAGGTTATTTAATCAAGTCAACTAAGGAGCTAAAGTAGTCAATTAACTTAAAAGATCAATTTTCTAACCTTAGAGTTAATAGTTATTACCACGTGCCATTAGCTTTGAATTTTCGCACACTTGGACCAAATTTGCCAGAATTTTCTCCAAACTTTGAAAAATCATATCTTTATGTACAAATGTCTAATTGAAGTGATTCAAAAGGCTATGTGACCCTTATTAAGTATATTTTCAAGAAAAAATATCACCCATAGCCAGTTTGACGCACAACATTCCTAAATTTGTCATTTATTGCACACTGCCATAATTCATTCCAGTTTTCATGACCTAAGTTCAAAAATTCAAAACTCCCAGTGTACAAGTCCAACTAAAATGATTGACCTATCAAATTAAAGTTTGATATGTCCACTTCTATTCTGGAAAATTTTATATTCATTGGATATCATTTGGTTACCCAAAAACACAACACAAACGAGGCACCTCGCAGGAACCTTTCACTGGCGGAAATTCCAGTTTTGCATTTTGAGTTTCTATGATCCAAAATTTATAACCCGGGGCTATTCACACACCATTTTTCGTGTAGAACATAATGGTAACATCAAAATGAACAAATTCCCACTCTTTCCCCACATTCTGTTTTGGTAGAAAAACAACAAAAATTCTAGAAATTATCAAACTCTCAATTTGAGCATCAAACTTGTACCATCCATATGGCTTCTAATCATCATAAAATACTAATAACATAACCAAAACACCATGACTTCTCCAAACCCTTGTTTGGCTGAAATCAAAACAGATTTCCACATGCAAAAATATCTATTCAACCATTACAACCAATAGCTCAAATTGGAGCTAATACTCATCTCTTGCTCCTCCTTAGCTCCTTTTTTTGATTCTTCAGCTTTTGTTCTTGGATGATGGCTCAAAACACCTCTTCTTGAAATTCTAAAACCATAGAAAAGAAGCTCTCATCAAGAGGAATAATGTTTATGTAGAGGGTTCTAGCCATAAATAAGGTTAAGAAGGTGAAAAATCAACATCAAACTCACCTTTCAACCTTGCTCTACGTTTTTGGCATTTGCAAACCGACTTGAGGAGAGAGGAAATGTGTGATTTAATGATCAGATTTTGGCCTCTCTTATCTCTTAAAGTCCAGCTGAAAATATGGTCCAAAAGGTGCTAAAAGTTGTGGTCACAATTAATTACTTTAGACACATACTTATAGTAACTCTACTAGGTGCAATTACTACAACTTTTTCTCTTTCCTTCTTCCTTCTTGTGGCCGAAATTTTTGACTTAAGAAGGAGAAATAATTGTTGACCAATTCATTCCTTAGTGTCTTGCATTTGGTCACTTTTTCTCCAAGTGGTAAAAATTGAAGGAGCTTTTACTATTGTCTATTGCCTTCTTTCTTCTTTCTTGACTTTTAAACAAAAAATTGCATGTCCAAAAAGGTGTCTTGGATCATTGAATCTTCATCCCTTCTTTCCTCTTCTATTGACCGAAATATATGTCCCATAAAGGTGACAATTTGGATGGCCAAGCCTTCTTGCATTTCAATTGCCTTTTGGTCAAAATTTCCAACTTGAAGTTTTGACTTTTCAAATGGTTTCAAGATGGCTTCAATTGAATTTTTCTCTCTTCCTTTCCTTGTGTTTAGGCGTCTTTCCATATGGCAAGGTAACAAAAAATTAATTGAATCTTATATTCAATTTATGGTTTCGGTCATTTCTGACTTTAGGCGAAAAACTAGGTAATTACCTCTAGCTAATCGAAACTAAAGTTATAGCAAATTTTTTGGGGTAATTATGTCATTAATTCCACTATCTATTCTGTACATTTAACCTTTGAGTACATTTTGGGATATTACACCTTTTCCTTTGGGTTCGAGTTAGGTTTCAGTTATTCATATACATCCTAGAGGAATTGGGTATTTTTTTCAATTAATTTGAACCGAAATTCATACTTTATTTCGGGTGCGGTTTCTAATAGTTATTCTATTTCTTATCCATTCCTGGGACCCTTACTAAAATAGATGTAGTATTCTATTTTATTCAGGCTTATTCTCTAGCTTCTAGTCCCAAAATTCGGGGTATTATAGAAATCTCAAGGATAGGGTCCTTGTAGTGGATAGAGAGTATAACCTTAAGGAAAGGGGGTACCTTGCAGTGATAGCGAAAAAATTTCAAGAATGATCTTGGACATTGGATATAGGCTAAGATTGGAGACGAATCTAGATAGGTTTCTTGTGTTTGATTTGTCACTTGCTCTTCTATTTATTTTCACCGTCATTTGCATGTTGCTGCCAATTCATTGATCTGTGTTATATCCTTACCTAATATCTCTCCAAAATTTAGTGTGATTTTAAAAAAGAATAATACAATATTTTTTTTGAGTGTAAAAATTGGAATACATTAACCTATTAGAAGGTTACATGAGAACTGTTCAATAGAGGAAACATCAAAACAACAAGGGCCTTGATCAATAACTACCTCCAGAAATGAAGGTGGTGGGTGATCAAGGATAACAAAATTTTCAATACTACTATGAGATAATCCGACCAAATAGTCAGCAAGAATATTATACTCCCTAGGTACATACTTAAGAAGGACTTGCCAATCTTTTGATATCCAAAGCCTCGCATCTTCAATCACTTCCATGAACGGATGATCCATAGGAGTTCCTCTTGTAAGTAAGTTAACGGCCTCCAGAAAATCTGTGAACACCATGATGTTCTTTAAGTTCTTGTGTTCCAGCAGATTTGAAGGCCTTGTATTATTGCAATGATCTCCATTACCATAGGAGGTACTTGGATGAGCCGACTGATATATCCACAAACCCAACTTCCATCTTCATCTTTTATAGCTCCCATGCATCCCGTCATGCCTGATTCCAGAACCGATCCATCTGTTTCCAAACTAGCAAATCCAGATCTTCCCCTTATACTTACCCCTTCTTCAGTAATATTGCAGTTGTAAAATCGGCAGTTGTTGATTAGATCCATATCCGAAGCACCTCTAAATAAGCTAGTGTGTCCATTATGGTGAGCTATATCTTGATCACTCCCAAACAGCTTCGAGCAATGAGAAACCCATATATCCCAACAAACGAATCCAAACAATGTTGGCAAGCTAACTTTACTGGTGTAGTTTCGCCCTGCTTTGTTTTTGAGGTTCCACTTTATCTACTCCAATCCTTAAAGGGTCGTAAATTTTTCCCATAGAACGGACTTAATTAATGAAAGGTGCATTAGGTCCTCTTCCATGTTGCATCCAAAAGAACATCCTGCTTACTCCATAAATAGCTTATACTCTTCTTTTCAAGATCCTTTATAATTCCTTTAGGAAGCAACATGGTTTGCCTATGATAAGCCAGAAGCGCCGATAGAACTGATTTGATAAAAGTAACTCTCCCTGCCATATTCAAACAGCCTCTTCTCTAACCTGTTAATCTCTTTTGTGTCTTCTAAAGAATGGGATTAAAAGTAACCTTAGAAGCCCTTTTATGAAGTAAGGGGATACTAAGATACTTGCCCAAATCTCCTGTTAATTGCACTCCCATAGCTTTGCTAAGTGCATAAGCCCTGTTGAAATGGACATTTTTAGAGAAATATACCCTAGTCTTCCTTTTATTGACCAGTTGCCCCGACACTTCGCAAAAACTCTGAAGACAACACATCATCTGATCTATCTGATCTTCTAATGCTTCTCCAAATAAGATTAGATCATCCATAAAAAAGAGGTGAGATAGCGGAGGACCTCCTTTATTCAGACGAATCGGTTTCCACATTCCAGCATCTACTGCATCCTGAATAATATGACTTAGCCACTCCATGCATAGGGTGAATATATATGGGGATAGGGGATCACATTATCTAACACAACGAGAAGAATTGAAAGTATTAGTAGTTTCCCTATTCCATAGTACTTGAAACAATGGGCTCGAGATACAATCCATAATAAGGTCACAAATTTTTCCTTCTATACCAACTTCTTGAAGGGAATTGTGAATGAAAGACCATTCCAGATGATCATAGGCCTTCTCAAGATCCACCTTAACAGCCATTCAACTTCTTCTCCTAGTCTTGGCTCTCATTTAATGAATGAATTCTTGAGTAATAATTTTTCAAAATTGCTAAGTCAAGATCATTTGAGTGATCACTCAAGTGATGGTTTCTAGAAAAATAGAGCACCTTCTACTAATTTCCAAAAATCACTGAATGATGATATAATTGATTATATTTGATTCTCTTTCAGTCTTATATCTCATTTCATCAGCGTATAAAGCTTTCTCAAGTGAAGAATGAAGAGATCCAGTAAATATATGAAAAGTGATTTTGGTCCAGAAGCATTTAATGTGAGCGGTATTTGAATGATGACATTCTCAATGCTCCAACGGCTACTTTACCATACACAAAGAATGTTTAGAGGAAGCAACGATACTCCAACGGACAAATTAAATACTCACAATGGTTATTTATTTCATTCCTACTATAAATACGAAGCATTCAAAGCGGATCAGCTATTGAACTGCAAAATCATTCAAGTCTGCTTTAAGTGCTCTGTTTTTATGTTCATTATTATTCTCTTTGTATTCTGTACATCAGTAATTATATATTTACTCTTTGAGAGATATTCATAAAAAACTCAATACACTTTACTGAAATTACTTAAGATAGAGGGACCTTAAGTTGGGTATTAGTTTACATTGTGTAAGGGGGAGTGAGTGTCTGGTGAAGGAACTTGTTGTGTACTGAGGTGCTAAGAACCCACTGAATCTTAGAAGATATAATGAAAATCTAAGAGGTAATATGTGGAATAGACATAGGTCAAAGAGGTTATAACCGAACCAGTATAAATCTCTGGTCTACACTTCAGTGATATTCTTCTGACTCTCAACTCTGATTTAATTTATGTTAATTGTCATTGTTAGTTTAAATTTTTTTAATAATTCAATTTACCCCCTTCTTGGTGAAACACTTGCACTAACATTTTAGTGTTACTGAATACTTGAATTATGAAGTAGGTAAGCAATTTTCCCCATGATAGCTTTCAGTTAGTAGTTGAAGATGATGGATAAAGAAGTGTGGCAAAACTTCTTTATAAGCGTTTATCATCCTGAGTCTTATGATTTGATCAGTTTTGACAAACTGGATTTTCATTTTTATGTTTTCTAGGGAAGTTTTCTAAAAGCAAAGGCGTAGGTGTGTTTGGTAATGATGTTAAAGATACTAACATTCCAGTTGAAGTTTGGAGGTATTACTTGTTAGGATCGTCGGGCATAGTGGAAGAATTTAAAATTTTCACCGATCCTAATCGAGGATCTATCAACAGCATTTAAACCGAGTTATAAAGAATCGTACTTTTTTGAATTTAGGGTTTTTCTAATCTCTAGGAGCCAACACCTTGGGTTCGCTCCCTCTACTGGTATCCACACGAATGCTCTCCAACATGGACTACGTGCTAGCACCTCCAATGTCTCATAAGGTTTTCCTTGTGGCTCTAAATTCTCATCCGTGTCTAAGTTTTTTTGCTCTATCAAATTTATAACCTATGGGGCTGTATTCAAATTTCAAAATTAATCTTTATTAATTTTGAAATTAATTGAAAATTAATTATCTTGAAGAGCTAATTAAATAAATTCAGTTTAAATTAAATCTATCCAACAGTTTTGATTTAACCTATTTATTTAATTCAAATAAAGAGCCATTAGATTTAATTTATCTTCATAAATTAAATCTCAGATACTTTATCTCAATCATGTTAGTTATTAAATCTAATTTATCTTAGTAAAATTAAATTTAAAACTAACACAATATAATAATATCATATAATATATATGCATATATATACATATATATAAATATGTATTTCGAAAATACATATATATATATATATATATATATATATAATATTATTAATTTTATTTTCACGAATTTTATATTATATATATAAATATAAAAATATAAAATTCATCCATCATAGATTAAACACTATCTCGTGTTGGGCCATTCTTGTATGCGACCTTGTAGGCCCATATGAAGTTGGCATTGGGCCATTAACTATACTAACCCACAAGTCGCAAGCGGCCTCTAGCAAGACATCATGACTACCCAATTCATATGAGAATCGTTAACATGATGCAACCTGTCATACAACTATGTCATGTCCCGTTTGTCACATGATATATCGATCAAGCATGAGGTATGAATAATGTCATTCTCTTGTTCCTGACCATTACTTTCTTGATTCCTGAGTAGTCTGATAATAGAAATGGAAACTCATTTCCATCATAGTATGACCATACATTTCTCAGACCCACTCATCGAGGGCCTTACTAATATCTTTCTACTAATGTGAGAGATAAATTTCATCTTGATCATTCATATTCCTCCGCATGAAAAACCATCAAGCCGATCGCAGCCTTTATGATTATCACCTAGTCCAAAGTGACTTTTGACTAGTTCAAATCTTAGCATATCTCATGTAGGAATCCATGATGACCTCAGGTCAAAAGGTATTGTAACATGGTTGTATATGAGAAAAGCTTATGACTTGATCTATATAGTTTTCTCATAATGGGTAGGTTCAACACTTTGTATTCTAATAAGTGCCTAAGACTTTGATTCGTATCTCTATATCTTATTAAAGTCATACTGATTTTGTTTCATCTCTGCTCCCGTATAGATGATTGACCAGGGATAATTTAGGACAATCTTTATGATTTATCTAATGATACAATTATCACAGTTAACATACAAATAATATAATAATAGAATGAAAAAATTCATTAAATAGTAATGTTTATAGTACAATGATTGGCCTTTAGGGCACAATATCCAACATTACTTGCTAACCAACAGGCTTGAGGTAATTCTATTCTTAAAGCATACTAAAATTATGTTATTTTTCTTCTTAATATTCTTGTCTGTACTATTCTACTTACATTGAATGTAACATGCAAATTAGGTAGCAGATACTTTATTTACGTGGTCTGACTTGCAAGCAAAACTAAACAGTGAGTTGCAGAGCAATCTGGGCAACTTCATCAACCTAGTTTTGAGTTTTGTTGCTAAACCATCAGGTTGGTTGAATTATTGGATCATTGGTCCTTTAACTGTCAACTGATTAGCGCGTTTGAGTCATTTCAAATAAAATGCATTAAGACTATATGTTTTGGAACAACTGTCTAACATATGTCCTGATCCCACTATTTATCAAGTAAAAGGTTGCGTTTTGTTGCTTTCATCATTTCTCATTTCTGAAATATAGTTCTTCCCATTTTTCTATTGTTAATTAAGTAAATGTTTCATAATTTTTGTATTATGTTTTAAACTGTGATAATAACATCTTAGAACTTTGTTTTCATTAACAAATTACTAGTCCATTCAATTGCACTATTTTTCATACTTTCCTGTCCCTCCATTAAGTTTTTTTTTTTTTTTTTGGTGTGAGCAATGAATGTTTTGCTTTGTCTCTTTGGCCTTTCTGGTAATAATCAGTTCTTTGTCTTATTTAGGTCAAGGATATGGTTTCATTATCCCCCGCATTCCTGCTGATGTAATAGCTGACTACCATGAACCAACAAAAAAATTGGTCGATAAAGTTGCTGCATATGTGGAGCAATATATAGAAGCAACGGAGAAGGTTGGTTATGCTCTTTTTGGTTGGCTATTGTAATGTGTAACTACCATCACCATGTGTCACATTCCTTTTTAATCCAATTTTTATTGCATTTTGATGGCATCTCTTTTCACGATCTATGAAGGTTAAACTAAAGAAAGGATTGAAACTAGCAATGAGCATATCCGGTCAGGGTAACGGGTACTTACAGGTAAATCTGGAATGTTATATCCATGTTCCCCCCTCCCTTCATGCCTTTTTTATTCTTAGTTTTTGTTGGATATCTAACCATTTTGGAATGTTATATTTCATTACCCTTCTACTTTTGCGGTTGTACCTGCTTATTCTTGGTTTTTGATTGATACCAGAAGACATGTGACTTATTTTCAATTAAATTTTGTAGGAAACTGAATTCTGGCGTCTTTACAAGGAAAACCAACCTCTTTGTGCCCTAGTTATGCAGACTGCAGTTGGGTAATATATCATCTTTCTTGTTTTTTGGAACCTTCTGTGCCATCTTTCACTGTTGAGGTAAATTAACTTCACTGTATGTCTTATTGGACTTGAGGATTTTTTTTAAAGCTGATTGCTTCTTTGAAGACGTTCTCATTATTACTCTTTGATGGGAATTGAAGGTATATAAGCAGCTAAATTTGCCTCCTGTGGTCCATGATTCACTTTGTGATGAAAAAGGGGATGTTGATTGGGTAAAAAGGCCTTGGGAGATCGCAAGTACTGGTCATAAAATCGGGACACCTCAGCCTTTGTTCAAGAAGCTGGTATGTCTTGCTCACTGAAATTTATATATTGGGATAATAGCCCTCTTGGATGAATTTTACTGATGTGTTGATACTTGTTTACCAGACAGATGAAGAAGTGGAATTCTACGGGAAGAAGTTTGCGGGAAGTCAGGAAGATAGGATTTTATTTCAGAGACTCTAACCAAGGTATTTAGATAATTCTTCTCCCTCATTCTCTAATTACTGGAACACTATTCACACTTTTTTAAAACAGAACAAATCAACAAATCACAAAATTCTGCTTTCAAAACTTCTGCCAGTGGTCTTTTATTTTGCGTCTTCTTCCCAAGTAATTAAAACGGGATCTAATATCTCTTGAAAAACATGATATTCTTTTCCATGACTAATTTAGCCATGGAATTATCACGAAATGTTTTCTGTGGCTAACCTGTGTGGCAAATTCCAACACTAATTTTTTAGCCATGAACTTTTTGGGTGACAAATTCCGTTAGTAATTTCATGTGGAGTATTTTTAGCAAAAAAATTAATCACGAAATTTTTCTGTCTAATTTCTGTGGAAAATTCCCTCGGTGCCAAAATTTAAAATTTATTGTATATGTAAGATTAAATATTAAATTTTATTTTTAAAAAATTATATCAAATATATAAAACTTATTTTTGAAATATGGTAGCCATTTAAAATTAAAATTATCATTTAACTTATCTTTAGTAATAAACTAGTGTTAACCTCCGTGCATTGTATGAGAACGTGAATTCTGATTAATTAAAGCTAATGTACATATAAATAGTAATTTACATCATTGAACTTCTTACATTACTCTCACTATTACATTTTTATTTGGTAGAGTAGATGGATGTTTAATCGGATGTTGTTAATTATATGTAGAAAAGACCTTTAATATATTTTCTATGGTTGAAAAATGGATAATAATGACACTTTTATGGGAATAAATAGGGTTTTTCGAAAATTCATTGATTTAGGTAGAAAAGGAATAGAGATTATTACTAAAATGGTTTTAATTGGATTTTAAATGAGAATCAATCTTTTTGATTTTAATGTCTCGTTTTAAATTTGATTAGTTACCAAAACCTACAAAATGAATAATTAATACAATAATATTCTAGCAAAATCATTTGGGTAATTAATCAGGTATTTAATATTATTTGTGATGCAAATACCCCAATAATTGGGGAAACTAATAAGTAAATTATCGTGAGTAATCAGTGACGAATATGTGACGGGATTGGGCCAAATTAAAAACATACAATAATTATTGCAATGTTATTAAAAAAAGTACGATAATTATAGTAATAATAATTTAAATCAGCAGAGATAATAATTGAATGACGTATTTCATCACATAAATTATAATTATTGTTAAGGTTTGAAATTAATTTTAATTTGATATAGGATTAATAAATTATCTCTTTTTTTTAAAGTGTACTCTTAATTTTAATATTAATAGTAGTATACGCAGAGATCTATCAATAATAAAAACACGCTATTTTATAAAAAGAGGGAAATAACAACCAAAGAACTTAGAATTGATTTTATTTTGGTAAATAATAGTTAATTCAAGCTAACATAAATTTAAATAGTAATTTACATTATTGAACTTCTTACATTAATCTAACCATAACTTTATTATTTGTGAATCCTTATATCACAAATTTCATGAGAATTAAAATTATGATGTTATTCTGGTTACACATTATTTGCATATTCTTTATTTTTTTGTATCATTTGTTCAGCAAACCATTATAAAACATTAAGCAATTATGGTATTATAATAAAAGCATATGGTAATTATAGTAATGATTATTGAAATCAACCAAGGTGATAATTAAATTATACATTTTATCACATAATTTATACTTATTTTCAAGACTTCAAATTACCACTAATTTGAAATAGGATCAATAATTCTTTTTTCCCTTTAAGTGACGTCCACATTTTAATATTAGTGGTAGTATCTTTAAAGATCTAATATAATTCATTTTTTCCTTTAAGTGACATCCAAATTTTAATATTAGTGGCAGTCTCTTTAAAGATCTAACAATAATAAATTCATGATATTTTATAAAAAAACTCAGTTAGAAAAAAGAATGTCTACATCGATATTATCTTGATTCCTATTTAGAATGTGTCAGCACACGCTTTATATAGAAAATACATAACGTTTTAATAATAATAAATTCATTGTTTGTACATAACGTGTCAGTATAAATGTTTTTTTATCTAGAACATACACGTATTGGGTTTATGTGAAAGTGTAATGCAAATGCAGTTTTATTGCCATATTAAGTATATATAATCTTATCATCTTTTTATTGTGTAGATACTTGCAACTAACAAATCACAGATGAAATAAGTAGTAGAACATAAGATAAGCACTTTTATTGAAAAGTAGAAAAGTTCCACCAAGCATTATAACTCTTTAATGGATAGATAAAGTCAACCATCAAAGTAAAAAAAAAGGAAAAAATACATTCAAAATCCATTCTGAAATTAGCATGACCTTCAACAAACTTATTGGATGCAGAATTAAAGTGCGGAATAGAATTTGAAGAGAATATCACTGGTTATTTTTCTATTTTGATGTTTTTGGTTGGTCTGGTTGTACTAAAGCTAGGAGTTGACAATTCATATAGCCCAATACATCAACTTCAACATGTCCACTACTTGCAATCTTCTTTCTCTTTGATGCAACCATCACAGGAGTCACCATCTGACATATCCTTATGTCATCTCCATCGCCATCCTTTTCATTGCTCATATTTTGTTCCAAAGTTATTGATGCAGATGACTCTAGTGGCAAAATCTAGGAAGCAACATCAGTAGAGGTTAGAAAAAGAAGGTTGACTACTGAAGTAGTTATATTGCAGCTTGATTACGTTTTCATTGGAATTGGCATCAAAATAGGTAAAGTTCTAAACAATATCCTTTTCGGTAGTAAAGTATGTGACACTCATACTACTTATTGGATATTTTATGTTGTTACCCTTCACCCTTAGCTTAACCATGATTACCCTCCCGACAGCTCTAGTCGTTAACTCTTTTGGGAAAGATGAAGATGCCCTTGCCTAAAATTGAAAGAACATAATGATGAAAATCACAGATGTCATGTTATCAGTACCAACAAGTCTAAAAATTTTTAACACCTTTGTCTTAAGCTCAGTTGCCGAACAACCTAAAAGCTCAGATACATGTCGGTTGAACAACAGTATGGAATACTTTGTAGTTGAATCAAACACTGTGTAATGAACTTTGAACCTATCAGAAATAACCACTCAAATGGTAATGTTAATCATTAATCATTAAGTGTTTAAGTCATAAAGAAATATGAAAACACATTGTTGAAGAATGTTGAATACTGTTTGATCTTACGTAGGCTCAGTCTTCATCACATCCCTATGACATGACTTGCACATCAATTTGGCACCCTCATAGATTGGTTTTTTATCACATGAACATCCATCATAATACCAATCGTGTGTTGTCTCAAGCTTTGGAATTGTTACATTGGTAACAATTTTAGATTCCTACAAATCACATCACATAAGCAAATATTTGTAAACTTAAAAAAAGATGTGGTTGGGATATATTGTATACATATTGGAATAGTTAAAATGAAAACTATTTACCTTTGATAACTTCGAAATTTCATGCAAAGGAATTCTTACAGGGAATGATAAGAGTGAGTCACTTGAAATCTTATGCGACACAGTAGAGGAGATCTGTGTGAAATCCTGACTTGCCTCATGGGCATTGGTGAGTCTGTATAGTAAATATGACATTTACGTTAGAAACCCCTATACGTTATATAATTCAAGTATACAGATGCACAAAAAACATGGATACAACTAAATTTTAACCTGTCATAAAGGTCCTTTACGTCTGGAAATTCAGGGTTGAAATAAACTTGTGTGGCATTGAAGGCACTACATGTGCCTCCAAAACCTTAAACAAAAAAGCATGTAATTTTGAAACAAACAAAAAACGAATTTATAGGGAAATAAAAGATATATGTAATACTTTTGTTTTTTGTAATCCTAGCAAACTGTAAAAGAACTAAGGTGGGCACATCCAGATCTTCTGTTCTGTCCTTAAAGGCTTTGACTGCTACATTGACATGTACTACATTGCACATGTTTTCATATGATTATGATGATGATGAACTAACATGAAAGTAGATGTTAATATCATGAATTGATTAATGTTAAATCTAGAGAGTATGTTAGTTATGATTTGTAATTATGAAATCCAATTTCTTCATCGTGCCAAAGTCTCTCCTTAGATCAACTAAGTTCCCAAATGCTTGTAGGTAGCCCTTCACATCTAGATGAATTTGTCGTCTAGGTTATAATAAAACATGTTGAATAAAAAGAATGGTAGAAATATACACTAACCAATTAGTTCTTCATGTGTGGCTTCACCGCTAGCGATGTCATTGACTGGGACAAAGTTGAATGCATGAAGAGGGATTTGGAAGTCATGTTTCTGAAAAAATATGTTAGCGTAATCTTCCAATGGTTTGCCCAATCATATATATTGTTTGATTAACATTGCTCAATTGCTCAGATTGTATGCCACAATTTTGGGAATAACGTTATTAAAGACTCTAGAAAATACATCATGCAATTATTATATTGGTTGACCTTTGTATAATGGTTTGCCCAAGCATTTGCATTGTTTAATTAACGTTGCCCAATTTCTCAGATTGTATGCCGCAATTTTGGGAATAACGTTATTAGAAACTTCAAAAAATAAATAATTCAATTATTAATTGATCTATTATTAATTCTATTATTAATTTAATTAGGATTAGAATGTTAAAATTATTATTTCTTATAGTCATGGAAGATTTTGAAATTTGAAAGGATACACCCAATTATTCTTTTCCAATCATTATAAATGTGTTTCAATGTATTTAGATTATTTGAATTTTGTAAGGCTACACCCAATTATTATTTGGCAATTAATTCAATTATTGAATTAATTAGGCCATTGGAATGTTTAAGTTATTATTTCCTATAGTTATGGAAGATTTTGAAATTTGAAAGGATACACCCAATTATTCTTTTCCAATCATTATAAAAGCATTTTAATGCAATTAGATTATTTGAATTTTCAAATGCTACACCCAATTATTATCTAGCAATTATCATAGATGAGTTTTAATGTAATTAGGGTTGTGATTATTCGATCTGGGTCAAGCATAAATGGGTTATGGAGCGGGTCACACGAGATTTAGAGTGTAAAGTTGATAAGGAAAAATCCTGATTAAATCCAATTGAAATACCAAATCCAAATTCAGGCCTATACTTTCAACAAATTCTTAATGAAGCCAAGAGGAGTAATAAGGGATTTCTGAATATGGTAAATTTACATTTATACCCTTAAAAGTTTACTAGCCTATTTCCTCTCTCACTACTACAGGAAGAAGATTCCACGACACCAAACAACGTCTGTTTCCAAGAAAACAGTAGTAGAAAGAAGAGAGGGGCAAAGGCGTGCATCTGGGCAGCTTTTCAACTACCGTTTATATGAAAACGGTCGTTGAATATATAAGATACAACGACCGTTCTTTAGAACGGTCGTTGTAACCACTTACAACAACCGTTACCTATTAACGGTCATTGTAATTCATGATTCAACGACCGTTCCTTAAGAACGGTCATTGTATCTCTCCCCAAGCTTACTTTACCTTTTGCCTTTTGCTTTCATTTCACGCCTCATTCTCCCGATGGTCTCTATTCTTCTTTTTTTAGTTTGCTTTTGCTCTTCATTCGCACGTCCTTCTCCCTGTTGCCCACTCTTCTTCGTCCCTCACTTGTTCTTCGTAAGTCATGACAGTGTCACTCTTCTTTGTCCCTCACTTGTCCATCCGCCCATCCGCCTCTCAGCTACGATGTGCCGTCGACCTATAGCTCTTCAACGTGTTTCCTGCATTTTCCTGGTAAAAGACAAATCCCTTTGTTTTTCAATTTAGGTAGTTGTTATTTCTTCAGTTTCCTAGTTTCTTTGTGACTATATATTGTTGAGGTTCAATTTATGATTACCAAGATGATTCTCTGAGATTAGTTGTGTTCGGACCCATATTATGAAAGATAATTATGTTAGAGACACTAAATTTAATATCTCTTTCAGAAGAAATTTAAATAGTAATTTATAACGTGGTGAATAACTAGCTATTTCCAATTGAAATCTAGTCTGTATGGAAAACAAAACAAATATTAGTATCTTCAGAAAAAACCACCCAAATGCCCTTCATTCTATGTGCCTCCATTTTCTACTTTTTAATCAACTCACAAGAGTTTATTTCGATTATGATTGATAGGTTAAAAAATAAACAAACTAACTACAATATCTTTTTAAACTCTAGGCATCTTATAAATTCTTCTTTTTGGCACTCCAAAATTTGGAATAAAGTAAATGCTAGAAAACGTTCCGGGGAAATGACCTGTATTGTTCTATTACATATTTATAATATATAACAATATGTAATAAAATTTAATATGGGGGCTTGAATAATGACATTTTTTTAGGTAATGAATAATGAGATATTTGATTCAGTATTAAAGAATTTTTATTTACCTTTGACCAACTCAAAAAATAAATATTTCTTCGTTTTCCTAGTTTCTCTGTGACTATATATTGTTGAGGTTCAATTTATGACTACCAAGATGATTCTCTGAGATTAGTTGTGTTCGGACCCATATTAGCTTTTCCAACTCATGATGCTCTACTTAACTTACTAATAAACCCAATCTACTACATCCCCTTTTCAAGCAATCCTAGTAATCCTAGCAACCAACGTTCTTCTTGCATTTTCCAAGTAAATGACAAATCCCCATGATAGCTTCTTATATATTTAGAATGGTTGTAATTGTCTGTTAATGTCTTTTTTGTTTTGTATATAACCGTTGTTGAAATCCTCTATGGTATGTCAAATTTCTATTATTATTATTTGGGTTATTGTTCAAAGTTTTGGATGTCTTACATTTAAGGGGAAATGCTGCTAAAATTTTTAAAAAATGAGTAAGCCATGCCCTGTCTTGACCTATATTCATATTTTAATGACAATGGGTCTAAAAGTGAGTACTGTTGAAAACGGAATAGGTCTGGAGTAGTAAAATGGATCACAGTTGGATGAATGCATTGAGAACTAGTGAAAGGGGTAGAAGAGTTTATTGAATTTGCTAAAATGAATGCACCTAGTAAAAATGGAAAGTATTTTTGTCCATGTGTGAAGTGTTTAAATGAGAGTCGACGGGATATTGATGCTATAAGAGATCACTTAGTTTGTGATTGAATAAATCTTCAGTACACAAGGTGGATATGCCATAGTGAGGAAGTAACCGCTTGTGCGTCCCACAAGAAGGAAGTCTTGGAGGTTGGAGATGACGATAGAATGGAGAAAATGATTCATGATGTGGAGGTAGAATGTTTTGCGCAATCGCTTGTATATGATAGCGTGAGAAGTGATGCGGAGACACCTTTGTACCTTGGGTGTACTAAGTATACACGCTTGTTAGGTATTCTGCACTTAGTCAACTTAAAAGCAACTTGTGGGTAGACCGACAGTAGTTTCACATTGTTACTTGAACTGTTGTGTGATACGTTTCCAGAGGATAATGTACTTCCAATCGTATGTATGAGGCTAAGAAAGTATTGTCTGTGATGGGTATGGAGTATAAAAAGATACATGTTTGCCCTAATGATTGTGTATTGTACAGAAATGAGTATGAAAGATTGAGTGAGTGTCCAAAATGTAAAACTTCGAGATACAAAGTGAAGAAAGGTGCTGGGTGTGGTGATGAAATAAGTAAGAAGCAACCTTTAAAGGTTTTATGGTATCTTCCAATCATTCCGCAGTTTAAATGAATGTTTGCTAATGCGAAAGAAGCGAAAAATTTGAAATGGCATTGTGATGATAGAATATGTGATGGAAAATACCTTCGGTACCCTGCTGACTCTCCACAATGGAAGAAAATAGATGAAATGTAACCCGGATTTGTCAGTGAACCAAGAAAACTTCAGCCTGGGCTTTGCACAGACAGAATCAATCCTTATGGGACTTTTAGTAGTACACATAGTGCATGGCCGGTTCTGCTGGTGATTTACAACTTACCTCCTTGGTTGTGTATGAAACACAAGTACATGATGCTTTCTATGATGATTTCGGGGCCAAAGCAGCCGGGGAACGATATCGATGTCTACTTGACACCTTTGATAGAGAACTTAAAGAAGTTGTAGGAGGATGGCATAGATGTGTTTGATGCATATAGCTAAGAGTCCTTTAAGCTACGTGCAATGATTTTCACCACGATTAACGACTTCCCTGCATACGGGAACTTGTTAGGTTATATTGTGAAGGGTCATAAAGCATGTCCGATATGCGAAGCAAGCACACACTTCCATCAACTGAAGCACGGTAGGAAAACATTCTATCTTGGTCATAGACGATTTCTTCCTCGGTTCCACCTGTACCGTAAGTTGAAGAAGACTTTTAACTGTTTGCCAGAGAATGAAATGGCTCTGAAGGCATTAACTGGAGACGAGGTTTATAGTCGGGTGGAAAGAATCGATGCCAATTTTGGTAAGAATCAGAGGACTACGGGTGAGAAGAACATATGGAAGAAGAGGTCAATTTTCTTTGATCTTCCATATTGGCGTAGTCTTGATGTAAGACACAGTATTGATGTGATGCATGTCGAGAAAAATGTATGTAATAGTCTTCTTGGTACGCTTTTACACATACCAGGTAAGACTAAAGATGGAATTAGTGCGAGACTAGACTTGATTGAAATGGGAATAAGAGAACGGCTACATCCAAAACTAAGAGATGATGGTAAGAGGGCGTATATAGAGCCAGCAGCGCATACATTGTTAAAAGCTGAGAAAAGAAGTTTGTATAGGTGTTTGCACGACATTAAGGTGCCACAAGGGTATTCTTCTAATGTGAGCCGGCTTGTGTCAATAGAAGATTTGAAGTTAGTAGGAATGAAGTCTCATGATTGCCATGTCTTAATGCAACAACTATTACCGGTAGCTATTAGAGGCATTATGAAAGATGATTTGCAAAGCATGATAACAAGGTTGTGCTGTTTCTTTAATGCTATTTGTAGCAAAGTTATTGACATTGGAATGTTAGATGAATTAGAAAATGAGGGTTATACTATTCTTTGCCAACTAGAGATGCATTTTACTCCAGCATTCTTCGATATAATGGTGCATTTAATAGTTCATCTGGTAAGGGAGGTAAGACTATGCAGCCTAGTTTACCTAAGGTGGATGTACCCTTTCGAGCGATACATGAAGAACTTAAAAGGGTATTCAAAAAATCCTTATCGACCTGAAGCCTCAATTGTGGAAAGATATGTCGTTGAAGAGGCTATGGACTTTTGTAAAGAATATCTATCAACGTCAAAGGCCCAATCTCATCATGAAAAGGGTATAAGAAAGGGAACACGAGGGCTCAAAGTAAAGAGTATGCGTCGTGAAGAGGTGTTGCAAGCACACTGGTATATCTTGAATAATACGGAAGAAGTTCAGCCGTACTTAGCCGAACACAGAAAGAGTTTAAAGGAGATATATCCAAGGAAAAATGACATGCAGATAGCTAATGAGCAAAACAAGACTTTCATAGAGTGGTTCAAGGATAAGATAGCGCATGAGACCAATATGTCTAAGACAATCAAATAGTTAGCTTGGGGGCCTTCTTTTGAGGTCATAACTTGGAGTGGCTTTGATATAAATGGGTATTCTTTCTATACAAATGGCCAGGATAACAGAAGTACTATGCAAAACAGTGGGGTAATGGTGGTAGCCGAATCAATGCACTTTTCTAGTTCAAAAGACAAAAACCCCATTTTGGCATCCATGGTCTATTATGGAGTTATTGAAGACATATGGGAGATAAGCTACATTAAGTTGAGAGTTCCTTTATTCGAATGCAAGTGGGTTAACAATAATGCTGTTGAAATAGATAAATTTGGATTTACCTTAGTTGATCTTGAAAGAGTCGGTTATAAAGATGAGCCATTCATTCTTGCAAGTCAGGCAAAACAAGTGTTTTTTGTCATTGATCCAGCAAATGAAAAATTGTCTATTGTACTCCAAAGTAAAAAACAGAAGGATGGTGATTTGAGTTTGAATCTTGACGACACACCGCCTTTCACTACAAATCCGCCTATGCCATCTGAAGTGGAATTGGTAGATGATGATGAATATGCAGCTAGAGTTGATCATTGTGAAGGAATCTGGGAAAACACTTAAAGTAAGATTTGGAATTGTTTAATTTGTGTATGTAATTTGAATTTACTTATCATATGTTACATTTATTTCTTAGTAAGATTTTGAATTGTTGAAAGTGTGCATGTCTTTTCAATTACTTATCATATGTCACATTTATTTCTTAGCAGGGTCATGTCACGTTCAGATTCGGGCGACTCTGTTTGCTCACCTATTAAGAAAAAGGGTAGAGGAAGCACGAAGATGCAGTCGTTGGTGGCACGTCATGAGGAACAACAAGCGAGCAGGGTTCACGTGGAATTTGATGCTAATATGAAGCCACTCGGCCTTGACGGAGACACGTTCATTAGCTACCTTGGCTTTTTGGGTCAGAGCAAAGTTAGCGTTCTAATTCCTACCTGGAGGGAAGTTTCAAAGGACACGAAGTGTATGATTTGGGAACAAATTTTGGTATGTAAAGTTGTATTTGTATCTATATTTTTATTTCTATTTGTTCATATATAACGACTACTATATAATTTGTTTTGTAGCAAACCTTTGATGTTCCCAATACATTGGTGATGTACAAGCATTGGATGGGGGAAGTTCATGAGCGGTGGAAAGATTTCAAGTCCACGCTTACAACCAAGTATGTTCGAGGGCCAAGGAGTCATAAGGATCCTTGTAAAGAGTATGCGTTTCTTTCTCCAAATGACTGGAGGTTGTTTGTCGCATCATGGCAGGATCCCAATTTCCTAGTACATTGTGTTCATCTTAGTGTTAAACATTCGAGTTGAACTTACTTGACATCGCTAACTCAGTTATCATTATTCTTTGTTTATATGGAAATTGAGTCAAGCAAATCAAGCGAGGTGAGAAAAAAACAATTATCCTCATTACATGTCGCATGGGGGTTATCAGAAGCTTGAAAAGAAGATGATGCAGGCTGAATTACAAAAATTGGAGGAAGCAGCCCGAGCAGATCCTAGTATAGTCGTGTAGGCGCCACCTCCTCCCCCGCGTCATAAAAAATGGAAAGCAGGGAGGATAAAGGGAGAGAAATATATAAATCCAGTCATTGTTGATGTCGCTAAAAGGATTGTGAGTATTTAATAACAAGCATATTTAAATGTGTTTCATTTTTCTAATGTTGGTAGCATGTAATTACTTTCTATTTATCTATTGTATGCCACAGGATGAACTTGAAGAGCAGAGCAGCCAGGGTTCCTTCACTTAAACTGGAAGGATGGACATCTTAGCCACGACACTTGGTTATCTAGATCACCCTGGTCAAGTTAGAGGGGAGTCAAGGGGAGTTTGTCTCTCTAAATACTTTGGATGAGGTTTACAAGCTTATGGATGAGGTGAAATATAATAAGTCAGGAGATTGTGGCCAGGGTTTGAGAGGAAATCCGAGCAGAGCTACGTCACTCACTTTGAGACGAGCTTAAAGAAGAGTTATTGAGTGAGCTATGTGGTGAGATGAGTACGATGGTGTTATCTCACATGTAAGGCAGGATGTGTAATGTGGAGCCTAGATATGAGGTTTGTAACTAATTTCATTTACTATTATATTGAGTTTTTCCTTTCGTTATTTTAATTAATTCTTTCATTTCTCTTACTGAGGAATCCCCGTCTTTTCCCAGCACCAAAGGCAGTTACAATCCGCCAGAGGTTGGACATGGCGACCTTGGTCCTTCACCATGCACTCTGTATTTGGAAGTCCCTTACCTGCGTGCTGTTGCTGATGCTGTTGTATACAGCCATGCACCACCCACCATAATAACCAAATCTGGGATAATCAATTGAAGGTCAATGTGACAAGTGTTCGACTGGGGGAGGAAGGTGTAGATGTCCCATTCCCCGATGGTGAGGTTGCCAATCTAGGTCAGGCAACATGATCTTTCATCTCTTGGCCTAGACATCTTGTTCAGATTGTGCCAATCCCTCCAATGGTAGGAAACACCTTACTGTTACTTGATCCTTGACATTCTACTTATAATCTTTATTTTGTGTTACTAGGAACAAGATGATGCGATAAAATTTCCCTTTTTAGCACGACTACAAAATATTCATCAAGACATAAACAAGGTCGACATGCAGATGCCTTGTGAGATTGTGGGTCGCAAAATCTCATATAATTATGGACTTGATAATAAAGATATTAGAGAGTTCCTATCTTTGGAGGAGATTGACGTAGGATAGGTCACATTTGCAATCATGTGAGTTTAGTTATAATTTTTAATTGTAATTAATGTATTAATATTTAGGGGTTTTAGGTTTCTACATTTACTGTGTTATTTCTCATTTCATTTATGTGGTAGCTGCTTCTACAAACTATGTGCCGAACAAGGGCTCGGCAGTACATATGGCTTCTTATGTCTTGGCACTATGTCACGGCGTAATAGCCAGAGGTTGGAAGATCGGATGATCTATGTAGGCTATACAATAGGCGAGACTCAGCTACCTTGTTATCTGGCACCAATTGTTGAAGGGCAAGTAACTTTATTTGATATATTTATACACGTTCACTTTGCTAAATAGTATCATGTTATCTAACCTTAATTTAATCTATATATGCATGTGATTATAGTTATCATTGGAGTCTCTGTGTTCCTTGTCCCTCGATCAACGTCATCTTTTGGTTTGACTCATTGGGTCGCAAGCTAGACGCAGATATCAAAAACATTTTTAACACGTAAGTAAATTTATTTGTTCGTCATTTATTTTTTATTTTACTCAATTGTTTTAATGTCTTCTGTTTATCATTTTAATTATTATAGTGCACTGAAGACATATTATATAATGGGTGGGAAGCGTGAAGGTAAAGGTGGTCATACAAAGTGGTTCCAGCCAAACGTAAGTTCTTTACATTCAAGTTCTTCGATTGACTATTGCTTTACATAGGCCTTTATTCTTTTTGACCATTTGCTTTTGATGTATAGTGTCCTCAGCAAGCAGGGAAAACTGAGTGCGGCTTTTATGTTATACTATATATGTATAACATCATATTCTCTGGCCTTACTACAAATTTTGAACAGGTGATCATTTCTTGATTCTCAATTGAATTTCAATTCTTTTCATGTGAATGAATTGTTAGTTATTTCATTCAATTTATTTATTTATGTTAACATATTCTCCATTTTACTCACAGATTTTTGGTAATCAGGACCCCTACACAATCGAAGACATTAATTTTATTCGAGACCTGTTGTCAGGACATCTTCTACAACACATAGAGGGGTGATGATGTGTAGAGGTTTTTTCATATATTGCAGTGGTTTTGTACAGTGCATAATTGTCTTTTTGTTCCATACTACCAGTTGAATATTGAAATCCCCAATTCAACTCAAAGGAAAGGCATTTAATGAGCAGAAACATGATTACCCATGTTGTGACTTAAGCCCTGCTTTTAGATTCATCAAATTCACTTAAAAGAGCATGAACATTAAATGAATCATTTCTTACTGCTGTTTGATCTTTTCTTACTCAATATATATTAGGTTGTTCAGTTTTCTTTCAAAGATAGATATATAGTTTAGCTGATGGTTTGTAGATTTTTGGTGACATTTTGTCCAGGTAATATAGCAATGAATTTTAAATACAACGATTTATGCAAACAGTTTTCCTCCTTACAAGAGGTTGTATGCCTTTAGATCATTAGTGGATTAGAAGAATAGTTGCTGAGTTTTTTTGGAAAGCTCAGAGTACAAAGTCTCTGTTAGTTTTTTTGCCAAATCCTTTCAATCTCATTCATCATAGGATATTATTTTACACAAGGATCTTGTCTGAATGTCCTTCTTACCCATATGTTTTGGATCATGACAAGGAATTTCATGGAAGCATGTCATCTCTTTGGCTATATGATTGTCATGATTTAGTTTGAAAATTAACTGATGATGACGCATAGGAATTTCATGGAAGCATAGGTATTTCTGGGTTATGTTGGTGCATTTCCAATGGCATTATATTGGTAGTTGTATCCTATAAAACGTGAATTAAAAAAAAATATCGATACAACGATTGTTTTATGAAAAATAGTCGTTGTATCTCTTTTTTTTAAAAAAAAACATATACAACGACTGTTCTGGAAAAAACAGTCGTTGTATTTGGAAAAAATAGTCGTTGTATCTCTAAGAGATACAACGACTATTTTTCATAAAACAGTTGTTGTATCTGTTTTTTTAACAAAAAAAATTAGAGATACAATGACTGTTTTATTAAAAACAGTCGTTGTATCTTATATACAATGACTGTTTAACAATAGTCGTCATTTCTTGAACTTTCAACGACACTCACATACTCGTCCCCTTGAAAACAGTCATTTAAAGGGTATAAAAATGGTCGTTAAAAGTGTCCCCTGCAGTAGTGTCTCCTCAATAAGGAATTCCTCTTTTTCTCTCTAATCCTTCTCACTCACCCTCAAATCATCAAACACCTCCTCCTACCTAAACAATAAATAAATTTTGAGGTTCTTTGATTGATTTCATTGGAAACTAAATTTGCTTGAATGATTTGCAATTGATAATGTCAAAACGTTCAAACGCGTGAATGAAATGCCACATGTAACCGCCAAACCTTCCCCTACAAACTCACATAAGCAAGAGAGAACCCTATCGAGAAGGAAAGGACTCACAATTTTTCAGAAAATGGTTTGCTTCTCTACCCAATTCTTCTCGCTCTTCCTCTTCTCAATTTCTCCCCTTCTCCTCACATTGCCCTCTACCAAATGTGTATCATCTTCTCTTGCAAAAATCTGTCTTGCTTTGATTAACTATAGAATCTCGTAATTAATGAATCCCATGATTATAGGATTGATTAGATCCAATATTATAGGAGATAATTAGGATAGTTATTTCAATTTTTTTCCTGATTGTATAGTATCAAATCTAGATCTCATTAAATGATCCGAGTCTCTCTTTGTATAAATATAGTCATCTTCTCTAAATAATATGCTTATAAATATTGTCATATGATCATCTTCATGGTATTAGAGCATTGAAGAAAATAATCAGAGAATTTTCTGGCACCGATAACTCCCAACTCTGTTGAGTATCGCAATTGATCTCGTCGCAGCCCATAAGAGACCTCTTTGATGCTTTCCAACAGGCTTATGATTGTTGACCTCCTCACTACTCTCTGTGATCATTGACCTGCTCGGGGCTCTCTAGTATGTGATCGTCAACCACTTTCTACTCAATGCTGTCAACCTCATTTGGCCTTATGAGTATCGTCGATTTAAACGAAGAAGGCCTTTCCACAACTTGCCAGTGGTACAAGTTCGACTCTCTGATCTTCATCAGTCTGTTCTCATAGAGTTCAGGCAGCTTCACAGATTTTCTTGATAGTCTGAAGGTCTTTTGCATCTTACCAAGAAACAATCCATGTTCCTATTTATAATTCTTGAAATTTTGTTTTTCCCTCGAGCATTCTGGTACTCACTAGTTCTTGAGTTCTTAGTCCTCAGGTTATATTGTTACTATGTATGCTTTTTGCTTAATTCCATTAGTATGTCATCTGAAGGATCCTCCTCTGTTTCACGGCCTAATGATATCTCTACTATCCTTATTGTCTCTAAGAAACTTACTAGTGATAATTATCAGGAATGGTCTTAATCCATGATTCTTGCTCTCGATAGAAGGGGCAAACTCGAATATATCACTGGTGAAGCAAAAATGCCCCCATCATTAGATGTGGATGTCTGAGTATGCATTGGTATCATCCTAGTTGATCAATGCGATGTCATCATCAATTAATAAGATTTTCATGTATCTTTCTTCAGCTCGAGAGATTTAGGAAGCCCTTCAAGAGACATATAGTACTGTAGGGAATAGGTCCCATATATTTGATGTTAAAAAAAATTTGTGGTACTTGAAACAAGACCACATGTCACTTGATGATTACTATCTTGAAAAATCAGCCCCTTGGAAAGAATTTGATGCCCTAAAGAATAAAACTCATAATTGCTAGGTTGATGCATCTGAAGATCACAAAGAGAAAGAAGAGGAGAGAGTATGAGTTATTGCTTGGTTTTAATGTGATTTATTATGATGTTCAAGCTCAGATTCTCAGCCATGAACCCTTGCCTTTTGTATGTGAAGTCTACTCCATTTTGCACAATGAAGAGGATAGGCGAAAATCAATGCTTCAGAATAATTCTGCCTACACATCCTGAGGCCCCAGATCTTGCTATTCGATCCATGGAATCAAAAGGTTCTAAAGGCCGACCATTTTGTGATCATTGTAAGAAACAGGGGCACATAAAAGACACTTGCTAGGATCTCCATAGTAAACCTGTTGATTGGAAGCCAAGAAAGGGGGAAGGAAGAGGTTATATGGCTGAACCTTCCAAAGGTGATGAACCATCCCAAAGTGATCAGCTAAGCAAATTCATGGAAATGCTAGTCCCATTACAGACTACAAAAGAACCTACTGCCACAGTAGTTAAGAGAGGTAATTTCTTTCAAGCCTTGGTTGTGATAAAAGGTCTATGTACATGAAATTGTTGGATTGTTGACTCAGGTGCCTTGGATAACATGACTGACAAAAAAACTCTTTTCTCATTCTATACTCCTATCATTAAGGGAGTGACTGTGTAAATTGCTGATGATTTTGAATCTGTTGTGACTAGAATTGTTTCTGTCAAAATCCCTGCTACACTTACTCTTCACTCTGTATTACATGTTTCAAAGTTGAAGTGTAATTTATTAATAATGAGCAAATTAGAAAATGATGATAGATATCATGCTAATTTCTTTACTGCTTACTATCTTTTTCAGGATTTGCTGACAGGGACGACGATTAGGAGTATAAAAGAACTTGATGGTCTCTATCACCTTGATGAAAGTGATGCTTATAGTGTTAAGTCTTGCAATAAAGTGTCTTTCCCTAGGATTAGTAACTTGAAGTTATGGCACAAATGTTTAGGTCATCCAAATTTCAATTACATTTCTTAAATGTTTTTATATCTCATTTCTAATAAAAATGCATATGATTTCCATTGTGATTCGTGAAAAACGGCTAAACATCATCGCACCTTATTTCAAAAAATTCCATACTAAGCATCTAAACCTTTTTCCACAAGTCACAGTGATTTATGGGGGCTATCAAGCACACTAAACAAATCAAAATCAAAATGGTTTATCACATTTATAGATTACTATACCTGTGTCGGTTGGGTTTACCTGTTGAAAGATAAAACAAAAGTGTGTCAAACTTTTCTTAATTTCCCTAGTATGATCTAAACCCATATTCCAAACCTAAATGCAGATCCTGCACACCGATAATGGAACTAAATACTTCAATCAGGTCCTATCCACCTTTCTAGCCGACAATGGCATTATTCACAAGAGTACTTGTCCATATACACCTCAAGAAAATGGTATTGCCGAATGAAAGAATTGTCACATTCTCTAAACTGCAAGAGCTATCATGTTCAGTAGCAATATTCCTAAGTACTATTGGGATGGTTCCATTCTTATTGCCACCTTCCTTATTAACTGAATGTTAAGCTGACCACTATCTTACAAAACACCTCTTTAGCTCTTGTATAAATACTATAACCTTGTATACCTTGAAAATACTCTACCACTTAGGGTGTTTGGTTGCGCATCATATGTTCACCTTTATCACACCAACAAACTTGACCCCCAAAGCCCTTCGTTATATCTTCCTTAGCTACTTGAACTCCCAAAAATGATACAAATGCTATGATCCGGTCTTCATATGCCTCTTTGCTATATGTGATATCCTCTTTTATGAAACCACTCCTTATTTCTCCTTGTCTGTAATTCAGGGGGGAGAAATGGTGAATTCTAGACAAAAGAGACATAAGAAGATGGCCTGACCTTTATAGTTTATACTTCTGATACCCATGATAACACTGATATCTCTGATAACCCTAATAATGTGCCTAAGGATAACCTAGAGACAGTTTTAAGGGGAGACACAAACAAGTGGGGTAATACCTACATATGACGACACAGAAGAGGTAATGAGCCATGAGTTATTAGCACTCTCCAAGTGTCAGAGCCAGAGGCAGATCAAGAAGAAACAGTGGCAACAGAGAGTTCTGACCTCAATCTTTCCATTGTAGTAAGAAAGAAGCCCAAACTGTGTACTCAACAGTCCATTAAGAGGTTTGCTTCCTATAAGACCCTTTATTCTAAATACAGGGCATTTATTTCTCATTTTGACACCATCAGGGTACCTGACACAATTAATGAGGCTATGGCTATACCTGAATGGAGGCAAGCTATCTTGGAGGAGATAGATGCCCTTAAGCATAATAAGACATGGGATGTAGTAGATTTACCTTGAGGGAAAAAACCCTTTAGGTGTAAATGGGTATTCACTCTTGAGTATAGAGCAGACAGAACCTTTGAAAAATACAAAGCTAGATTGTTGCGAAAGGCTTCACGCAAGTATATGGGGAAGATTACACTGAAACATTTGCATCAATAGCCAAGCTGAATACAATCAGGATCCTCTTATCTATTGTAGTCAGTCTAGATTGGGGTCTGTACTCACTTGATGTAAAGAATGCCTTCCTCAACGGAGAACTCAAGGAAGAGGTGTATATAAAGTTGCCTCTAGGGTTCCCAGGGAAGAAAGCTAATCAAGTCTGCAAGCTAAAGAGGTCATTATATGGATTGAAGCAATCTCCTTATGCTTGGTTTGATAGATTCAGTTGGGTCCTTAAGAGATATGGATATACCCAAGGGCGGATCAATCATACTTTGTTCTTTAAACATCATAAGGGCCAGATGGTTGTTCTAGCAGTATATGTTGATGATATAGTCCTTACTAGAGATGATAAAGTAGAAATCAATCAAATCAAGGCAGCCCTTGCATGAGAGTTCTAAATCAAAGATCTTGGAGAAATGGAGTACTTTCTTGGGATGGAAGTTGTTTGGTCAAAGGGAGGAATCTATATTTCCCAAAGAAAGTATATACTATATCTTCTAAAAGAAACATGGATGATAGGCTACAGACCTAGTGACACACCTGTATGGGTTGATAAAATAGATGGTGAAGCAGACCTTTAGCAAAGCTGTGGACATAGGGAACTATCAATAAATGGTGGGAAAACTAATATACCTATCTCATACCAGACCAGACATTGCATTTGTAGTTAGTATGGTCATCCAGCGCTCCGATAATCCTAAATAGCAATATCTAAATGAAGTCTACCAAATCCTTCGTTATTTAAAGGGATCTCCATGACGTAGCTTCCTATTTAAGAAAAATGATAAATGAAATGTAGAATTGTTTACGGATGTCGATTGGGCAAATGATCAAGATGATAAGAAATCTTCATCTGGATACTGTACGTATGTGTGGGGTAACTTGGTCACATGGAGAAGTAAAAAAGCAAAGTGTAGTTGTAAGAAGCAGTGCTGAGGCTGAGTATAAAGCTGTAGCTCTTGGAATTTGTGAAGGCATATGGATAAAGCGTGTTCTTAAAGACTTAAGGAAATGTATAAATATGACAATAAAGGTCTATTGTGATAACATGACTGCAATCTATATTGCTCAAAATCTGATCAGCATGATAGAACCAAGCATGTTGCGATAAACAAATATTTTGTAAGAGAAATGGTTGATGAAGACATCATTGATCTAAGATATATACCATCTAAATAACAGATCGTAGACATCGTCACTAAAGGACTGCTCAGGGACAAGCTTGAGTATCTTATTGGCAAGTTGAACATGATTGATATCTATAGTCTAATTTGAGGAGAAGTCACTACTACAAAAAGGGTAAAAGGTGGCGTACATTTTGTGGCACTTCTTTAAACAAGTGCCACAGCTTCCCTTTTTTTATTTTTTACCTCTATAATTTTTTTTATTTTGGGTACCAGCTGTGGCGCCTAATAGGTTAGGTGTTACAGTTGGGGAGGCCTAGTGTGGCGCCTGCCTACGCAGGCGCCACACTTGGTGCCACGCAAGTAGCTGTGGCGCCTGGCCTACCAGGCGCCACAGCTGCACCTAAGATCATGTGTGGCACCTAAATAGTTAGGCACCACACATGATCAATTTAATAATAGCTGTGGCGCCTGGGCATCCCAGGCGCCACAGCTGATATGGGCAAGTGTGGCGCCTAGGCATCTAGGAGCCACACTTGCCTATTTCTTAAAAAAAATTCAAATAGATATAGTGTAATCCCTTATCTCTTAATTATTTCACTTCCCGTGTAGTGGTCTCGTGTCCGCCCCCCATTCCTTCTCTTTTTGACTACTACTCCACTTTAATTATTCAACTACTCTCTCCTCCATTAAACTACTTTCCCTTTCTCATCTTCTTAGTGGATCCGTCGGCCCCCTCCCTTCATTTTCTATCATCTTCACACTAAAAAGCACACCCACACACTCACTTGTCACTCAAGCTAGCATCACCAACATGGTCCCCTACTCCCTGCGCTGGTCAATTAATAGATTTGTAAGAAGAAGACTATTTCATTCTAGCGTGCTTTGTTTAAATTTTTTTAGTCAAGATAAACCGTAATATAAAGTTTACCTTTTTGTTCCTAATTTAATAGGAAAGAGTAAAAACCTAGCTTGTTTTGTTTGCCTTTTTTCTTTGTTTAATTTTTTTTGTCGACAAGCTTGCTTTTTTTAGTAATCTTTTAATTTACTTAATTAGTTGTTGATGTACTGTGTTCACATATCAAGTTCTTGTATTGTGATACTTTTTATGTTAGCTTTGGAGAGTATTAATGTAAGAACATTATTGTTGGGGAACTTGAATTTTAAATGTGAAAATTATATATATATATATATAATAGATTGAAATATAAAATAGAAAGATTGACAATTTGTGGAGATGATAAACACGAAAGCCACTCATTTTATATAAAGCTTCACAATCAGGAAGCATAAAAAAGGGTCACAGGAAAGAAAAGAAGAAGAAGAAGAAGAAGAAGAAAGAAAAAAAAAGAAAAAAAGAAAAAAGGGACCCTCCTGTGGCGCTTGTTTGAGGAAGTGCCACAGGAGGGGGGTCTCCTGTAGCGCTTGCTGACGCAAGGGCCACAGGAGGGTATTTTTTTTAAAAAAAAATTTAAATGTTGTGGAGCTTCCAAGCGCCACAGCTTTTTTTAGTGGCATCCAGATATGTGGTACTTCTCTAGCGCCACAGTTAATGCAATTATAAGCGCCACAACTTTACTTTTTCATAGTAGTGAGTATAGAATCCCTTAATTAAAGAATCCCATGATTATAGGGATTGATTAGATCTAATATTATAAGAGATAGTTAGGATAATTATTTCAGTTTTTTTCCTAATAGTTAGTATGAAATTTGGATCTGATTAAATGATCTGATTCTCTCTTTGTGCATAAATGTAATCATCTTCTCTGAATAATATGCATAGAATTATTCTCATCTGATTATCTTTATCAACCCATCGCATTCTCTAAATACATAATTCAGATAATAGATTCATATTGTAATTTGGCTAATTTCTGATGTTGCCTCACTTGGTTCTCTTGTTACTAGGAGACCCCCACCTGGGTTTTTAGTCATCATTGGTAGGAGGTGTTCCATGATTAGAGGGTGAGTGAGGAGGATTAGAGAAGAAAGAGGGATTCGAAATTGAGGAGAGAGGAAATAGGCTTGTAAACATTTGAGGGTATAAATGTAAATTTACAATAGTAAGAAATCCCTTATTACTCTTCTTAGCCTTATTAAAAATTTATTGAAACTGTAGGCCTAAATCTGGATTTTGGTATTATAACTGGATTTAATTGGGATTTTCCCTTTTAATAATATCATATATATAATTGATATATTTATTTTTATGCTTATAGAATGCAAATTCTTGTATTTCAACTGGCAAAGGCTCATGCGAACTCGAGGTCATAGATTCAAATCATGGTGAAGTTACATATTCAGGTTTATTTGGTGGTAACATGTGGGAGGTAAGGTGACACGAGGGTATAAATGTAAATTTACAATATTAAGAATTCCCTCATTACTCTTCTTAGACTTATTAAAAATTTATTGAAAATGTAGGCCAAAATCTGGATTTTGGTATTTCAACTGGATTTAATTGGGATTTTCCCTTTTAATAATATCATATATATATATATAATTGATTATGTATCAGAATTTGATATATTTAGTTTTATGATTATAGAATGCAAATTCTTGTATTTCAACTAGCAAAGGCTAATGCGGGCACTCGAGGTCATAGATTCAAATCATGGTGAAGTTACATATTTTGGTTTATTTGGTGGCAACATGTGGCAGGTAAGGTGACACAATGTGGCGTGTGGCACTCTAGGGTTGCAACACGTGCCAATGCTCGTGGTAAAGTGACGACGGCCATAATTGCCGTGTGGTGGCAGTCAACAATAAGGTGGTTACCACATATGAAGGTGACATATGGTGAGCCCGACGATGAGGTGTTGGATGGAGGAGGTGACACGTGGCCTCTTTCAAGAAGTTTCACGTGGCACTTTAAAATTATACAAAATAATTAAATTAGAGATGGATTTGCTATGAAAATTTTGCATGGTAACTAGTAACAAAATCTTGAACTCATCGGTAATTCAATTTGCCATGATAAAATTAGCAAGGGAATAAATTCCATGGGTAATTCAATTGGAAATCTGTTTCCTAAGCAAATCCATAAGTAATTCTATCGGTAATTTTGAATTTCATGTTTAATTCAATGTTTTTTTTTTATAATGTATGATATAACTATCAAGGTTTGATGTATATATATATATATATATATATATGTGAAATGACTAGAATATTTTAGCTAATTAATAACAACTTTTACATATCGAATGACAAGATTAATATAGTGATCAGTTATAAGTTATGTGTGCTTATGCATTAACAAGTTTAAAGTATGGAATGGTTACTCACTCAGATATAATATGGTTTTTTTTAAATGTGATAGCAAGCTGAAGCTAGCTTGATAATAAGATAGGCTAAACTGCACTTCTAGCCAAATCTGATAAACGAAGGTCAGCATATGACATGTTATCTATATAAATGTTGATCCTCTAATAACAACTGGGCACATTCATCTAGTGCAGTAGGCACCCACACAAGTCGTGAAGATACGCCATAACCCGTCCTTGCCATATAGTCTGCACACTTGACGAATTCTTTGCACGTGTGATGCAGTTTTACCTCCATAGAGCTGAACAATAAATCTCTAGTCTCAAAGACGAGCAGCTTCAAAAAAATGGTCCACTGCACAGTTACGCATCAATAAATTGAAAGCATCAAGGAGTCAGAGTAAATATATATACTTTTAACAGCTATTTGCTTCCCTACTTCCAATCCCCTGTATCTCAGCTTCTGTGATAGAATATACTCCTAAATCTCTACAAAATCCCATAATCCAATGCCCTATGTGGTTCCTTATAACCCGTCCACATGCCGCTCTATGTTATAATGGATTGATCCATCAACATTAATCTACATGACATAATCAAATGGTGGAGGAGACTAGTGCTCTTCATTTGACTATGGCACCTGAAATATTTTAGGGTCGACTTCATTATTTACCACACATTCCATGAGGTTGTAAGTACATTGGTGAAGTAAGTCCCTAGTATTTGGTGTTCTTCCTTCAAATATGAATTTGCACCGGGAAGTCGAGAGCAACTAGCACACCATCCTGAATACTTTCATCCCTTGTGACTTTTTAAAAGCTCCTTTTCCCAATTTGGATTTATTGTTCTAGTTAAGCCACACCTGCAACATACCAGAAAAGCAATGAGAATAATAGTTAGGATATAAAATATTTTCCCACACCTTTCTTGCTCTTTTGCAATCTCTCAAAATGTATATGACACTCTCCTCACTCTAACACTGAAATGGACAGCTACTCTTATTTGAGAATCCTCTTTTGGCTCTAAGTGAGTTAGTAACAAGCCTCTCATGAAATACTTGGCACATGAAAAACTTGATCTTTTCACAAAACTATCATTTCCATAGCCCTTCTAGAAATTTGTCTCATTACCATGGTCACCACGAGTGATAAAATCATAAGCTAATTTCACTGAGAATTGCCAATCTTTCATTGGCCTCTATGTAAATGTATCAGCAGTATTTGATGTAGGAGGTTTGGTTTTGCTTATAAGGCAATGACCCACAATGGGAGGATACCACACCAAGCATTCCCATTCCATTGACCACTGGGCAGCATATGAGAAATCACTTTGCCATTTGTATTCAACTTGCTGCCCCTGAAGCATATGATATCAATAGTTGCTCTAACGTAGACTATATGATATCAATGGTTGCTCCAATATAGACTATCTTTTCCATCAGAAACTAGTCTGTAATCCACTGTTGACTCTCCTACTAATGTTTGCAAGAAAAGTCTCCTACACCTCTACTATGGATCACCATGTCTATGAGGAAGATTTTTTCTTAACCACACTTGGCAACTCTGACACCCACATATATATTTTGACTTCAAGCACCTGACCCATAATGCTTCTTTGTTCATTACTTGACCCTAGCACAACTTTAACATAAATGCCTTGTTCTGATCATGGAATTTTCTTATGCCCAAACCCCCCTTCTTTCTTACTTTGGGTGATATGCTCCCATGATACTAAATGCAACTTCCTTCAGTCAATGTCTGTTTCTCAACCTCGTCAGGAATTCCTAGAGGCAATAATATAGATTGCATGTGATAGGTGGGTAGAGAAAATAAGACATATTTTATAAGAACAGACCTCTCAACCATATTTAAGAATCTACATTTCCAAAGAGAGTCACTTCTGGGCTTTTTACACTATAGGGTAATAAGTGTTCTTAGAAACTCTATCATGAATAATTGGCACCCCTAAATATTTTCTAAGGTTAGCGGTAATGGCAATCCCAAGTGCATGACTAAGATCTATTTCCATATGAAAATTAACATTCTTTGAACAAAACATCTTAGATTTGTCTAGGTTAATCCTATGGCTAGATATTTCACAAAAACTGCTCACCACCTTTTTCATTTCGTCTATCTGACTTAGAGAAGCCTTAGTAAAGAGAAAGAGGTCATCTGTAAATAAAAGATCTGAGATAGCCAGGCCATTATGCTTGAAACGCAGATGTTTCCATCTTTTTACATTGCAGTATGCCTTTATTAGTTGACCTAACTGTTCCATGTAAAGAATAAAGATGTACAGGCTTAAGAAATCACCTTGACTTATGCCTCTCATAGGTGTAAAGGTAGGTCCTGCTTCCCCATTCCAAAGAACTTGCATAGTTGCAGACAAGATGAATGTCATGATTAGATTAATGAAACTCACATCTAAGCCTAAGCATTGAAGAGTGTCCCTTATGAAGTTCCAGGCTAACCTGTCATATTCTTTCTCCATATAAACTTTAACTACAATATAGCCTTTTTTTTCCTTCCACTCTTCCTTATAGTGTGAATTGCCCCTTAGGCAATAATTATATTATCACGGCTAGACCAGTTGGCAATATAACTACACTGTTCCTACACCACAAGTTTGTCCATAACTCCCCTCAACCGATTAGCAATGAACTTAGTAACAATTTTGAACTAACATTGCAGAGTGAGATGGGCCTAAAATCCTTATGGTAGGTTGGATTTTTAGTCTTAGGAATCAACACTACCTTGTTATGATTCAATTCTTTTAATCTATATGGATTTTTGAAGACCTCTTCGACCATCTCACAAACTTTGTCACCAATAACCTCTTATTAGAATTGGAAGAAACGTGGTTATAAGCCATCAGGTCCATGTGCCTTAGACGCGTCCATATCAAAATCCATATTTTTAATCTCCACCCAAGTCACCGTGCCTACAATTTTCTCTAACTCTTCTCTCTAGAGGATAGGAAAAGAAAAGAACTAACCTCTTAAATTGTCCAATGTTGAGCCTCAAGTATAAAGAGATTGGAAGTAATCAGAGGCCATTTGTTTGAGGATACCTGGATCAGCAACCCAATTTCCTGTAGCATCTTTAATGGCTCTAATACGTTGTTTCTTTCTCCTTATAATTGTAGAGGCATGAAAGAAACTCATATTACGATCAACTCATTTGAGCCACTTACAACATGACTATTAGAACCACAAAAGTTCTTCTTATGCTGCAAGTTTATGATATTCCTGCCAGAGTTTTTTCTCAAGGCATTGGAGACCATTTTTGGGGGTTATATGAGACTATATTGAAAATTTACTAAAATTCCCCCGGGGACCTGCCCCGGCGTACTGTACCCGGTCTAGCTGTACTTTTCCCAAAATTTTGACATTAGCTATTCTAATATATGTCTGCCCAAGGAATCAATTTCTGAACTTGAAATTATCAAATTCAATGTCAATTACAAAATTACCCTTGGCAGCCCCACTTTAAGGGTTTCAGGGGTGTTTTCGTAATTATGCTTTTTCGGCCTTTTCTGAAAAGGTGCCCAAATGTAACCCCACCTAATTTTTGTTCTTGAACTCAATGAAATCATCAAATCATTGAAAATCCAACTCTAAGACCCATTTCTGGAGCTATCCAAAATTCTCAAGTATTCCAAGGAAAATTGGGGTTTTTCGGTTTCGGCTCCGTAAACGTGTTCCTTTCTACTCCTAACCACTTTATTGACTATTCCATTAGGATATAGCTACCATTTAGTATCAATTTGGGCAGCATAACAGCCCCACACACCTATTTTCCATTTTTGAAACCAATGACAATCCGGCGAAACTTCATCGATTAATAGGAGTCCCATAGGAAACTCCCACTACAACTAACTACACTCACAATATGTGCCCAATTTTGGCCTGATTCAACTCAAATTATTCAGAGTCATAACCAATACATTGTGCCTTTTTATTATCACACCCACCCCGGTTTACCCCTTCTGGGGATGCCCTGCGCCGGTGGTGCCCACCCCGATTTTACCCCCCTCAGGGGATGCCCCGCGTCGGTGGCTGGGCTAGCTAGTCTTGCCCTTCTTGGGCTAACCCACCACCCAGGACTCACAAGAGTTCCCCACTCCCCAAGCAGGATTTTTCGCCTCCACAGGGATCGAAGCCACTACCTGGGGTTAAGTAGTGCCTCAATGCATCCCTGGTACCATTGAGCTACATTAAGAATATGGGCTCTTATAGCTTTACTCTACGATTCAACATCACGGTGACTGTTCTCTACAGTTTGTTATCATGATGGCTGCACACTAGGGCTTATCATCACGACGGCTTTCACAAAGTCATATAGTCTCACCCCCTGTATGATACCGCCGGAAGGTACGATCCTCCCACTGGAACCATCGATAAGCCATAGGTAGTAGACCTACAAACATCCCCGTATTCCGTCGCCTCAAAGGCACGGTCCTCTTACCGTCAACACTGATGGGCCGTAGGTGAAGAAATAGCCTTACGGCTCACATAATCACATAGTCTCACCCCCCGTATGCTACCGCCTGAAGGTACGATGCTCTCATCGCAACCACCGATGAGCCGCAGGTAGTAGACTCATAAATAGCGTAACCAATCAGGTATCACCGTAGGTAGCCCTCTCCGATTAAAACTCCCCGTAGGTAGTGTTCTCTGATCCAAATCATCCGTAGAGAACTTTCTTCTTGCGCTAGATTAACAACCAAGACCCTCAGGATACCTGATACACATTTCAATTTAAGCCCAGTACCATGCTCTGGCACCACAGACCATCCAGGTCAAATCCAATTCCTAAGAGTCAGCTCAACTATTTAGTTTGATCCTTGGATGACAACTCAACTCTCAAAGTCTCAACCTCAGTTGAACTGCGAATTCACTTCCTTGATTTCCATAGAGCATCATCAGCCCCAACACAAGTTCAAACATCTTTACCAGCCTAAGGCACACTAGTCCCCTAGGTCTTAGGGCCTTTGAACACACAAATCCAGTATGACATGGCCAGTGATGTCACACTACCTGGGCTTTCACACCAACATCTAGGCTCATCCAGAGACCTAGACCCTTAATTTTACATACCTGGAAATCATTTTATCCATTCTCAAATCAGATGATGGGTCTGATTACCTCTACCTCTGGGTCTACACATCAAATTCTCAGGTGAACCATTGTATCCTTCAATTCCACAATGATTCGCCACTACAACATAACCAAATAATGTATACATATAGTCCACAATTATCATATATCCACAATTAGCAAAGACTTTAATGTGTATACCACAAACAACCAAGTCATTCTCTATGACTTAAGGCAGCAACTAATGCCACCATCCTAGCAAAATCCATTTTTGCCAGGAACTGTAGCTCTGATACCAAAATTGTAACCCCCTCCGTAATTATATCCGAAATACGCGATTAAAATGAAATAGAGACCAATAATAATCAAATAACATTTACTAACCCATCACATGACGGGGTTTTGACAAATACCTTTCAAAATCATTTATAAACTTGGTCTCATATTCACATTTTGAATACAATTACTATACGAAGATAAATCATATTCATATAAATATCAAAGTGCACAACATAATCATCCCGGCAATCTCGGGTACATACCTTCGCTATAGATACATAGGGCACAATTGCCCATTACAATTCTTCAAATGGGGATTACACTATCTCATCTAAAATTCGTAACCCTATATTCAACCAAATCATATACAGTCTTCACAACTCATTGATAACCAATTACCAACTCTCATCTTGAAGGAGTCCTAACCACTCCCTTCACGAGCCACTTACTCTATCTAAATTGTTGGTAGGGGAGGGTGAGATTCGAGAGAATCTCAGTAGGGAAACATTATCAATATGAAGGCAAGATAAGTGTTTAATGCATGACATGTTTGCATCACATAACTCATGCACACATACAATGACAAATCTATAAGCTCAATGCTTCGAACGATACACATATAGCCATAACATATATTGAAACATAGATTCAAATCATTGATACATGTTCCACATAATCAAGCAAAGCAATAACATGCATCAACACATTAATATAGTTATCAGAGTATGCAAGAGATATAAGTTCCCTACCTTAAGCCTTTTATGCCTCGAAACGTGTGCCTCAATCTACATGCAAACAGCTCGGCGCTTTATATTTGATCCTACAATGTCAAATGTACTATTTAGACACTTCTATAGTATTTTTGGGGGTTATATGAGGTTATATTGAAAATTACTAAAATGCCCTTGGGGACCCGGTCCGGCTGTACTTTTCTCGAAATTTTGACATTCGCTATTCTAACATATTTCCACCCTAGGAATCCATTTCTGAACTTGAAATTATCAAATTCAATGTCAATTACAAAATTACCCTTGGCAGCCCCACTTTAAGGGTTTCAGGGGCATTTTCATAATTATGCTTTTTCTGCCTTTTCTAAAAAAGTGCCCAACTGTAACCCCACCTAATTTTTGCTCCTGAAATCAATGGAATCATCAAATCATTGAAAATACAACTCTAAGACCCATTTCTAGAGCTGGCCAAAATTCTCAAGTATTCCAGGGAAAATTGGGATTTTTCGGTTTCAGCTCCATAAACGCATTCCTTTCTACTCCTAACTGCTTTATTGATTATTCCATTAGGTTACAACTACCATTTAGTATCAATTTTTGTAGCATAACAGCCCCATACACCCATTTTCCATCTTTGAAAACAATGACAATCCGGTGAAATTTCATTGATTAAATTGTCCATAGCAGCTAGAATAGTCAATACACAAGAGTTTGGAGGTTACCTCAAGCTTCCACTAGCTTTTCTCAAAAGTGGATGAAACCCTAGCCCTTCTTAACCATGAAAATTGAGCTTCCAACACCTTAAAGAATATGAAAGAAAAGCTTAGGAACAAGGTTATACGCGTTAGGAGCTAGATCGTCGGAGAAATCAACTTACCTTGTGAGATTTCTCCTCTTTCTCTCTCTAAGAGCTCTCAACTTTCTCTCACTAGTTTTAGCTGGTTCAGCACGTCAAAAATGAGAGCTGAAGATGATGGGAAAATATTTAATTCCATGCTGATGTCATCTTTTATTTCGATGATGTCATAATTCCCATATTGGGATTTTCTAGCAGATTTTCTGCCCAAACTTTGCAAAATCATAACTAATTCTAGAAAATTTGAAATGAGGTGATTCCAAATCCAAAATGATAGGTATTTAAGTCCTTTTCATAGGAAAAATATTGGACATTACTGAAAATCAATAAAAAAAATTCCAGAATTACATAAAACACATCACTGCCCCAAAACAGAGTTCAGTTTCCATCCCAAATTTTGGACAGTCATATCTCCTAGCTCACAAAACAAAATGGCACAAATTATATGTCCATTTTGAAGCTTGGGATGTGAAATTTAGGACCAACAAGTTTCATAAATTTTAGACACCATTTTGTCATTCAAAACGTTCACAAAAACTGACTGCCCAGAATATAGTTTCACTGGACAGAATTTCAGATTTTGCATCTTTGCTTCCAATGGTCCCATTTTCATACCAAACATCATTCCCGCATAAATTTTCATAAGGAATCCAATGGAAACACCAAATCAATCAAATTCACATCACATTGACATGTTTTCACAACAATCTCAACAGGTCGACACAATTCACATTTCAAAACCTAACATTGCAACTTTTCCATTCCAAAGTTCCAAACCAATTTCAATGACATCAAAACACACTATGACACCATTTCCAACACAATAACCCATTCAATCCTTCCCTCTATTCTAATTCAATTTAGATTTTAATCCACAATTGAACTCAAATACAGGGTTTTGACACTACTCACAACACACACAAATCACATTCAAGTGACAAATCACATCATATTCTGCAAAAGGGTTATTTATCACTAACCACATCCACTTTTGGAGTCATTAACCCTTGATCACAATTTGGGATCTTGCTAAACCGGGGCTTAGCAATCCACTAATCTCAGGCTTATTCTCTAAGCTCAAGTCTCAAAAGTTAGGGTATTACACAACTTATCCTAGACAACTAAATTTTCTTGTCATAATTCTTTTTATATTTCCTTTTTTGGTATCAATTCTTTTTATATTTCTTTTAAATATGAAAAGTTCTTGAAGGACTTGTGTACTATAAAGAGAAAGTTTAAGCATGAAGGCAAGGTTGACTTAGGAGTAGTTGTCTCTTCTCTTTATCAAATGTCAATGCCAGTGACGTGCAAGGATCCTGGTAGCTTTCTCTTACCTTGCACTATTAGTGACATTAAATTCTCAGATAGCTTAACAGATTTGGGAGTAGCTATCAATGTTATGCCGAAATCAGTCTTCAATCAACTCAAGGGTGTACAGATTAAGCCCACAAATATTGTTTTTAGTACAAGTGTTTCATCCAAGAGGGGGGGTGAATTGGGTGATCATAGAAAATTCATTTTGTATATAAAAATTGATCAGAAATTTAAAGCAATTAAAAGCTAGGAGAAATATCACTGAAGTGTACACCAGGAGTTATACTGGCTCGGCCACAACCACTTTAACCTACGTCCAGTCCTCAGGGCTTCTTTGAGAGTTTCACTATATCATCCAAGATTCAGTGGGTTCTTGACATCTCAGTACACAACAAGTTCCTTTACTGGACACTCACTCCCCCTTACACGTTATAAACAAATCTCCAACTCAACGTTCCACAACCTCAAGTTGTCTCAATAATAGATATTGAGCTTGTAATTAAAATCTCTCTCACAGAGCAAATATATAATCACTAAAGTACAAAGAGTGAATATGAGAAACAGAGCACTAAGAATATGTTGATCGATGTATGTTCTTATGTTTTCAATCGTATATGTTCTTTGTTGAATGTTTCCATATTTATTGATGAGTTGTGATAAGCATTGGAACCATTTCAACATGTTTGTTAGAGTTGCATAGCTTCATTTGACCATTCTTTGAATTTGAAAAATAGACGTTATCGTAGGTGAGTGTTTCAGACGTTACGTTTGACTTTTCTCTCAAAGCATGATCTCTTCATTATTTCCCTACAAATAGACTCAGAATACTAATATAATGAAATGTTAATCATATAGATAACAAATCAATAAACAACATATTAAAATCATGTATTCTGGACTTCATTACTTGAGTGGTCACTCAAGTTATCAAGGGTCATCGCTCGAGTTATCTATTCCAAAACATGGTAGAGAGTGAAGTCAACGTTTCTGATTCCATCACTCAAGTGGTCGCTTGAGTGATTCAGGGATATCACTTGAGTGATCTCTTGCAATCCTTGGTAGAGACTTCACTGCCTTATTTCGTACCTGGTCACTCGAGTAACCTTGGTCATCACTCAAGTGATCCCTTGAGTGACAACTCTCAATTTTTGGTAGAGACTTTCTAGATGATTTTGGAATATATCACTCGAATTGTAATATCCTGAATTGTGATTAAGGGCTAATAATTTCAAAGTGATGTAATTAATGTTAATTAAACACTTATGAAGTAAATAATGTGAGTTGTGATGTAAAATGTGTTTGATGATGATAATATATCTGTCATGACAATCAGGGGCAAAATGGTAAATTTACTGACCAATTGGACTGTTACCAAAAAGAAAACTTATAGGTAACTTGAGATCAATGGCTAGGATTTGTTAAGCAAGAGGTGGAATCAAGTGTGGATGGGTTATATGGATTCATGAAGGGATACATGAGATTATGGCAAGTGTCATCATAAGGACCCTTAGATCAAAGTCAAAATTTCAAACTCATCTTCTCTTCCCTCTCTCCTTTAAGTCGGCTATGAGTGTGTGAGTGTGTGTGTGTGTGGAGAAAAATGACCCTCATGCATTCACCATCATTTCTCATCTCCTCTCTCTTTCCTTCCATTTTCGCTAAAGTTCAAGCAATAAAGAGAAAGAGAAGAGCTTGATTTTGGGTAGTTAATTGTCTCCCTATGCTTTAAGCCTCTTTATTAAACTTGTTCAAGAGATTGAGAGCTTCTTTGCTATATTTTCAGAATTTTGAAAAGTGATGATTTGGTGTTTGCACAAACTTGAAAGTTGGGGAAACAGAGATTTGATCTTACCAAGTTGAAGAGGTAAGAATTTGATACATTTTGGTATACTTATGGTGATTTTTGGTTGAGCTTTGTAAATTCTGGAAATTTTGCCCTAATTTCATGAGAATTAGATAATGAAAGAGTTTGTAATGGTATTGTGTAGAAGATGGTATTAGGATGTGTTATAATGTGATTAGTTTTGATTTAGGAATTGAATGAGGAAGTTTGGCAAATTGTGGTTTTGTGTGGCCTTGTGAACTAGAATTGAGGATGTGTTGATTGAGTAGAAATTGGGTTTTTTTGTAGTTACCAAAAGGTTCCTTGTGTCAAAATGAGTGAGAATGAACTTGGGCACAAGTTTGAGGACCATTGGTAGTGAAATGGGTAAATCTGGGAACATATCTTAGTTGCTACGATTTTTGGCTTCTGATGAATAATACTCAAGTGAGGGAGGGTTCACTCGAGTGCTGTGAGATATTTTCCCTTTTTCCCTTTGGTTTCACTTGGATTCTCAGGCAAAGCTCAAGAGTGCACTTTCATTCCCGTGAGTGATATAGGTTATCACTCGAGTGATCTTGGTTTCACTCGAGTGAAGGAGTAAGTTTAAGCTTTTGGGATTTATGGTTGCCCTCAAGTAGTCACTCGCTATGTCTCACTTTTTTATGCTAGAGTACATTTGAGGTCATTACTTGAGTGCAGCTTCCTGTGCTCGAGTAAGGGTGTGAGACATATTGTGGTTTGCTCTCGAGCAAACACTTCCAATGTGGCACTTTTGGGGACTCGAGTGAATTTGGGGGTCATCACTCGAGTGAAGTCATCCCCACTCGAGTGAGTGGACCAAAAATCAGTGTTTTACTTCATAAAAAGGGATCTTTGGGGGTAGTTATCCCAACCCTTTAGGCATATGTTTAAGCATCTTTTAGCCACCTAAAGAGTTTACATGAATACCAACTTAAAGTATTATATAATTAAGAACTTGGAAAAGAGATTGATCTATTATCCTTAATTTGGTTTATAGGATTTGACATCTTCCGTCCTCGTGAGTCCACTATGCCAATGAACGTCAGAAAGGAACAAGGTAGTGACTTTTTCTTTTATACCATATGTGATGCATTGTATGTGTGTTATATCATTGATTTGTGATGAATTTGTATGCTGCGACATTTGTGGATATGTGTAAACACCGCCATGCCAATAGTCCCTGAATTGCTAACAACAGTTTGGGTTAGGATGGTATGCATTCCTGACGATAAAAGGGGATGAGGATGGGGTATGATATGTGTGATTTTGTGAAAAGCCGAAAGGCTATTTGTGAAGGCCGATGGGCCAATTGTGAAAGCCATATGGCTATATGAGCTATAGGGCTATGTGTATGCACTGCTATACCAACAGTCCCTAAGTGGCTAACAACGGTTCGGGTTAGGACGTCGTGCCTTCTCAGCGGTAAAAGGGGATGAGGGTGGAGTGTGATTTGTGCTGCTGCTGCTGCTGTATGATGATTTTCTTACATGCTGTGTTCTTAAGTATGGTATAAATGATTTGTTACTACTGGGATTCTCTTGAATCTCATTCTTTCCTTTGACTAACATTTCAGACAGGGCAAGTGGCTCCAAGGAGAAGCGAACGACCGAGAGCGGTTAGAACCTTCTAGGGACATTTAAGTCGGGTCATGTTGGTTATTCATTTTGGATAGGGATTACTGTATGATATTTTTGAGTTGCAAATAGTTTTTGAATACATGTTGGCGTAATCCCCTAATTGGGAATTGGAACCCTATAGTTATATATATAGATGAAACCTGGGGGTTGCCAAGGATTAAGTTATACACTCTGATATGTGTGAATGTGAATTAACTGCATAGGTAATTATATTAGAAATTTGAAATTGAGACCAGGATAAGGAAAAGTTGTGAAAGATTTTAAGGAAAACCCTACTGAAAGGTAAGAAGTGGAAATGAATTTAAGTTATCCAACGGTCTCTAATCTATTTTAAATATGCATTATTGAATTATAGCTATGCTAATTAAGGCAGGGGGTTACACGAATGGTCACTTGAGTGGTCACTCGAGTGATCCCTTCTGAAATTTGCCAGAGATTCTTTCTCCTGTTCTGACTTCTTGTTCTTCTTCATCACTCGAGTGCCTACTTGAGTGATCTTAGTTTCTTTGTTCAAAACTCTTTTATCTATCATCAAAATCTTTTGTAAGATCATTCCAATCTTTGTCATCATCAAAACATATGGGATCTAATACTTGTTGCATGCCTTGCTGATTGACGTTGAACAGTTCCAAAAAGCATCTTGGAGGACATATTGGTTGAGGTAATAGATTTCATATTCCCTGTGGACTTTATGTTCTTGATATGGATGATGGTAGGTTTAGGAAGAAAGGACATTTATCTTTGATTTTAGGCAAGCCCTCCCTTAAAACTGCTAAAGCTATTATAGATGTGCATGCTGGTAGCCTTACTCTGTAATTTGCTAGTGAAACCATTAGATTTGATATGCTTGAATCTATAAGACATCCCCCTAATAATTGTGTTGAGATAGATGTTAATGTTATTAATGCTATTATGGATTATTCTATTATAGATCTTACATATACCATGCTTAGTAGATCCTGTGATATTTCCAGTTCAGATGATACTATCTCTTGTTCATGTGTTGAAATTGATAGTTGTGATACATGTACTGATTTTGATGTTGCTGATATTGATATTTTCACTAATGTTATCAAGAATATGAGACATTCTAGACATGATAATATTGTGCCTATTTATAGTATTAGTGATTCTAGTGATCATGTATCTACTACTTTTATTTATTCATATAGATTCCTCAATTACCTAGTGTGATTGATGTCATGAATAGAGTTGATTTATCTTCACTACCTGATTCTGAGTTATTGATTAGCATTGATCATGTTTTTTATGGGGAGATTTCTTATTCCAATTCTATCTTTTACATGAGTGCTACTGATGGCACTATTGCTATTGATTGTGATATTTGTTGATTCTTCTGCTTTTGCAGTTTCTACTCATACTCCCCAATGTGGGAAATTTTGCTCTTCTGTCGATGAATCTGTTGTGCAGGTTTCTAGTTGATTTATGTTGATTTGAAGCTGCTCATACTTTCAGTTGAGCAAGCTCCATCCTTAGAGTTAAAGTTGCTTCCTAACTCATTAAAGTATGCCTATTTGGGGAAGAACAATACACTTCATGTGATTGTAGTTAGTGGCATATCTGCTGATGAGGAAACCCGCCTCCTAGAGGTACTTAGATGACGGATGAAAGCTACTAGATGGACTCTTACTAATAACCCTGGAATTAGTCCAAATGTGTGCATGCACCGAATCCTGCTAAAAGATAGTGCCAAAGCTGTGCAATAGCTACATAAATGACTAAATCCATTAATCCTTGATGTGGTAAAGAAAGAGGTTTGTAAACTTATAGACCTCTTTCTATAGGTATAATCTACCATATTTTTGATAGCCAGTGGGTAAGTTCAGTTCATTTAGTTCCTAAGAAAATAGGTATTACTGTTGTTACTAATGATGAAGGTGAGCTGGTTTCGACAAGAGTCCAAAATAGTTAGAGAGTATGTATTGGCTATAGAAAATTGAATTTTGTGACTAGAAAGGATCACTATCCTCTTCCCTTTATAGATCAAATGTTAGAAAGACTAGTTGGTAGATCACATTACTGCTTTTTGGATTATTTTTCAGGATATTTCTAGATTTCTATTGCACATGAAGACCAAGATAAGACCACATTCACATGTATATTTGGAACCTTTGCATGTAGGCGCATACCATTTGGCAGATATAATCACTACTACAAAATATACTTATAAAGACCCTAAAGGACGTCCCTTTTTGAAAAAGGGACGCCCAAAATATTGGGCGGTGGCATATGTGTAATTATAGATCAAAATTGAAAAGGTTGGCTCGTCAAATAAAATTGACTCTCATGCCTGAATGTGTTTTAGACATCCACATGTTCATTGGGGACGTGTAAAGACAGTTTTAGACGTCCCCATCTTCATTGGGGACGTCTAAAGACTGTTTTAGACGTCCCCAATGAACATGGGGACGTCTAAAGACTCCCAGAAAAGCGTATGAAGATAAAAAAGAACACACATAAGACGTCCCCAGATGGCCTGGGGACGTCTAAAGCTTAACATTGGACGTCCCCAGACCATCTGGGGACGTCTAAAGATTCACATTGGACGTCCCCAGACCATCTGTGGACGTCTAAAGCTTATATTAGACGTGCCCAGCTGGTTTGGGGACGTCTAAAGGGTCCCTTTAGACGTCCCCAGCCCAGCTGTTTTGCTATTTTGCTGAATTTAAGACGTACCACATCAATTTTTAATCTTTTGCTTTTTTCCATTGTTTTGAGAAACATGAAATTCTCATTAACTCAAAAATATCAGTCCACAACTTGAAGCTCTGCAAGTGCCTAATATTTATACAACTATGAGGGGCGTATTGAGCAATACGACAATACTAAACATTGAACACAGAAACACAAAACGATAACACTAATATCAATATCCTAATTACAATACATCATAATTGTGTATGTTACTTGCCTTCACAACAAGGTGATGATTGCAATTTAAATTTTTTTAGTTGATTTGAAGATTGAAGAATCATTATCTAATTGTTTTAAATAATTAATTTGATTTGAAACAAATTTGCATTTGCAATCTTAATTTTTTTTTAATTTGATTTGATTTGAATAATATACTAATATTTTGTACTTATTGAATTATTTGAATGTTTTATTTGAAATACAATTTTCAAGATGATGTTTTGTTTCAAATTTGGTGATGATTTTGTTTGCTTTTTATTAAAATAAGTCCTCATCTCTCAGTTGATTTCAAGTTAATGGTGATGATTTTGTTTGCTTTTTGTTAAAAAGAAGTTAGTTGCAAAGAAAATTACAAGTTCTCTTTATAAAGAAAATTACTGTGAAAACTTGACTAATTTGACACTTCAGTCACTAATCAATAAAATTATATAAGAATTCATAATTTTATGGTATATTAATTTGTAAGTTGTAATGCAACATTGTATTTAACTAGTAAGCAGCACATTCATCAAGGAAGTTCTCAACTATACTTGCCAATAATGTTTGTGGACTTTTCAAGCATGTAAATAATAGGAGTAGACAAAAAGTTACGGTTAATGCAATGTAATCTTACCAATTAATGACTATTATACTATGAGCCCTCAATTCCTCAGCCCCAAATGCCCTTTATAAATTCCCAAAAATTCCCACACGTGTCTCTTGTAAATACACAGTTGATTTGTAAATTCCCACATATCTCACTTATGGTACATATCTGATTTAATATTTTGATTTCTAAAATATAAGTGTATTCTGTTTGTGCTTGGTGCTAGAAGCTAAAGTTTAGTTTCATTTAAATTAAGCTGAGATGGTTTGTTATTTTGATTTTGGGATGTCTCACTTTTAAGAGGAAATGCTGCCAAAATTTTGAAAAACATGCGTGTAAAAGGCAATTCCCCGTGTTTTCAATTATTCTAAACTTGAGTGTAAATGGAAATGGCATAGGTGGTAATAAAATGGATCATAGTTGGATGAATGCTCTGAGAACAAGTGAAGAATATGAGAATGGGGTTGAAAACTTTATTGAATTTGCTAGAAGGAACGTTCCAGCAAAAATGGGATGTATTTTTGTCCCTGTGTCAATTGTTTAAATGAGAGAAAACGGGATGTTGAAGTTATAAAGGATCACCTACTTTGTGATGGAATAAATCTTTGATACACAAGGTGGATATGCCATGGTGAGGAAGTAACTGATTGTCCGTCGCACAAGAAGGAAGCTGTGGATGTCATAGATGAAGATAAAATGGAGAGAATGATTCACGATGTTGAGGTAGAATCCTTTGCGCAGTCGCATGAATATGACAGGCTGCGGAGTGATGCAGAGACACCGTTATACCCTGGGAATAAGTACACACGGCTCACAGGAACATTACATTTGGTTAACTTAAAAGCAACTTGTGGGTGGACCGATAGTAGTTTCACATTGCTTCTTGAACTGTTGTGTGATATGTTTCTAGACGATAATGTACTTCCAAATCGTATGTATAAGGCCAAGAAAATCTTATCTACAATGGGTATGGAGTATAAAAAGATACACGCTTGCCCGAATGACTGTGTACTGTACAGAAAGGAGTATGAAGGTCTGAGTGAGTGCCCTAAGTGTCAAACCGCATGATACAAAGTGAAGAAAGATGGTGGTTGTGGCGATAGGATAACTAAAAGGCAACCTGTAAAAGTTTTGTGGTATCTTCCAATAATACCGTGCTTTAAGCGTTTGTTTGGCACTACAAAAAAGGTGAAGAAGTTGAGATGGCATTCGGATGACAGAATATCTGACGGAAAATATCTTCGGCACCCAGCTGACTCTCCATAGTGGAAGAAAATTGATGAAATGTTCCTTGAATTTGGCAACAAGCCGAGAAACCTTCGGCTTGGGCTTTGTATAGATGGCATCAATCCGTATGGAACTCTTAATAGCACACACAGTGCGTGGCCAGTACTCCTTGTAATATACAACTTGCCTCCCTGGCTTTGTATGAAACACAAGTATGTGATGCTTTCTATGATGATTTCTGGACCAAAACAGCCAGTAAACAATATCGATGTCTACTTGGTGCCTTTGATTGAGGACTTGAAGAAGTTGTGGGAGGAAGGCGTAGATGTGTTTGATGCATATAAGAATGAGTCCTTCAAGCTATGTGCAATGCTTTTCACCACCATAAATGACTTTCCTGCATACAGAAACCTCTCAGGATACAGTGTGAAGGGGCATAAAGCATGTCCGATCTGTGAGGCAGACACTCACTTCCACCAACTTAAACATGGAAGAAAAACGGTCTACCTTGGTCACATGAGGTTCCTTCCTAGGTTCCACCCGTATCGTAGGTTAAGAAAGCGTTTTAACGGCTTGCCGGAGCATGGAATGGCAACAAAGGCATTAACTGGAGAGGAAGTTTACAGTCGGGTTGAACGTATCAATGTCTTACTCGGTAAGAATCAGAAGACTTCAGGTAAAAAGAACATATGGAAGAAGAGATCAATTTTCTTTGATCTTCCATATTGGCGTAGTCTTGACATGAGACACAGTATTGATGTAATGCATGTGGAGAAAAATGTTTGTGATAGCCTTGTCAGTACACTTTTGCACATTCCAGGGAAGACCAAGGATGGGATTAATGCGAGACTAGACCTTATTGATATGGGAATAAGAGAACGGTTACATCCACAGCTAAGAGATGATGGTAGGAGGGCATACATAGAGCCAGTAGCGTATACACTATCAAAAGAGGAGAAAAGAAGTTTGTGTGGGTGTTTGCATGAGATTAAGGTACCACAAGGATATTCTTTGAATGTGAGAAGGTGTGTGTCAATGGACGATTTGAAGTTAGTGGGAATGAAGTCCCATGATTATCATGTGTTGATGCAACAACTATTACCAGTAGCTATTAGAGGGATTATGAAAGATGAAGTTTGAAGCACTGTGACAAGATTGTGTGTTTTCTTTAATGCTATCTGTAACAAAGTCATTGACACTGAAAAGTTGGATGAACTAGAAGTTGAGGGTTATATCATTTTGTCCCAATTAGAGATGCACTTTCCTCCTTCATTTTTTGATATAATGGTGCATTTGATAGTTCATTTGGTAAGGGAGGTAAGGCTCTGTGGTCCAGTTTACCTGAGGTGGATGTACCCTTTCGAGTGATACATGAAGATCTTAAAAGGGTACTATAAAAATCCCTATCGACCAGAAGCCTCAATAGTTGAAAGGTATGTTGTTGAAGAGGCTATGGACTTCTGCAGCGATTATCTATCAGGGAAGAAGGAACAATCTCAGCATGAAGAGGGGAGGAGCAAGGGAACACGAGGACTGAAAGTGAAGACTATGCCTCATGAAGAGGTGTTGCAAGCACACCTTTATATCCTGAATAACATGGCAGAAGTTCAACCGTACATAGATGAACATAGAAAGAGATTGAAGAACATGAATCCGAGGAAGAATGACATGTAGATTACTATTAAACAAAATAAGACATTCATTCAGTGGTTTGAGGAAAAGGTTTTGCATGAGACCGGTGTGACTGGAAGAGTGGCTAGCCTGGGGGTCTTCGTTTCAGATCATTACTTGGAGCGGTTATGATATAAACGAGTATTCTTTCTACACAAAAGACCAAGATGACAAGAGTACCATGCAAAATAGTGGGGTGATGGTAGAAGCTGAAGCCATGCACTTTTCCAGTTCGAAAGACAAAAACCCCATATTAGCATCCATGGCCTATTATGGAGTGATAGAAGAAATATGGAAAATCACTTACAACAAGTTCAAAGTTGCTTTATTCAAATGTAAGTGGGTTAGCAATAATGCTGTGGTAATAGATCAACAATTTGGATTTGTCTCAGTTGATCTTGAAAGAGTAGGTTATAGGGATTAGCCCTTCATTCTAGCAAGCCAGGTGAAACAAGTGTTTTATGTCACAAATCCCGTAAATAAAAAAATTTCCATTATACTTCAAAGTAAAAACCAGAAGCATGGTGATCTGACCTTCAACCTTGACGACACACCACCTTTCACAATTAATCCACCTACAACAAATGAAGTAGAATTGGTAGATGATGAAGAATATGCAGTAAGAAATGATCATGGTGAAGGAATATGGGAAATAATCTAGAGTAAATTGCAGACGCTCTCGTTCACACAGAAGCTACTACCCACCATAATCAGCAAATTCCACAGCATTTGTGTAGGGTGACTATGACGTGTGTTTGAGAGGGGGAAGAAGGTATAACCATCCCTATTCCTGATGACGAGGTTGCCACGATCGCTCAGGCGAGAGGATCTTTCATCCTTTGGCCTGCACATCTTATTAGCTTGTTACCACCAACACCTCCAATGGTATGGAACTACCTCACTTTTACTTGAGATATGTTGACATCCTACTAACAATATGTGTTTTTATGTTCTAAAAGAACAAGCAGGAAGCAGAGAAATGACCTTTCTTAGCACGACAGCAGCATATCTATAAAGGCATTCGCCAGATTGATTTGCATATGCCTACAGGGATTGTGGGCCAGGATTTAGAGTATCACTTCACAATTGATAAACAAGATCTTAAACAGTTCATTAAGTTCGAGGAGCTAGATGTTGGATGGGGCAAATTTGCAATCCTGTAAGTTTTTTATTTCTCATTTTTCCTTCATTTAGTTAAGTTGATTTTAACTAGCTAATACATTCATCATTCTATTATAGCTCCTTCCGCGTATATGCATTGACTCTCAGAGAGTTTATTTATATGGATTCTTGTCTCCTGCATATACGACAAGGATTGGGAATACATTGAAAAGAAGGACGAACTATGTGGGCTTCACATTGGCAGAGGACGAGTATCGTTGTTATCTAGTACCGATTGTTCAAGGGTACGCATTTTAATTTTGTGTATTTGAGATTTTTAATAAATAATTGCCTTGCCATCTAACTTCATTTTAATCTGTATATGTTGTGATAGTTATCACTGGAGTTTGTGTGTTCTCTGTCCTCAGTCCCACGTTGTTTACTGGTTTGATTCCTTAAATAGAAAACCAGACAAAGAAACTAAAAGCGTCTTCAACACGTAAGTTATTTTTTTGTATTTCATTGCTTCTTGATTCTTGACTTAATGAATTATTCTAATTTATGTTGATTTTCATTTTAATGATAGGGCATGCACGACGTATCGAGCGCTTGGCGGGCCACGCAAACCAAGAGGTGGCAAAGATCCGAGATGGTTGTTTCCAAAGGTACGTAGTTGCAAATCAAGTTCTTTTGATTGACGGTCGTTTTAGATATGCCTTTATTGATTTTAACCATTTGCTTTTGATTTATAGTGCCCTCGACAACCTGGCGGCTGGGAATGTGGATATTATGTCTTACTTTATATGTTTAACATCATTCAAAGTGGCATTACGACAGATTTTGAACAAGTAATCGCTTCTTCATTCTCAGAGGATAATATTCTTGGTGTTGTAATTCAATGACAATTCATTCACTTCATTCATTATTTCATCTAAGCTTATTTTCTAATTTACAGGTTTTTTGACACTGAAGATGCCTACTCATATGAAGACCCAAATATGATCAGAGACTTTTTGGTTGGACATCTTCTTCAACATATACCAGAAGAGTAAAGTCTTTAGTAGTTTGTGTAGGACATACTTTTGTGGTAGTACATAAAATTAGCGTTATTGTTATTGGATATAGATTGGATTTAGTCTTGGTTATTGTACAAACTGGGGACTTGGATATAGATTGTTGTGTAGTTTGTGTTGTTTGAAAGTTTGTGTGGCATGTAGTAGCCTTGGGTTGATCACTGTGTTTGTTGTTGTTTCCATTCTGCTAAACTACTGTTGTTTTATTCTGTGGTTGGAATCCTATTTCTGCAGTTTACATTTTCCAGACAGTGCAATATATAAAAAGTCCATTTAAAAAAAAATTCAACGTCCGTAATAAAAAGGGACGTGGTAGAGTGGGTGGCGACACTTTAAACGTCCCCAGAGAAAATTGGGGACGTCTAAAGGCCACATTAGACGTCCCCAGTTGGAACTGGGGACGTCTAAAGTCTGCCTTAGACGTCCCCAATTACACTGGGGACGTCTAAGGTCCACCTTAGACGTCCCCAGTGTAATTGGGGACGTCTAAAGTCTGCCTTCCACGTCCCCTGTTTTATGGACATTATTGACGTTTTTTTCTACGACCCTCAGATAGACGTTCCTCTGTTTTCAGACGTTAAAAGGCCAAAAGAAGGGACACTAAAACCCTTTTTTCTAGTAGTGAATGCACTAAGCACTTTTCAATGTTGCATGGTTTCCATCTTTTCTGATTTTCTAGACCATTGCATGGAAATTTTCATGGATGATTTAACTGTTTATGGTGATTCTTTTGACATATGCTTAACTAGTTTGGATTAGGTTTTGGAAAGATGCTTTCAAGTTTGGACAAGGTGTTTTAAGAAAAGCAACCTATATTTGTTACAAAAAACCAACATAACTAACATCTTTAATCTACTTAAATTAGTCAACTAGCTCTCATATTAAGGACCAGAGATAATATAATATGATTATACTTCTGGTTTCTGCAAATGTTAAGCAGATATGCATGAAAAGTTCACAAAACACAACGATTTTTTTTTTTTGATAAACTAACAGAACATAACAATTAAAAAAACAGAAGAGAAAAGGAAAACTAAGAACTCATGCCTACAAAATTGGGGCGGGGTACGTGCTACTCTTTTGGTGCTGCGCCCTCACTACTCCGCATTTATTTTCTGAACTAATTCATTTATAAATAATACAATTTTGAGAGGCTTTAGTATTAAGGAAAGGACAAAACTTATATCCAGTGCCTTATACCCAGTTCCTTCAGTTCACCAATCAAACAGTGACACCTGGACATTTTTGACACATCAGCAGTAACCCCGTTACCCAATAGTCCCTTCTTCTTCATTTTCTCTTCTTCGGCTGGTCGAACCCTAAGCATCTCCAACAGCATTCCAAAAGCAGATTTGGCAATTGTATGTTGTGCTATAATTATTAAACTGAAATCAATTTTCATAAAAACTTTATAGTCTTTTTCACCATTTTTATGTTTTTTATACAAGAAAAATCTTTTTAGTAGCACGCTATTTTCATCTCTTCGAAATTTGAAGGAACAAACGAATCTGTCAACATATGTATCCCAAAAAACCGAATCTGTCAACATAAACTTAAGTAATTATAACCCTTTCATAAAACTAAAACATATATATTTAATTATAAAACACTAATTATAATAGAGCAAAAAGTTAAATAAATTATTTGATTAAAAAGAGTTAAATAACTTATATATATTTTATCTTAATTGTTCCTGTATTTATCATTATTCATCAAACTAATTTACTAAACTTATTAACGCGATAAAGATGTTGGGAAGATAGATTTTTGGCAAAATGACAGAAAAAGAACTTGGAAAATATAAATGACAGAATGATGCTATAAATATTGATAATCCCATTAAAGTGTTAGAGCCTAAATTGGGACTTTGAATTAGAACCAAATGACTAAAATGAACTTTAGCAATGGAAAAGAAATAAAAAGAGAAGAGAAAATTGGCATCCAATGAATTGCATGAAATCAGTCATCATAGATCAAAAGATTTAGACCTTTTTACGTTCCTCTTACTGAAATTTTCTCGTGCCTCCTAATTTGCAACAACAATTTTATCATAGTCCCTTCAAGGAGTGGATGAACATGAACCTCGGAACCAGCAACCACAATCTGTTATGGTGTGTCACTTAGGGTTCCTCAATTGAAAATTATAGGACGCAAGAAATCATAACCTCTTTAGTTAGTAAACCATTTAAGCCCATAGACTTGCTAATGGAGTCTTTTCTGAGTGATAGATATTAGAACAGGAAGGCACATGGCTTATTATAGACGATTAAAAACAGAAGGAATGATTAAAAATTGATGTGTGTGTAGAGTGAGAGGGACTCGGTTTCAATGTTAATCACTGTGCTTAGCTCTCCCAACTCATCATATATGTGCCGTCATATTTGATTTAGATGGTCCAGATTTCAGTTTTTAGAAGTCTATATTTTTCAATTAAAATTTTTTTAATGTGTATAAAATCTAAAATAAAGATAATCTCTTTACTATTATTTTTTCAAAGAATGATTTTTTATTTATAAAATCATCATTTTAAAAAATCTCAAATCTGGACCGTCCAAAATCATATCTGAACAGCCCAAATTTTATGAGTTGAGAGAGTTAAGTACAGTGTTTAGCACTAAAACAGAGGGAGAGGTGGTGGGATATGGGATAAGAAATATATAGGGTTTAGTTAGGAGATCTAGGGTTATCCATTGGAATTATTAAATAAGGACATTTTTTTTCCAGATTTGGATTTAAATTTTAAATTTAGGATTTAGATTTAAATTTGAATTGTTATTTTATTATTTTCTAGTTCTCTATAAATAGAGCTTAGGGGTTCTTAGTTGTAATACGCTTTGATAGATCAATTGATTAAGAATTCTTTTTCCCTCTCCTGATAATGGAAATGATGCTGATAATGGGAATGATGATGAGTAGCGCTGTGGCAACGAACATAGGGAACCCACCAATGAGCTGTGGAACACATAGGGGTTGGATGCTCACCCAACAAGCCACATCAATGCCATAAACCTCCTGTCAATCCTTACCATCGAGGTTGTGAGAAGGTAACATGTTGTCGTAATAGTCCACCCTACCTATGACTCTCTAAACTATGAACGTTAAATCATAAACACCATCCCCATCGAGGTTGTGAGAAGGTAATATGTTGTCGTAATAGTCCACCCCACCTGTGACTCTCTAAATTATAAACCTTGAATCATAGGCACCATCCCCATGCCCTCTCATATGTTTCATTTCACCCTCACTCTTCTCCATCACCTTCTCAATTACCCAACTCTCAATTTTGCAAATATGAGAGGCTTATTAATTAGCCGAAATAATAATTTTCCATGTTTCCACATCTTGGCAATGTAATATCATATTCACTTTTCATGGCCCTCTGTATCGCCGTCTCATACTATTCATAAGTTTGACGTATATGTTTGTTATCTGCCAACTCTCTCCCTTTCTTACTTTCTTCACTTTGTTATGCACTTTTAATTCCCCAAATTATTATCAAACTAATCTTAACAACATTTTAATGAAGTAATTAGCGAATCAATTTTTATACGTTCCAAGTCTTTTTTTTAATTGTTCTATCATCATTGCCTGTCGAATTTTAAAACAGAAAAAAATATCACATTTAATATAAGAGTAATTAAAATCCATAACTATATATTCCAGTTCCACAGCCCGTAATAGGCACTGCCCATGGCATCCAGTTTCGGTAGAAAATAAAATATGTGGAATCGAAGTGTGTTTCTGGTTGGAGTACGGCGAGAGAATCAAAGTGCACTTCATTATTCGCGTTGGTTAAGCTGTTCTCACTTTCCGTCGCAAGAATCTGAAAAATTGTAAAGTTTTATTTTATGAAAAAAAGTACAAACAAAGTCACAAAAAAGGGTATAATTCTTTTTAAATAATCATAAAAATTTACCAAAGAAATGATAAAGGTGAAGGGAGTTGGATTGTGACTAAAAAGTGGTTTCGATGGTAATGACGGGGAAAAGGCAATGAAGACTTGGGCTGTGGCCTAAGGTACCCAGAATTCAAAACTTCCCAGTGTTATCAAATCGTTGTTAACGATTAAAAAACATAACAGGATAGTTAGGAAGCCATTCAAGCCCATTTGGTTGGACTTTTGCTGGTTTTGGAAAAATATGCATGTTTCTCATTTTTCCAAGTTCTTAAGGTACAATTGCGTCATGTAAATTGTTAATATGGAGTTGGTAAAATGGATTGAAAAGTTGTTTATAGCTACTCAAATTTAGGAACTTTGCCCACAAAATCCTCATAGCGGGACTGAATTTTTCGTCAAATGTAAATTAATAATCCGCATTGAGTAAATGTGATTGAATGGTTGTAAATAACTACAAAAGTTTAGAGACTAGGAATGGAAATAGTTAGGGGCCTACGGCCTAGCCTAGCGTATTTAGTAAATATGTCAGACTCAGGCTCAAGTCTATTTTCATAAGGCATAGCCTATAAGCCTACATGCCTAGCCTATTTAATTTTTTTAATTTATACTATTTTATAAGTATATATAATATCATATAAATTATTTATAAATTTACCAACTGAACTTTAATTTTAAGTTTCACATCCCATCGTCATTACATTCAACCATTACTTTTACATCAATCATTCACCTTACCTCTCTTCTCTTCAATCACTCGAGATGGTGACACTAACTCACTCACCCCTAACTTAGTCGTCCACTGACATATAATAATTGCTATGAGTTTATTTTAATTCCTAATGAAATATTATAATCTTAGTAAGAGAAGTTTGTTCAATTTATGTTGGAAGAGTAAAAGATGTAAATTCTAGTTTTACATGTTGCTTGTTATACTTGGTCAATTTTTTAAAAAATATATATCTCATTAGTCAACAGATAATTAGTTTTTCTTATTCCTTTTTGCTCGAACAATTGTTGTTACTAGACATTCTTTTCTTTTTCTTAGTAAGCCCTAATATCACGATGAGAATGGATGTTAAGCTTTTAAGACATAATGTAGGATTGTAAATAAGTATGAATGGTTATATATGAATTTAGATGCATATGCTTTAAAGACTATTTAAAGGCATACATTTTAAGTAGGCCTTTAAATAGGCTTCAAGCCTTGTTAGGCCTTTTGAAGGCCAAGGCTCAGGCCTAAAAAAACCTACATATAAGCTCAAGCCTAGGCTCTGACTTTGAATCTCTGTTGCAAGCCCAAGCCTATTTAGGTAAAGTCTAGTCTAACCTATTTTCACCCCTATTAGAGACTTTGTAAATATCCAACCTGCAGGATTAAATTTCATGTCAAGTGTAAATGGCTGATCTAAATTGATTATAACTAGTTACAAAGTTGTTAACACATGATGAAGTTTAGGAAAGGGAAAATCCCATATAAAGCTACTTAAAATAGAAAAAAATTAAATTAGGTTAGTAAATTCAAAAAATTCTTAATTAAGTCATTAACCCAATTTAAGATTTTAAAATATGGGTAAAATAACTTTAATGTCCCCCCTTTCTTCTTTCCCTTCTTAAAAGAAGTTTATTGCTATATGACTTTATTGCTCTATATATATCAATATCAATATTAATATATAATCAAATAAAATATAATTTTTCTAAATCAAAGGAATTTTTTATGCTCTAGAAGGATCATAACAAATAATTCAAAAAAAAAAAAAAGGAACCATGATACGTACCAACTAAAAATCATTTAATTAATATTAAAAATCAATTAAAAAAATTGATTTCTTCAACCAAAAATCATTCAATTGATATTAAAAATAAAAACAATAATACAAAATTTGAGTTTCTTAAAAAAATAATGAGGTTATTTTTATCAAGTGAGACAAAAGAAAAAGGAAAGAATAATAATAGCCAACTTTAGTTTGCAAAAATCAATTGAAATAAAAACTATTTGTTACCAACAGTAATCTAAATAAACTCTAAATAATTTTCCCTAATGCATAAATGTGAATTTCTCAAAAATAATTTAGTTAAGATTTCACTTTTTAATATGAATTATTAATTCTATTAGCACTACAAAAAAACATGATATTACTGACGGAATTGCCCATGGAATTATTTTTGTTCGTAATTTCCAATGGTTTACCAATGAAAAAAAAATCTGTGGGTAATTATCGAGGGATTAAAGATGGAAAAAATTTCATCGGTAAATACTGATGGATTACCCATGGAATTTTTTCCGTCGGTAATTATCCACGCCTTACCCACGGAATTCCGTCGGTAACGTGGGTAATTTGAATGAGAAATTACCGACGGAATTCCGTGGGTAAAGCGTCTCTAATTACTGACGGAAAAAATTCTGTCGATAAATATTGACGGATTACCCACCGAATTTTTTCCTTCGCTATTTACCCACGCCTTACCCATGGAATTATGTGGGTAATTTTAAGGAGAAATTACCGACGGAATTAATATGATGTTTGTAATTGGTTTTAGATACGGAATTCCGTGGGTAATTTCTGTGTGGAATATGCTGTTTTTTATTAGTGTAGACAGGCGAGAAACTTTGATATACTTCTAAGGATATTTTAGATAAAAATATTAAATGCACTTAAAATTTCATAAAATGCTTATTGAAATATAGAACTTTCCAAGAAAAACTTTATATATGAAATAAATATAGAAAAATTTATAATTAATATATTTATTTAAAAAATAATGTTTTATTGTGACATATATTCTTTCTTTCTTTCTTTTTAAAAAAATTTGTTCATGTTAATAAAATGAAATCCTTGCTTAAAAATATTGTAAGCTTTTGTTCTTACAATGATAATTAATATATTTAAATTATAGATGAATCATATTTTGTTTTATTAAATATTAATCTTGATATATATATATATATATATATAGAAAAACACAAGTCACAAAGTAATGAAACTCTTTAAAGTGGAGAAAGACGGGGACATTAAAATCATTTTACCAACATTTTAAAATCCTAAATTAGGGATTTGTTAAATTTACCAACTTGATTTAGAATTATCCTATTTTAAATAGCTTTATATGGGATTTTCCCTTTTGGGAATGGTTAATACCTGATTAAGTTTAGGAATATAAATTTATATTCTGAAATTGGTAGGATGGGTTGGAAAGTTGTTAATAGCTATTCAAGTTTAGGAGTTGCATTTGCAAAAAAAAAAAAAAAAAAAAAACATGATTATTTGTCATTTTCCAAGTGTTCAAGTTGAAATCACGAAATCCGTAATAAGTAGTCTGTAATAAATTCGAATAATCATTATTATTTAATGTCCATTTAATGATTAATATTATGAAAGAATAATCATTAACATTTAATTTCTATTTTCAAATTCAATCAACTGGGAATTAAATGGGAAGAATATCCTAATAAATTTGAATAACTTGGAAACAGGATGAGTAATTGTAATTTGCAGTTATTAGGTCAAACTTTCTAGAGTAAAGGGAAATTATCTAGGGAGAATCCTAATTTAATGCTTCCGAAATAGTGAAATCTAAATTTAGGCCTACATTTTGAACAATTTCCTAATTAGGCTGTGTGGCCTAATTAGGGATTTTAGAATGTTGTTGAAAGACTATAATGCCTCTATTCAGTTGAAAAATGAAGATTTTTAATATGTAGATTTCCATATACTTATAACCCGAACGCTATAAATCATTGGAACACACACACACACACATGCAATATATATATATATATAGATATAAGGTTGACAGTTGCTTAATCTTGCCGGAGATTGAATTCTTAGAATGTTGAAAACTAATATTGGTGATCAATTAAAGACATTGATCTTATTAGAAAGCTGCTTTTGTAGCAGTCAATACATATGGAGCTTGTTTCCGTTTAAAATGAATTTCCATAATGCTTGAAACTTTTGGCCTTTTACTTAGCTAACCAACTAGACAACAATGAGAATCAATCAAGAATTTCACAAACACCCAAATTGACAGACGTTTGAATCTGTCAAATGCCAAGAGGCCTTGTTGATTCCCAGGGCCACAATGTCAGGCATAGGTGTCTTAATATTTTAATAGTTCATATTGTTTCATATGTGCACCGTCTTTTTCCTTTTTTTGTTTGGTAAGAAACTGATTGATCATATATCACAATAAAAAAATTGACACTTCCATCAGAAAAGAGACAGAACTCGATGAGTGAAGGGTAACGATAAGAATTATCACCACACCCCATCCAATTCATCCATAGAAGTTCAAGAGTATTCTGGAAAATATCTTCGAATTGATCTCAAGTTTGGAAACTTAAAAACATGCTAACTGGGAACTGGCATAGTTTGTTGATTCGAAAAAATACCAATAAATCGATGATTTTGATTAATGGTAAGGAAGGAAATCCCAAAACGCTGTCAGGAAGAAAATCAAATTTCTGAGATTGATAATAATTATTCCACATACATCCCATATACATGGTGAAACATTAATGTTTTATTAGAAATTGTTAGAACTTACCTTTTAATGTTGTTGCAAGTCAACTAAAAGTTAAGATCACAATGATTCCAATGATTTAAAGAAGCATAGATTCTAGCTTTAGGGTTAAAACTATATGGGAATTTACATATTAAAAATCTTCATTTTTTTTAACTGAATAGGGGTATTCTGGTCGTTCAATAACATTCTAAAATCCCTAATCACGCTATTATATATTCTTTAAGATTACTTAACAGTTCTTTACAAAGAACCATTATATATTCTTTAAGATTACTTAATAGTTAAAAATAATAACCATCATATATAATAAAGCAATATTCTAAAAAATATCAAATGTACGGAGGTGGGAGTCTATAAAAAAGTTATTTGACAATATATTACAGTTTTTCGTAAAAAAACCGTTAAGTATGATTTAATTTAAAAGGTGAGATTCTAAAAAAAATTATTTGACAATATATGATGGTTCTTTATAAAGAATCGTTAAGTATCATGTAATATAAAAAAAATATTTGACAATACATTACTATTCTTCATAAAGAATTGTTAAGTAATTTAAAAATATATTAATATATTCTTTATTGATATATTAATTAATATTATGAACAATACATTATAGTTCTTTACAAAGAACCGTTAAGTATTCTTTCATCTAAAAAGGTGGGATTCTGAAGAAAAGTTTATTTAATGCAACTCTTCCAATTCCTTCTTCAAAGGTTTTTAGCTTCCCTAGTAGTCTCGCTCTCTTCTTTCCATGGGTTTTAATCTGCCGCTATGGGTTTTGTAACATCCCAAATTTTGGGAGTAGAGGCTTAAGAATAAGTCTAAATTAGGTAGATTGCTAGCCCTTGGTTATAAATTATGGGTCATTGGAACAATTTGCAAACTTACAATGTGCTGCTAGTGTGATTTTCTACGAGGCAATGAAATTGTCATGTATTTTTAGATAACCAAATGATGTCCAATGAATGTGAAATTTTCCAAAATAAAAGTAGACATATATCATGCTTTAATTTGATAGGTCATGTAAGTCATTTGGACCTGTACACTGAGAGTTATGTATTTTTGAAGTTAGCCAAGTAAAATTGACAAGTTTATGTGGCAGTATCTAATGAATGGTAATTCTGAAATGTTGTATGTTCAGTTGGCTAAAGGAAATATTTTTCCTTAAAAATAGACTTAGTAAGGATCACATAGCTTTTGGAACCACAACAATTAAACATCTATAAATAAAGATATGAATTTTCAAAGTTTGATAAAAATTCTATCAGCTTTTAAGCAAGGTGTGAAATTAACAAGGCGATGGCAAAAATGTATGGGCAAAATAGTCATTTGGTTAAATTAAATCCACAACCCATATTTTTCCCTTTTTCTTGTATGTGGGATGTCCATAAAGTTGGGGGTAAAGGAAAATTTGTAACATCCCGAATTTTGATCACCAAAATTCCTTATATTCAAGAGAATAAAATGGTGAATTAAAGAGCTCATGAAATGACAAAACCAAGCAATTAGTGATTCCACACAACATGATTATGCTTGGAACACAAATAGTAAACATTTGAATTTGTTGCTGGTGAAATTTCTTACTACGCAGTAAGTTTGTCATGTGGTTTTGTATGACCAAATTATGACAAAAAATTGTGAAATTTTACAGGATAAAAGTAAACATCATAAGCTTTAATTTGATAAGTAATAGGTAATTTTTGGAGCCATATGCAAAGAGTTATGAATTTTTAAAGTTAGCCCAAGAAAACTATCTATTTTCTGGAATAATGTCAAAAAACTTAAATTCTGGGAATTTTTAGCTTCCAATTGGCTAAAGGCTATATTTTTTATTGACACTAGACTCAATAAGGGTTTCAAATCCTTTGAAATCACTCCAATGCGATGTCTAGAAATAATGTTGTGATTTTTCAAAATTTGGGCAGAAAATCTGCCGAATTGCCACTAATCCGAAAATGAAAAAAAAATGTGATGGTAAATGTTGTAATTATGGGATAAATTAATGTCAGCCTATTTTGCTTCTCCTATGGGCTTGGGATGTGAACTTGGGCTAACCAAAAGGGAAGAGAATTAGTTCAAGTTTAATAAGATCATATGACACTAATTACATGAAGATAAGCTCAAGTACCAATTAGGTCATAAAAGTCAAATATTTGGAAAATAAAAATTAGAGAAAGTATGAGAGATAGTTATGAAGCTTTTGCTTCATATTTCCCTTTATCTTTCCATGGCTAAGCAAAGAGAATAGAGAGAGAGAGAGTGAGTGAGTGAGTGAGTGAGCTTGGAGGTTAGAGAGGAGGAGGAGGAAAAATCAAAGGTAGGTCTTGATATTTCATTGTGATTTAGCTTCTAATTAGTGTAATTCCTTCCCTAAGCTACTCTTCTCCATGGATTGACATGTTTAGAAAGCAAACTATCAATGATTGTGGAGGAAGAGGTTTTGGCTAGAGAGAGAGAGAGAGGAAGAGAAATTCAAAGGTAACTTCACAAACCTCAAATCTTTGATGTTGTTGTTGTTGATGGTTTTGTGTTGATTAGTTGATTGATTGGTTCATTTGTAAATTTGGGAAAGGGAAACCCTAACGGGTTCTGCTACCCAAATTTCCTCAAATCTTAGGTATGAAGTGTTTAAATGGTTAATCAAGTGATTAGGAGTGAAAAGGAGCAAGCTTTTGGTGTCAGAATTCAAAAATCTAGTTTTTCCTTTTACAACTATATGTTTCAGCCAGAGCTAGAACAAGGAGAAGGAGCTGGATTTTCAATAATATGTGGATTCAATTGTGTTCAAGAGGGAAAATTAGGTGGGATTGATGTTGAGCACTTTTTCAGAAAAGCCCTAGAAAGTGAAATTACGAAAAGACCCCTAAAACCGTAAACTGAGGCTGTCAAGAGCAAAATTGTCATTTGACAGTGATTTTGGGAAAATTGAGGTCAAAATGGATTCCTTAAGTGAAATTATGTAGGAATAGCCTGGGTCATAATGTTTGGGAAAATGCAGTTAGACCGGGTACAAAATGGCTTAGACCGGGTCCCCAGGGGTAAAATGATCAAAATGTGTTTTTGAGTCAAGATAACCAACACAATGAGTTTAGAGTGATTTATGAATGAGTAATTACTCATTTATCCTAAATTTGGAATTTTAGGATATACGATAGCCCGAGCGAACATACAGTTTTGGACCGACAATCAGGCAAGGAAAGGACATTCCAGGTAGTAACCTATCTCTCATACACTATGTGAGTGTTTATATGCTTGTGTATACCATATTATGTGATATGAATAGTGAACACACACATTACCTAGTTGTGGTCTAAGACCTAGCTGTGGTACACTGACATGTAGGATGCATACATAGTGTCATAGTTTTGCTACATGATTTGGCGCCTAGCATATTCATGTTTGACATTTTATATGATTGATATTTAGTTACTACTGAGATTCTCTTGAATCTTACCCTTCCATACAAATATATAGTTTATAGCTGTAGGCAATAGCTAAAAGGGTGGAAGTGTAATTTCTGACAACCAAAAGTTCCAGATAGTACAAGCTAAGCAATTGGCTATCTAAAGACCTTTTATTTGCTTTAAGGTATGAAATTTATTGTACGATACCTTGTATGGGAATTCCTGTATACACCCAAGTATATTATATCAATAATATCAATATATTTATGTTATTCCTATTGTGCCTATCGAATCACGCATTAATATTGCATTGCAAGTCAAATAAAGAGGGGCCTTACAAAATTAATGTTTGAAATACAATTAACACAACTTGAAGCAATTTAGGCCAAGCAATTGAAGTTTGAAAAGTCAAAAGCAAAATTTGTAATAAATGGCCATTACACATTCATTGTAAGGGAATGGATGATACTAATTAAAGAGACTTATTAGCCCCTGCAATAGCCGCTTTTATGTCAATATTGGGAGAGAGAAAAGGGATAAAGTTCCAAACAAATCACATGGGCAAATTGCAATTAAATAATAATTAACAGAGGAGGTAGAATGGCTTATTAAAGAAGCCATTTAACTTCCACACAAGGACCATATTTTGTCCAACCAAAAGAAAAGGGAGGCAATAAATATTGGTTGATAAATATGCCAAGGGATGGAGAAATTGTGACCAAGTAAAATGAGTAGAAAAGTCAAAAAGTGAACACATGCTATTGCCATAAAAATATTATTTGTTAAGGAGGTGGATGGAGGATATTTTTAAGAGCTTATTAGGCTCTTTCAAAGCCTTATTTTTGTCAAATACAAGACAAAGAAGAGAGAGAGGGAGCTGAACAAAAATATCTAGAACAAGAGAGCTCAAGTATACCAGAGCCAAACAAGGTAGGTTTCAAGTGATTTTCACTTATTTATGTCTCCCCATTCCTGAACAACTATCTCTAATTTCTATTCCTTCTTGAAATACACTTGAAGTAAGCATAAACTCAAGAGGAGGACGAGGAGGAAGAGGTCATGGCTTGGGGTGGTCTAGAGAGAGAAACAAGACGTAATCTCAAGAAACTTGTTATCTTGGTTGATTCAAGGTGGTTATTGATGTTGTTGATGGTTTAGTGGCTTGTCTTGACTTATTTTGATGATTGGGATGTACAAACCCTAAGGGGAGGTGCTGGCCAAATTTTCATTAATCATGTTCAATAGGTGTTTAAGAGATTAAACAAGTAATTAAAGGTGAAAGGAAGGTGATTAATGCAATGGAATCAAGAAACTCCAATTGTCCCAATTTATTGTGATTTTTGTCATACCCTTATCTAATTTTTCATATTTTCAAAGTGCTTGCATGCAGTTCACTGAGCAATATAGAAATAGTATAAATATATTGATATTAATACATGGTACTTGATTACATCCTGCTTGACCCCTCAATGTTTGATAATATTTACAAAGGTTTGATAAATAGTATAAATATATTGATATTAATACATGGTACTTGATTACATCCTACTTAACCCCACAAGGTTTGATAATATTTACAAATATTTCCAAAATATTCAGAAATAGCTACATATAACCATCTATCCTCACCTTAGGATCCGTGCCCGTCAGTTCCTAGATCTACAACCTTTCCTTTTGAACCGTTGGCACCCGCTAAGATATTTTTGTTTAGAAAAAAGGGTGAGATTCCAAGGAATCCTAGTGGAAACGTGCTATCATTCATATAAAATGTGAGAAATAGATATGATATGCATCATGTGTGCACCAATTAATGAACAATATAAGACATCATTGTCATGTATACATAAGTAGGGCTCTTGCCCCACAATTCATACACCGGTTAGATTCTTACCCAACTCCTAGGTGCAAGTGTACTTCTGGTACTATCTGCCTCATCTAGGTAAACCATGTTGATTAATTAAAGCACAAACAATGGCAACCACACAATCATATGAGCTATGACATGATATATGAAGGATAATGTCCCTACCTCAAGTCACGTTCACCTCATATAACGTGCCAGCCTCAAGCTTCTGACTTGGTCTTAAAATGTCAAATGTACAAGAATTAGGTTAAAACCCATTCATGTATCATTTTAGGCACTACCATAGTATTTATTGTAGTTATATTAGCTTATGGTGAAAATTTACCAAAATGCCTCCGGGAACCCAACACAGCCTAGCCCCGCTGTACCCAGTTCAACTGTACTTTTTCAAAATTTTGACATGGACTTTTATGACATATTTTTGCCCAAAGAATTCATTTCTAGACTCAAAATTACCAAATTCATTGCTAAATAATAAAATTGCCCTTGGCAGCCCTTATTTCAGGGTTCCAGGTGTTTTTGTAACTATGCATTTCCGGGCTTTTCCGAAAAAGAGACCAACTGTAACCCCACCTAATTTTCCCTTTTGAACATAATGAAATTGTCAGAACATGAAAAGTCCAACTCTAACCCCTCTAAAACAGCCCTGGCCAAAACTTACAAAACTCCAGGGGAAATTGGGGTTTTTCGATTCTGACTCTGCAAACGTGTTCCTTTCTACTCCTAACCACTTTATTAACTATTTAATTAGGTTAAAACTACCATTTAGACCACATTTTGGTAGCATAATCCTAACCACTTTATTAACTATTTAATTAGGTTAAAACTACCATTTAAACCACATTTTGGTAGCATAACCCTTATTCCATCTCAATTTCCAAATTTAAAACCAAAGACAATCCTGTAAAATTTCACTAATTAAACTACTCACAGCAGCCAGAACAATATATCAATATTCGAAGGTTTAGAGTTACCTTTCGCTTCCTTTGGCTCTTTCCCTTTAGGCCAAAACCCTAGGTCTTTAAAACAAGGAAATTTGAGCTTCCAACAACTTGAATCATGTAAATGAGAAGCTTATGAGAAGGATTATACACGTTAGGTATGAATTCACCGAAGAAATTGACCTACCTTATAAGTTTTCTTCCTCCTTCTCCCTCTAGAACTCAAAACTCTTTCTCTCTCTTAGAACACCATCGCTTCATAGTTTTGAAGCTTGGGAGGGAAGAGAAAATATTTTTATAACATTTTCCTTTATCCTCTTTAATTGTTTAATTAACCAAACTTCCAAACTTGGACTTTTTTTTTTGTTTACATAAGGCCCAATTCACATGCAACTAATTCCCTCCCTCTTCTTGGTCCATGAAATCATGCCTAGAGCCCTTCCATCAGCCCAAAAAAAGCTGATCACAATTTATTTTATAATCACAACACTTGCCATCACATTTTTTTCCATTTTCTGATTTATTGGAAATTCTGGCAGATTTTCTATCCAAATTTGGAAAATCATAACTAAATTTTTGGACATCATTTCGGAGTAATTCCAAAGGCTATGGAACCATTATTAAGTCTAGTTTCAAGAAAAAATATATACTTTTTCCACTTGGAAGCATATCATTTCTGTAACCCCCTGCCTTAATTACTGTAATTATTATTTGATAATGCATAATAAAAAGGGGTTTGAGACCGTCGGATAGTTCAAAACGTATTAAATTACCTACCAAGCAGTAGGACCTTACAAAATTTTTAAAACTTCTTTCCTACCCGGGTCTCGTTTTCAATTACCGAATATAATCACCTGTGCAGTTAATTTACATTCACATATATCAGAGTTCGTAATTTAAACCCCGGCAACCCCCGGGTTCATCTATATATATATAGAGTTTCAAATTCTACGTAGGGGATTACAAACCAAGATATCCACACTAATTACATCTCAAAATGTCATACAACAATCCCTATCCAGAATGATTATCCAACAAAAGCCATCCTAATGTCCCTAGGAAGCTCTAACCGCTCCGGGTCACAAGCTTCTCCTTAGAGCCAGTCGCCCTGTCTGAAAGGTTAGTTCAAAGGAAAGAATGAGATTCAAAAGAATCCCAGTAGTAACTAAACATTTATACCACACATAAGCACATAACATGTAAGCAAATCATCATGCAGCAGCAGCACAGATCACACTCCACCCTCATCCCCTTTCTCCGCCGGGAAGGCACACAGCCCTAACCCGAACCGTTGTTAGCTACTCAGGGACTATTGGCTTGGCAGTGCATAAACATAGCCTTATAGCTCATACAGCTATCCGGCTCTCACAAATGGCCCGTCGGCCTCACATATAGCCTTTCGGCTCACATATCACATATATCACACTTCATCCTCATCCCCTTTCTCCGCCGGGAAGGCACACTGCCTACACCCGAACCGTTGTTAGCTACTCAGGGACTATTGGAATGACAGTGCTAACACAAATCCACAAAGGTCGCAGCATACAAATCCATTTCCAATCGACGATAAAACACACATGCAATGCATCATGTTTGGTACAAAAGAAAAGTCACTACCTGATCCCTTCCTGATGTCTCTGGGCACAGCAGGCTCACGAGGATAGCAGATGTCAAATCCTATAATCAAATAGGGACATTTGGTTAATTTCCTTTTCCAAGTTCTTAATTCAATAACACTCTAAGTTGGTATTCATTTGGACTCTTTAGATGGCCATTAAATGCCTAAACATATGCCTAAAGGGTTGGGTTAACCATCCCCAAAGATCCCCCTTTAGAAGGCTAACTTCTGCTTTTTGGTCTCTTCACTCGAGCACAGAAGGCCGTGCTCGAGCATGACCCCCCGCTCTCACTCGGGCACACATGCGAGTGACCTCCAGCGAGTGCTTGCCCGAGAGCAACTCCCGCGACAAACCTACACTCTCACTCGAGCACAAGAGGCTGTGCTCGAGCAGAGACCTCGCCAGCACCCGAGCACCACGGAAGTGAGGCTTGCAAGTGACGACCCGAGAGCATCTCTCAACATCTTCCTCCACATTTACTCGAGCACAAACACCTGTGCTCGAGCACAGATCCTCAATGCTCGCGAGCACAAGGAAGTGCGGTCCCGCGAGTGTCCACCCGAGAGCAACTCCACTCTCAGGCAACAGATTCACTCGAGCACAACTCCAGTGCTCGAGTGATCTCCCAATGCTTGCTCCCAATACTCGCGAGTGCCAGCGCACACTTGGCAACCACCCACGAGTGATCACCCGAGACGCTCACCCCCAGTGATTTCAGGCACCCTCACTCGAGCACAACATGCTCACTCGCGAGCACATTCATCCTGTGCTCGAGTGAGTTCTTCCCTCACTCGAGAAAACACATCAGATACCCAGAACGCAGCATCTGAGTTGATTTACCAGAATTCACCAAATGAATTCCAATGGTCCTATAACTCATACCATTACTCATTCTCATCCAAAACTTCACCATAAACCCATTGGCAACCACAAACAACCCAAATTTCCACTCAACAACACATTCTCGCTCTAAATCATCAAATCACTCAAAACCTCCTTCTAACACATTTCCCTTATTCAACTTCAAATCAAATTCTAATCACTCCCAAATGTCAAAACTGACCAAATGAACAGTGACCCACTAATCCAAGCCTACCCTTTAATTAACATCATGATTAGGTCAAATTTCCAGAATTCTCATTGATTAGGTAAACATCTTGACATATATATCAAAATGCATCACAAACCTACCTCTTTAGCTTGCTGAAATCAACACCTTGATTCCACCAACTTTCAGATTTGTCCCACAATCAAACACCACCAATGGAAATTCTGAAATCATAGAAACCAAGCTCTCAACCTCTTGATCAACATTAATGAAAGGTAGCTAAGCATATAGGATCATTTACCTTGACCAATTTCAAGCCCTTACTTTCTCTTTCTTGCTTACACCGCCGGAAATGGAAGAAAATGGAGAGAGAATAGTGATGATCATTTCCTTCCCTTCCTCCCATGCACTTGGCCGACTAAGAGGGAGAGAGAAAGAGTTTGAAAATGTTGACTCATCCAATGGCTCTCATTTGGACACTTGTCACCATCTCATCCTTCCCACTTATGAGTGCATATAACTCATTCACACTAGATTCCACCCCTTGATCTTCCAATCTCAACCATTGATCTTGATTACCAAAGGGTTTTCTCATCAATAACTAACCAGACGGTTGGTAAATTTACCGTTTTACCCCTGTTTAGCACAATACTTATTAAATCATGAATAATGATCTTATTATCACATTACACAACATAAACTTCAAATATGATTAATTAACATTAATTACATCATTTGAAGTCATAATTCCTTGATTAAAATCCAGGATGTTACAATTTCCATATTTTTAGTTTTTGGAAACTGTTCCAGAAACTTTCCTATTTTTCTGGGCTAACTTCAAAAATTCATAACTCTTTGTATATAGTTTCAAATGATTCATATGACATATCAATAAAGCTTAGAATGTTTACTTTCATCCTATAAAATTTCATAATTTTTGCTCATCATTTTGTCTTCTAAAACTATGTGACAAATGCACTGCCTCACTGGAAGCAATGAAACGACAAGCACTTACAACTTCAATAAATTTCATTTTTGTACACAAATTTCCCATACTCTTTAATTCACCATTTTATTCGCTTTAATACCTCAAAGATATAGGAAACATTAGGGAATAGGTTTGAGACACCTGCTAAACTAGGGCTTAGTAGTCCGCTTAATTTAGGCTTATTCCCAAGTCTTCAATCCTGAAATCCGAGATATTACAATTTTCATCCAAAATTATGTTTTCATTGTGTTTAAACTGGATTTTGGTGTTTTTGATAATTCCATTGAGTTTAGAAGGGGAAATTATGTAGGGTACATATGAATTATGAAGTACAAAGGCCCTAGAATGTGAAATGACAAAACTACCCCTAAAACCCTAAGTTAAGGGTTGCTAAGGGTATTTTAGTCTTTTGCTAGTGAATTTGATAAATCTAAGGTCAAAAATGGGTTTTACAAGCAAAACTATGTAGGAATAGTCCTGGTCGTAATTTTTGAAAAAGTATAGTTAGACTAAGTACAAGGGGACTTAGATCGGGTCTCTAAGGGTGTTTTGGTCATTTTTCATTTTTAAGCAAAGATAACTAACACAATAAGTTTAGAATAATACATGAATGAATAATAACTCATTTGTTGTAAATTTGGGATTTTAGGATCAGACAGTAGCCTGAGTCGGACACAGAGTACTGGACTAATAGACAGGGAAGGGAAGGGCGATCCAGATAGTGAACTTACCCTACTTGAATGTATTTGATAGTTATGCTTGTGTAATGATGTATGTGATTGCTTTATTTGATTGTGTAGAGCATATTTGAATGATGAAGCTCTTCTTCTATTTATTCCATGGCCATGAGTATGATACATAAAATATTAAGCACACAGAAATGTCATTATGTGGCATGCATCTAGTTAAGGCTAATATGTCATGCATTTAGCATATATCTTACATGTATTAAGGTAACTGTTTACTACTAAGATTCCCTTGAATCTCACCCTCCCCAAACCAACACTTTAGACAGTGGGCATAAGAGGTATGTTGAGAACATAGAAGAAGACTACACGAGGAAAGTGCAGTGGTGGAATGAAGATAGAGACTTGTCTTATTTTATACTTAGACATTTTTGTAGTCCTATGGGGCTATTCTGTCTGTATATTCATAGGTATATTTACACATATTATGTGCAATCCCTGTGGGGAATTTCTTGTAATATATTAGTATTCTCATGCTATTTCTATGTGCACACCGAACTGGGCGTAAACACTAAGAAAAATGTGGAAACAATATAAGGGTCTGACAGGTTCTGTCCTTCACCACTAACATGGATCTTCACTTTACAACTCCTTCCTCCCGTGATTATTCCTCATTAGGTCAGCTTTCATTTTTTTTCCAATTAACATTTTTAGTTTCATTTTATTTTTTTTTAATAATTAGAGCTCACTAGTTGAGGCTCAAAGTTACCGAATTATCTAGAAAGAAGAATTACAGACAAAAAATGATATCTAATTTCTGATGATAGGTGTTGGTTTGAAGATAAAAATAGAGAAAAAGCACTGGAGAAAACTAGAGAGCACGAAAAAAATGATGAGTTAAAATGTCAAATTTTTTATTATTGTTTTATTGCCGTGAAAATAATTTTGATTACACTAGATTATATAGACTAAAATCAATATAATTTTTACTCATAAAAAAATCAATATAAGTTTTTCTTCTAATTTTTAGCAACTTGTTAAATCACGATCTACTTGAACGTTCACTCTCTCACATTCCTAAACTTTAGTATGTCCTTTGAAATCAAATTTGTTGAATCAGTTCCAAGATTTGCTTAAGTTTTAATATTCATATATATATATATATATATATATATTCTGATTTTCATATTTATATTATCCTTTTGTAGTTATAGGAACTTTGAAGTACTGATACATGGTTGACAATCTACAACAAACGCATTGTAGAGTTGTTTTAATAGATTTTCTTTTAGAATTCAGAAAGTTATAAGATAATTTTATAGATTGTTTAAGTGATTAATTTTTTTTTAAAAAAAAATTGTATGATATTTATCGAAAATGTATTGAATTTTGAATACTATGAATGAAAATTTTTATTTAATATTATTATCTTGTTCTTATCAATGATTATGATGTGTTTTATATAATAAATATTAACAATAAAAAAATAAAAAAAAATAAAAAATAACTATATATAATGGAAAAAAATAAAGCCAATAATTGTTATAGTCACTAGTTCAAGTTAGTTGATATTTGTACTCTTCGGTTATGAGTATGATTTGCTATGCCCTTAACATATATTATGGTTCAAAATTAAGCATATATAGCGCCCGTATATATGACAGTTTGGAACTGTAATTTGTGGACAATAATAACCGTCATATATTGACAATTATGTAGTAGTGTTGATCCTTATAGAGAAGTTAGTTAATAAACATACCTTATATTGTCACTCTTTTGATATTGATGCTAGGCTCAAAGTGCAGAGGAACAAACAAGAACAATGTTTTCGAATAGAGACTTTTTATTCGAATTCTTATGGGATTGCATCTCACACAACTCACTTGTTTTCTCTTAAAATTTTTCTTCTTTTCTTCTATAAGGTCTAGTTATCCTTAGTCCCTAAGCTTCATATTCACAATGTGTGGTTAATGCTAAAGCTCCTTTTGCTAAATGTATTGAATAATAATATTGTTCAAGAAAATCCTAATATTCGATCACATGATGGTTCATTATATTGGTTTAATTCCTATATTTGTAATTCATATTCTCCTATTTGTATTAGTTTATTCCTTGCCTCTAATTCTATCATAAGTATTTCTTTATCGGAGCTCACCATCCTTCACATTCTATTTTTCTTTTTTCATAATTCTGGTGATAAGACATTATATTTTGCTATAGTTAAATTTGCTCATATATCTACTGGTGCATGGTATTTCCTAGATCTATATTTTTTATAGTTGAATTTTACTAATAAATAATATAGTGGCCTCGTTGGTCTAATTTGCTTTTGGGATCACTATCGTTTGACAATTAATATTGAACATTATCCTATCTTCATATATTCTATAAGGTTTTACTTCTTGCAAAAAATCTGTTCCTATTATCATTTTGCATATATTTTCATTATTATCTTCTACTCATAATTTTATATTGATTACACATCTCTTATTAAAGCAGTATATTTTACTTTCTTCTTCTAATTTTATTTGAAGAAGAAAGTAAAAAATATTAATTATCAAATGATAGTAATCCAAATATTTGGACTGCATCTGTTACTAATAATTCTATCCATTAATAATTCTATCGATAGTAAAAAATATTATTATCTTCCATTTGTTACTAATAATTCTATCGAAGAATTTATTCCTTCTTGAAAATAAGTTTTTCAATACTAAAGATTCACATATATATAATACTTGATAAATAACGGTTACAGCGAATAAATGACATATATGTCAAGGTGAAGGTTGTGTGCAAGATGTAACACTCCAACTTTTATTCACCAATATACATTGTAAATATGTGGAAATATCCAATAAAAGGGAAGGGTGAATTTTGGAGGATGTGATTTTGTTGCCAGTGAGAACTCTCGGTAAGGCAATAAGTTTGTCATGTGGTTTTGGATGAACAAATGATGAGTAAAAATTATGAAACTTTATAGGGTAACATTAGACATCATAAGCTTTAATTTATTGGGTTTTATGAATCATTTGAAGCTATATGCAAAGCATTATAAATTTTTGAAATTAGCCCAGAAAAACTATTGATTTTCTGGAACAACATTCAAAGAAATTAATTTTGGGAATTTTGTGCTTCCAATTGGCAAAAGTCTATATTTTTCCTTGAACCTAGAATCAATAAGGGTTCTTGGAATCACTATGATATGATGTCTACAAATTTAGTTATGATTTTTTAAAGTTTAGGCAGAAAATCTACCAGAAAATCCAAAAATGGGAATTATGACATAAGCAAGCTCTTATATGACATAAGCATGAAATTAAAAAAGATAATCTTCATCTTCTTCTTTCCATCTTCCCAACATCATCTTCAGTGAAAATAGAGAGAGAAAGGTTGAGAGAGTTTAGAGAGAGAAGGAGAAGAAAACTCAGGAGGTAGGTCGATTTCTTCGGTGAATTTGTTTCTAACGTGTATAACTCTTCTCCTAAACTCCTCTTCTATGTTATTTAAGGTGTTGGAAGCTAGAATCTTGGTGTTACAAGGGTTAGGGTTTCGATCACATCAAGGAGAGCCAGAAGGAGCTTAAGGTAACTTCCAAACCTTCGAATATTGATTGTTCTGGCTGCTGTGAGTAGTTTAATTGGTGAAATTTCACTGGATTGTCTTTGATTTTGAATTTGGGAAATGGGTTTTTGGAAATGTTATTCTGCTAAAAGTGGGACTAAATGGTAGTTATAACATAATTAAATAGTTAAAAAAGTGATTAGGAGTTGAAAGGAGCATATCTGCGAAGTCAGAATTGGAAAACCCCAATTTTCCCTAGAGTCCTATGAGTTTCGGCTAGAGCTAGATGGAGGGGTTAGAGTTGGATTTTTGATATTTTGATGATTCCATTAAGTTCAAGAGGGAAAATTAGGTGGGGTTACAGTTGTTTACTTTTTCAGAAAAGCTCGGAAAAGCATAATTACAAAAACGCCCTTGAAACCTGGAAAGTGAGGCTGCCAAGGGCATATCTATCTTTAGGCAATGAATTTGATAATTCTAAGTCTAGAAATGGATTCCTTGGGTAGAAATATGTCAAAATAGTGCCAGAAAAAATTTCAAGAAAAGTACGATCATACCGGGTATAGCGGGGCCGAGTTATCAAGGGCATTTTGGTAAATTTTCACAATAGGCTAATATAACCACTATAAACACTATGGAAGTGTCTAAAATTGTACATGAATGGGTTTTAATGTAATTCTTGTACATTTGATATTTTAGGACTGAGTTAGGAGCCTGAGCTTGGCATGTTTTACGAGGCACTCAAAACAGGGTGAAAGAGACTTGAGGTAGGGACATTATTCTTCATAAATCATCCCATAGTTCATATGATTATGTGGTTGCCATTGTTTGTGCTTTTATTAATCAACTTGATTTGCTTAGAAAGGGCAGTTAGTGCTGGAAGTACACTTACACCTAGGGGTTGGGTAGGAATCCAACCAATGTATGATTAGTAGGGCAGGAGCTCTATTCCTTTACACATGTTGATGATTTTTTATTTTGTTCATTAATTGGTACATACATGGTTCATATCATATCTACTTCCCGCATTTTATGTGAATGATAGTATATTTCTACTGGGATTCCTTAGAATCTCACCCATTTTTCTAAATAAAACTATCTCGGTAGGTGCCTATGGCTTGAAAGGCAAGGACATAGATATGGGAAACTGACGGTCACATTTTTCACGATGAAGATCATGGTTATACATAGTCTGTATTGGGAATATTTTTGGATATTCTATACATATTTGTAAATATGATCAAATTCTGCATGGTTGATTCCAGTCTGTAAACAAATACTTTTATCAGTATATTTGTACTTTTTCTATATGCTTGTGGAACTTGATCTCTATTTCTATGTGAATATCGAAATGGAAACGGGTGTTGACACAAGAATATATAATGCTAAAAATTAACAGTTATTTATACACATCTCATGTATTGCAAGGAGGAATTCACAAAAGCACAAAAATAGTGATTGTAGTTAATAACTGTCACTTATATAGTGAAAAAATGACGGTTCTTACAAACAACAGTCATGTAACACTTACAAACAATGTATCTTCTAACCTAATATCAGCGAAAAATAAAACTATAACAGACATAACAATTGACCATAAAGTATGGATAAGAAATATTATATTTCTTAAGAAACAACTATAAGGTAACACTTTCAAACGATCTGTCTTTCTCAACTACTTTTCCCCCAACTACTCTTATTTAAATTACCTTTTCATAAATGTATAATTAAATTAACCTATTTTAAATTTTTTCTATAATATGGTGGTTGATATATGCAATCATGCACACATTAAAATTAAAAAAAAATCCAAATAAATAACAGTTATTAAGAAAAACTCTTTACTTCTTGGAATACATTTCAAATTCCCAATTCCTAATAGTTAATAAAAAACAACCATCACCATTTATAAAATATAATAATCTATAAAATTAAAGGACAGGACGACTCGATAATCCACAAAACTTTCTCTATATAAATGTTTGAAAACTAAACTCCACTTATCCACTTCTATTTCAACTTCTCATAACCAACTGTAAGCTTTTTTTTCTTCACCAAAATCATGGACAAATGCAAGAGAACTTCTGTTTCATCAACTGGGAATAAATCGAAAGATGAACTCTCTCTAACAACAAGCCTTGAAGGGCTCATCCATGCGATATACGAGTTCCATCATATGGTCTAGGTTTACCTACGAGAGCAAAGACGCAAGGACTAGTACTTGAAGGAACTTTCTACTCTCGTTTGCTCTTTTAATGAGAAGATGGACAAGTTACCGGAGAAGAAAAAATTTGATTATGCATTAGATTCTTAAAACACCTTGAAACTAGACTCAATAAGGGTTTTATAGTCTTTAGAATCACTCCAATTTAATGTCTACAAATTAAGTTATGATTTTCCACGGTTTAGAAAAGAAACCTGCCAGCCACAAATCTACAAATGGAAAAACAAATGTAATGGCAATCTTGTAATATGAGATAAATGGAGAAAAGCCAATTGGGCTAAATGAAGGACTCTTGGGACGCAATTACATGTAACATGAAGAGGAAAATATGAGTTACATGATAATTGGGATTAATGACATGGTTACATAAAGCTAAAGGTTCTGACATGACAAGTCAATATTTTGGTATTTTTTGGAATTAAAAAATTATGGGATAATTAGAAAATATTATAAAACAAATTTTCATCCCCTTCCCTTGCCAAAACCAATGGTTTGATCATAGAAGAGAGAAAGAGAGAGAGAGTTTTGAAAACTTAGAGAGAAGGAGGAGCCAAATTCTCAAGGTAGGTTAATTTCTTCGGTGAATTATTTCTTAGCTTGTGTAGTCCTTCCTCTAAGCTTATCTTCTATATGATTTAAGGTTGTTTGGAGCAAAATCTTGGAGGTTGAAAGGGGCTAGGGTTTCAACCAAACAATGGAAGAGCTAGAAGGGAGCAAAGATAACTTCCTAAACTTCAAATATTGGTCGTTCTGGTTGTTGTGGATAATTTAATCGGTGAATTTCTGTTGGATTTTTTCTAATTGTGAAATTTAGGAAATGGTGTTCCCTAGGTGTTATGTTGCCAAAATTGTTGGTGCTTATAAAGTAATTAAATAGTTAATAAAGTGATTAGGAGTAGAAAGGAGAAAGTTTGCGGAATAAGAATTGGAAAACCACAATTTTTTTTCAGAGAATCCTGCGTTTCAGCCAGCTTGAGTTCAAGGAGTTAGAGTTGGAATTTTGATTATATGATGATTCTATTGCATTCAAAAGGGAAAATTAGATGGGGTTACAGTTGAATACTTTTCTAGAAAAGCCCTCGAAAGCATAATGACCAAAACTCTTTTGAAACCCTAAATTAGGGGTTGCCAAGGGCATTTTTTTTCTTTTGGCATTGAATTTGGTAATTACGAGGCCGAAATGGATTCCTTGGGCAAAAAAAAGTCAAAATAGCCCAGGTCAAAATTTCAGGAAAACTACGGTTGGACCGAGTACAGCGAGGCCTGGCCTGGTCCCTAAGGGCATTTTGGTAATTTTTTAATATAAACTAATATAACGACCAGAAACACCATGGAAATGTTTAAAATAGTACATGAATAGATTTTAACCTAATTCTTATATATTTGAAATTTTAGGATCGAATTGAAAGATGAGTTGTGGCATGAACTTTAAGGCATATTTTGTGAGGTGAAAAAGGTTTAAGGTACTAACTTTATCTCTTATACATTATGTGATTGTTGATATGCCGTATGTTGTTGTATTCTATGATATGAACACGTGCCTGGGGCACATTACCTGGCTATGGTTAGGGACCCAGCTGAGGTACAAAGATATTAACTAGCTGTAGTTGGAGACTTAGTTGAGGTACACGTAGGGGATCCAAACCACTATTTGGCCCTGAGTATTGTGTACACACACGTTATCATATACATTTTCATTTTACATTATATGGTGCATTGCATATTTAATTATCACATTTTATATGATTACTTGTATGTTGCTACTGGGATTCCTTAGAATCTCACCCTATTTCATAAATGATAATGTCTCAGTAGAAACCAACGGCTCTAAAGACAAGGTTGTAGAGATAGGGAACTGATGGGTTCATTTCCTAAGGTAAGGATAGTGGTTTATATGTAGTCTCTATTTTGGAACATTTTGGATAAATTTTCAAATATTATCACACCCTGTGGGGAAAACCTGTGTTGTAATCAAGCACCTTATATCAATATATTAGTATATTTACTCTATTCCTGTATTGCTCACCGAAATGCGTCCAAGCACTTTGAAAAATATGAAAATAAGATAAGGGTATGACATTTTAATACTATAGAAGAACATGAAAAACATTTAGACTAGTTTGTAACATTAATAAAGCAAACATGATTAAACATATCACCAAAGAAAGCTGAATTAAGAAAAACAAGAATACCCTTCTCAGGGCAACACATATCTTCTAATGGAATAGAGTTACAATAACACATTAGTTAAAAAGTTCTAGAATTTCTTGAAATAAAAAATAAAAAATAAAAAAGATCTACAATCTTTTTTAGGATTAGTAAACCAAGCTAGAAATTATATTCCTAATTTATCTAAATTAGCAGGAGCAAAAAGTAGATGGGTATGGGATAAAGAAACTCAAAGGATGGTAAACAAAAGCAAACAATTATACTAAAAATTTCCTAACACTACTACAGAATCGCATATATTTGACGCTCCATACTTAATGATTTTCATGAACCTGTTACATATAAATAGGTGAATTATATGAAAGCAATATATAACAGTTATTTAAAACAACTGTTAAGTAAATGAGACAATATTTGAAAGTTTTATATGACTACCGTGATATATAAGTGTTTTTTTAAAAAGAAATACATTGTTTACTTGATGGTTGTATCTAAACAACCGTTATATATATATTCTATTAATATATGATGTTTATTTATCGAAACACCGTGAAACTTATATATAGACATTTTTTCTTAATAAATTGTCAAATATATGTCTTTAAAATCCCTTTATGGACCCTATTTTCATAATTTCAAACTTCCCACCATTACTTCGTGAGCTTATCAAACAGCTCCAACCATGCTTTTTCAGAATCCCCACCTTTATTTCCCTCTCCATTATTGCCAAAATCATGATTCTTCTCCTTCCCGTGTCCGTGGCTATTTGTGAAGGCGTTCATGGCTTGTTATAGGTTCTAGGTTCGGTTTTCTTCGAAGCTCTGCAAGTTTTGGGTCGAAATTGATGCTATATTATCAAAACCATGATTTGGGTTCTGGGTTTTGGGTTCTTCGAAATTGAAAAACCTATATGCTTATTGCTCTATTTGTTGGCTGCATTTCGAAACTGAAGAACCTTTGGCTGTTTCTAAATTTGGTACACTTGCACTTAGATTAACTTGAGTTCCTAAGCTCTAATTGGGAGTTTACTAGTTCCTTTATGCATTTGTGATTCCTGGTTTAGGTTTTACATTCTTGTAGTTGAAGACTTGAGCTTCTATTGTTAGATGCTTGGATAGTTTAGCTATTTATGTATTTGGATTGAATTGTGTATATAAGTACTTTGATGCATTACTATATGGTTTGAGTTCTATGGTTGTAATTCTCTAGCATGTTGTGTTAATTAAAGAGTCATAGATTGATGCATGTGTTATTTGGGATAATTAATGTTGAATGCATAACATGTTTGTGTTATGTGCATTCCATCAGTTAAAGCTTATTTTAAATGAAAGAATTGCTTGATCCAATCTAAGTGTATAATTTGTGCTTGAGACTAAGTTCTATAGTTTGAATACCCTAGCATACTCTAAACTCAAGGCTACCTTAAGACCTAGTTCATGAGATTTGTGACAAGTTAATATGTTAGCATCTGATGGTAGCTTAAGTACTAAGGATCCTAACCCTCCAGCACTTCCGCTAACCCCTCTAGCGCGCAGCAGGATGATGCTAATGCATAATTTATATAACAAGAGGAAATAGCATTGAGGAAGGGCCTTGTTGTGATGAAGAAGGTCTATAAAGCAAAGGGTATTAGATGGAATAAGAAAGGGTAAGTTGTGAGTTTTGACAATATCATTAGCTACCTCGGATATCCGACAAAAACCAATATGCCTATCACTTTGAACAATTGGAAGAATGCAATCGATACAATGAAAAAGAATACCTATGATGAAGTATTGTTAAGACAATATGCTACTTAGTTAATAATATCTTTTTAATTAGAAGGCCTAACACTAATAATAATTTGTGTGTTTTATAGTTTGGATTCCAAAATGATAAGGAAAAGAAGGATTATGTGCTCATTCCAAGGGTTTGTGATGAAGTAATTTTTGTTGGAACCCAACTCTATATATGAGTTACTAGTTCTAACGCTACTAAAGAAAGTTGTCAAATAATCTGAATAGGCTGCATTTATATGGTCATGATGCTCTCCACCTTTCAAGGCAAATTAAATTTAATGCAATGTATAACTCTAGATACAGGACTTCTGTATTAAGGTAATGTGTGCCTTTAACATCTTTGTTTTTTCTGTCCACAGACATTAAGTATGTCAAACTGTGAGAGGCTAAAGAACAGCAAATACCTATAACGTGGAGACAACCTATGGTATTCAAACACCAAGCAACAATTGATAGAGAAATAGGGGTCAAGATTTGATATGACTATCAAATGTGGAGTGTTATAGGCTGCTGCGAGCCAAAACAAAGAGGGCAACATTAACAATCCTCGTGTCTAGGAGGTTGTCTTAAGAATGATAAGTGCTAATGATTTTGATTCAATTATGTTTGTACTTTTTTAAAAGAGTTTTTAACCTTTCATTTTGCTATAGGAGACCTTAAGTTAAGAATTAGAGTAAGGTGAGCTTCCTGGGGATGAGGATGTCTTGGAAAAGGCTCTGGGTTTTGACCACTGTGGTCTTTTGAAGGGTGTTGGCTATGGAGTAGGCAAATAAGGATATTTTGGGAAGCAGAATAAGCCAACAAGGGTGTTTGATCAGAAGCTTCAATAGTATATAGAGATGACTAAGATGCTGAAGCAGACGAGAGACCATGTAGAGGCAGAGAGTGGCTCACACCCCAAGTGCCAAAAATAACTACACATTCCCCTCTCAAACTTTACCTAAGGTAGTATGACTCATGCCGAAAGTATATGCTTTATTTATTTTTGCTTGACATTAATTGTATTTTCTTTTTGTTCAAGGTCAGGCAAAGGTTGAGTGTGTGGCTGATAGCCTCAAGAGGCATACGGTTGCTACGAGTTGCATGTACAACTTACCAAGGGAGAACAAGAATCACAACTCGCCTCTCCCTCATAATCATGTTAGGGTAGAGCTGAAGACGACCATCGATCCTAAGTATGCCTTTTTGATACCCACCCCAGACTTAGATACAATGAAAGGAGTTTCACTTGGCTTTGTTGCATAGCCAGGCCACCTTATATCATACGTAGGAAGACAAAAACGTTATACCGTCATCTTTTAAGCTTGCTAATGGATTTTATAGTAACTATTTTCCTAACTTCTCAATTTGTTTAGTTTAAGAGGAGGAAAAGCAATCTGGGAGCTCAATCCGACCATGGTTCAGTGTCTTGTGTGCCAAAGAAGATGGATGAGCTTGTGCATGTGCTTCAGCCGCTAATTGCGCCAATTTCCAATAAAATCCAGATGGCTCTTGAGGCACAGGATAGCGTAGTCATCAAAATAGACCCTAAGGGAGACTACTACATCAAACAAGTACTTTGAACAAGATATCTATAGGTAACAAGGCGTGTTTGATACTATCAATCGAGTGTTAGTCAAAGAGACTGTTATAGGCGATATGGCTAGCTCGAGTGCTTGTAACTTTTATATCTGGTATGTCTAGTACTGCAAATGAATACTTAGCTACTCATAGTATTTGTATATACTAATTTGCTTGTTTTTGTATGTAAGGTACCTTCACAAGAAGTATGTAGCCCGTAATGGCCTACAGAACACGTTCTTGTTCCTCAACCCCCCACCTCCATTCAAGAATGTTGGTTGAAGAAAATAAGCCAGGTTTTGAGGAGAGAAAAGTAAGGGAACTGTCAAATTTGATCATTAAAAGGGCACCAAAGAAGAAGGACAAAATTTTCTAGTAACGTACTACCAGGGGTAAGTATACTACTTCATAAAATTAGATGTTCATTATATTTGTTTCTTATTTTTGTTCTTATTATGTTTAATGTATTTAGGGGTAATTGGATGCTTATCTTGCTAAATCCCTTCAAGCGAAGGATTTGGTATTTTGATTCGGTTCATAGGGATGCAAAAAAGCGACCATAAATGGTCGATGTTTTCAATAAGTAAGTTGATGAATTAAATTTGGTGCTTTTATTCAGAGTTTATTATGAATTTGTCATTTTAATTTCTTATTGTGATATATCTTGTCAGAGTTGTTTGCTATTACACAGCGGACGAAGGCCTCACCTATTCCTCATTAAAAGGCAAAGGCATTGCATCTACTTACAAATGGAAGAGAGTAGTGGTAATTCGCCAATACTTACCATTTCGTTAGAGTTGTCAGAGTTGGTGTTTTATGTATGAATGATACATTTCATTTATTTATTTATTTATTTATAGTGTATGCGGCAACCATATTAGAGCTCTTATTATGGGTTGTGTGTCATGAAGTTCATGAAGGACATAGTCACCTACAATCTCGACTCAATTGGTGTTAAGGTATGTATATTTATTTATGTATGTATGTGTGTTTAAGTTAAATTAAAAGTAAAGTTATATATATTCACTAACCGTACTTTGTTTTTGCGTCAAATATTTAAAGGATAGTTATTGTGAGCATTATTCACCCAAACAAATTGAAGAAGTCATAAAAAGTTGGCTATGACAGTTTATCGTCAATAGATGGAAGCATAAGTTATCTATGACAGTTTTGGTTCCTGCTTTTGGTTTCTGTTTTGTTTTCTCTTTTCACTTTCACTGATTTGCTTTTGGTGGTTGGTAATTTGGATTAGATTTTGGTTTCTGTAATGTACAGTTTATTTTGTATATGTACATTTTGATGATTGCATGGAATGGATATATATGTTTAAATGATTTCTGTATTTGGTTTCTCTAATTGGTTTCTGTTGGATATGTAATCAATTTTATATGTATATAATATGTAGTGGGGGCTTATAGAAATGAGCCCCCCCCAAATTTTTTTAAAATATTTGTCACATATACTTAATAGTTATTTGTAACACCTCAAATCACAGCAGCCAAATACTTAACTAAAGTATTTCAAACATCGTCAAAAAGGATGTTCAACATCCAAACCATCAAAATATAAATCAGTTTAAATAAATCTCACGTCTCAATGATAAATCAAATCCTCAAAATATTTCAACAAAACAAAATAAAATGCGGAAGTCTTAGGGTCATGGCAATAAAAATGACATAAAATGAGCTCTAGGAGCACAAAAGAGCCTCCAAGGCTCACTCCATAGGTATCTTCCCTTGCTCCCTACTAGAAGAATCACCTGAAAATGTTAATATATAGGGATGAGATTCCACGTCTCAGTAAATACTGAAAGTTTCTACCGAACACAAGCAAATCTCATATGATAAAAAGGAACTGATTGCATATATATATATATATATATATTCATATATACCATAATTCTCATACAAGACAAAAATAAGTTTAATCACCATTATATCAATCTGTATTTTCATCACAACATGTAATATACAATTATGCAATATGCAATATGTAAGATGCAACCTCCCTTATATCACCGTCCATCCTTATTCCGCAGACTGGAGCCATAGGCTAACACATAGTCCAACAGAAACCCATACATTTGACTAGATTGTCCCAAGCTCACAGTTCTTAAGATACAACCGGCCAAAGGTGTAGAGCTTAAGTCTGGACTATGGCTCCCCTCCTTAAAAGAATACAACTAAGGAGGTGTCACATGTCCCACAGCTCCAATGAAATCCCGGCCAAAGGAAAACATGGAAGAAGGGGCCCTAATAAGTGCCATCCACTATGCATCGAGTGATGGCATACCACGTGGTAAAAGATCTCAACATACAAATTCCTCCTTACTCCAACCCATCACAAATGCAACCGCCATGACAGTTATATTCAATCACCAATAATATAATGAAAAGACAAGGTACAACAAATCATACTTCCATTCGTATAACATATCATCACATATTCAAACATGCTTAAATGGAAACAATAATCCAACAATACATTAATTATAATTAAATTATTAACTATGTGAATAAAGTGAGTTATAAAGAAATTTACTTGTAACATAACTTACTTGGAAATTTATAATACCGATACATATACATATAATTCAGTCAATTTTTTTTAAGATAGTCATTCACAATCATCCATAATTCACAAGTATATGGAAGAATATTCAGAATTACCTGTTACGCTCTAATGCACATGCTAAACATAGAGTTACTCTAAGGCTCTTAATAAGAGTCTACAAAATCACAAATATAAATATCTATTAATGTTCTATTCAGAACTACTCTAGATTTACTCTAACACCACTCTAAAGTTTCAAGCTACCCTTTAAAAATTTTTGTTATATGTACACACACTTTTATTAGCCACCTCAGGACAACTTTTATATTCATATTTAACATTAATTAGCAGTAAAATATTATTGTACAAGGCAATAGATTTAAATATGGAAACTTTTTGCATAGACGTGTGTTTGGGTGAACACACTTGTTTTTTTTTTAAGAAAAAAAAGTGCATGTCAATCAGCAAGCTAGAGCAACACTTATGAAGGAGGACAATATATTTATATTTATACACAATAATGACAAAAGTAATTAATGGCTAGTTGCTGGGAGTATTTTTTTTGGTTCCGCAGACAAGATCCATTGTGCTTTGGTGTACTAGTTTGGTACTCTGTGTCTCCGTTGTTCTAAGCAGATAAGAACTGATTAGAGTTTAGGTGGCTGAACTTTAGAAAGAAGAAAGAAAATAAAATAAAATAAATAAACATGTGGGTCTTGAAGAGAATACACATATTCTTATACAAGAAAAAAAACAAGGAAGTAGGTGTGGGACATAGAGGGTAAATGGAGTGAATGTGCACACTGTTCACAGATTGAAGTGGGTCACAAAATGGCGAGTAACAAAATATACATACAAGCTGATGATGGAAACAAAGTGGGGTTATAAAAAAACAAATACTCATATATATATATATATATAAACATTACACCCGCACAGAAGGTGAGAAAAGTATGATAGGTGTAGGTTTTGACAAGACAAATCAATCAAAACAATAGTGATTGAGGGCAAAAGAACTAGAGAAGAAGCTAAGGAGGATACCTGCTCAAGAAGGCGCGGCGCTGAGAATGTTTGTGGGAGGTGAGGAGTGAGAAGAAGGTGATCTTAAATAGAAGTAGATCTAAGGTTTTGACTACTCTTATAAAAAAAATATTTTTTTAACACAGTAAATAGTAATGGTAATATTCAAACTTGTTGAAGCATTCTCTCTGTTATATGTTATGTATTCCAATAATAAGATTTGTATACACATACATATCCATATATTTAAAATAATTATTTTAAGGAAGTATTTCATTTGTATATTTTCCTCTCTTTCTTTGAATTGATTTTTTTTTAACTTCATACTTCTTCTTACTTATTAATTTATTTTATACTTTTTGATTAAATAAAATCTAAATTACAACCAACTCTAAATGTTTAAAAATAAGGACGTTACATTATTCACCAATAACCGTCAAATATTTTATATATATAATGGTTTTTTAAATAACCATCAAATAAACGCCTTCCTCTAGTAACTAATACTTTACCATTCATCATTTTAACTATTCAGTATTGCACATAATATATCACGGTTGTTTACTGTTGTTATTAAACAACCATTAAATATAGTGTCATATATATAATGGTTGTATTTGAAAAAACTGAAAAATATAGTGCCAAATATTTGACACTCGTTTCAACAAAAAAAATAATTGACGCTCGGATATTTAACGATTGAATACTGTTAAATATCCACAAAAGAACCGTTATATGTAGACAAATCTGTACTAATGTAAATTAACTATTCCCACAAATAATAATGTAAAATGGAATATTTATACTGACGCTTCAGAAAATTATTGGGGAGCAGCATTATACCATGATGATAAAGAAGAAAAGGAATAATAACTTGATATGCGAGTAGAAAATTTAATGAGTCAAAGTAAGTGTCATTCAAATTGGAAAGAATTTTTAGCAATAGTAAAAATAGGAGAAATTTTTGAATTATTTATAGTTAATTAACATAAAATTTGCAATAAGAACTAATAATATTCAGGTAAAACAATGATTGGATAAAGGAATTAGAACAAATAAGTTAAGTAATAAAATGTTAATTAAATAGCTAAGTGATATGTCCTATTATGATTATGAGATTGAACATATTAAAGGGAAAAATGGCTTGGTTGCTGATTGAGACAAGTAAAAGATTGAAAAATAACGATGGTTCCCCAAAGGAATTATCAACTTTGGAACAAGTAGCATTGAAGATTAACATCATTGAGATGAATATTAATCTTCTCCATAGTCAAGTAAATATCAGTATCCAAAACTAAATTATGTTGCTAATATTTATTCTCAAGTATCTGTAACTGATTCTTAAGTCCAAGTATCTGAGGCCCAACCTAGGGTTATACCTTTAATGGGCACAAGAAGCCAAAAACCCCAGGAAAAGCCCGCAACCTCAACAAGCTCTGCATACAAATCCTCCATTTAAACTATAGACCAATATAGATTTTTCAAAATCCTTATCCATAAATTAAACCATATGGCTTTTTTCATAAAAACCATTAAATATGTATCCCATTCTGCCTTTAATAAGGCAATCATTTATTCAGGAACTTCATCCAGCCTAGTAAAAACCCTATATAGTTATATATTAATTCAAACTAAGGATGAGCATAAAACCTGAAGTCCAGTCTGACCCATCCTAACCCAGTTCAGTCCAATCCAACCCAAAGGAAGAAAAAGAAACCTGATGAGACAACTGGATTGATCAGACTGGACTAAGTCATCAAGTCAAACTAGGTTTCGGACTGAGCATTAGGACCAATTAGTCCAGTCCAATCCAGTCTAGCTCGATGTCTCTTTTTATTTTTTCTCTCTCTTTTATATATTTACCTATTATATAGATTAGGTTAAGTAAAGCCTTTTCCCCGTCATCTCTAACCTTCTCTCTCCAAAATCCTAAGTTAAGTCGCCTTCTCTCTCGGCCTCTGAATCTCCCCTTTTCAAATCCCATTTCAATAATAGTTGAAGACTTAAAGTGCTCGTCTTCTTCAGTTAACCTGAATCATCATCAGCTTCTTCTTCCTTTGTCACGCTTCCCTTCCATCGCCATTTATTTTTTGCCAGATCTATATGACTGCCTCCTTGTTTGGTTTTTGCTATCAGCGTCTCCATATCTATTCAGTAGCTGATTCTTCATTTCTTCCCCCCAATCGCAAGGCTACAGTTTATTGCCTAGATCAACCCAGTTGGCAACACCGCAAGCTCTCCTCTAGTGTTTCCTTTTTTTTTTTTTTCATTCTTTACTTTTAGAAGAATAGTGTACCATATATATCTAGATTTAGATATGGTGCTGCAAGATTTTTTTTAATATTGATTTGATTCTTTCTCCTAACTCTTTCTTATTAATAAGAATGACTTATTCAAATCTAATTGTTTTTTGTGGTCTCCTTAGATTTGTATTTGATTTTTTTTTTATCATTATTCATACTCATTTTAATTTTTTGAAAAAAACAATGGTTAGGTAGACCAGTCTCCAGCTTGAGAGACCAGAGCCCGTCTAGTTTGGTTTGGCCTGGTTTGGCCTGGACCAAACCAAACCACAAACCATAATTTCTAGCAGCCGATCTGATTTCATATCATACCACAGGTTGAGGGTAAACCCGATCTGATCTGGTCTTTGCTCAACCCTAATTCAAACTATTTACCCCTTAAGTACCATGGAAGAGATATCCGAGCTACCAAAGTCTATCCAAGAAGAAGCTAAACATTATTTTGTGATAATAACTCTATCAAGTATATATCCAATGTTATTCAACTATTATTGAAATTACTCTAGAAAAAATTTATCTTCCAATAAATTTAATAAAATTTGGAATGATCAAGAAGCCAATTGACTATGACCAAGAAGTTAAAGAAGACATTGAAGATGATGGAGATTTTTAGTATAGACTATCCTCCATCAGAGCCCAAGAGATCAACATAATATTCCAAAAAATGAATAGAACAATAACAGCTGAAGAAGCCCAATAGAATTAGTTCATACAACCAACAACATGCATCTATTCGGTCAAGAGTAAGAAGGCAACCAAGAAATTTCAGTGAGTGGTATGATAGAGTAAAAATGAATAAAAAGGAAATTCATAAAAGACCAAGAGAAGAATATACCAGGTGTTATCTGACTACACCAACCACACGTGTAATTATTATGAAGATAGAGAAGAAGTGACACTAGAAGGAGAGAATAGTTAGTATGCAGGTTCAAAAGAAAGAAGGATTGAGAAACATATTGGGAAGACAAGTGGGTGAACTAAAACTCTGATTCTATGTTGAAGAAGCAGAAGAGGCAACAAGTCATGTCCTTAGTGCCATCACATGGGAGAGAGAATGGAAAGGTGAAAAAAACAGAAAGAGAAGTTACGTGGTGATTGGCGAATGGAAGTGAAAAAAGGAACAAGGAAAAGAAAAAACATAAAAATGTAAAAGAATTTGCTATACAAATACCTAAGGAAGTTAAATAAATTGTTTTAGAGTATTTATTTTTATTATTTTTTCTTCAAACTAATTTATGTACATAACTTATAAACTAATATATAAGCCAATGATATATAACATATATATATATAATGATTAAGTCATTTAATTAGCTTCTTTAATCTTTCTAAAAAAAGTCAACTATGTCTTATATTAAGGACCGGAGGAAGTATTATTTTTACATTTAAAATATAAATATTTTTACATATTTTGATGAAATTATATTATTTTAGTCATTATTGGTTTGACTCCGAGTTGATTCTGATCTAACCCACTAACTCTTAAACCACTGCTTCCGATTCATCACCCAGTCCAATTTTAATAACCTACAGTTAGATTGAAAAAGGTCACTTTTGCATGCCTACTTAGATTGACGGTGGTAGAAGTGACTTTTTTTTTTTCCAATATGACTTTTGGAAACTTAAATTATGGTAGAAGTTGGATGGTTAATATGATTATATTTGGATTGGTAGTGGCAAAAAAAAAAAAAAAAGTTTTGTTAAAATTAAAATTAGGAAAATAAAAAGTTATTGTATTATAGAAAAATTTAAATATTAAAAAAATTACTTAGATATATTTAATTAGCATAAAAATAAATAATTTTTAAATTTTATTACTAAAGAATATGATTAAAATAAATAATTTTGGATATTTTAAGGTAAATAAAAATTAGTAAAAGATGCAGTAACAAAAAGTCATTAAAGGATAAAGATAGCCAAAACATCTAATTAAAAATCTCATTTAATTTTTTATCGAAAAATAAATCTCATTTAATAAAAACTTAGCGCGCGCGCACATATATATGATAACTTGTCGGTAAAAAAAAAAGAAAAGAAAAGAAAAGAAAAGAAAGAAAGAAAGAAAAAGAGAGAAAAGAGGGCAATGCTAACAGAAGCCCAGAGAGAGGGAGAGGACCCACTTTTCCTTTCTTTTCTCAATGAGCAACAACAAAAAAAAAAAAAAACAATAAAAAGTTGCTTCAAAGTAAAAGATGCTTTTGGGTTATAAGCTCATTCACCCAATCACTAACCCAAACAGTATTATTTGCTTTCATTGTGTTTTTTCTCTTCCACCTTAAGTTTTCCCTTATCCAATGTCAACCCAATGTTTGTCCAAAAAAATGTCAACCCAATGAGCCTATTACTGCTGATCCAAACACACCCTTATCCATTAATTGCTCCTTTCCCAAGCCATGTCATTCGAAATTATCCATTGCTTTATAAATTATTATTATAATATTAATATTAATCCTTGTCCCCCATGTTAAAAAGAAATTCATATCCTTTCCTTGTCCTCTGCTATAAAATAAAGGGAAAGATGAGAAGATAAAGGAAGAATGAGTAGAAAGCAAGAAAGATTAATTCTCATTCACTATTCAATATTGAATAAAACATATAACATATGCCTTCTATTTATAGGCACAACTTTCTAGTCTGCAATTAACATGATTCCATAATCATAGGAATTAATTGGTGAAAATAGAAAACTATGGAGAACAGAAAATAATAGGAGATATAGACATCTACAAATATTATATTCATAACACTCCCCCCTTATATTCATGAATAAACATGTGCCTCATTAAAAAACTTTAACTAAGAAAAACTCAGTGGGACAAAAACATAGTAGAAGAAAAAGAGCACATTGTTTATTGATACACTTGGTAGAGCTGCCTCATTAAAAACATTGCTAGGAAAACCCAGAGGGAAAAACCATAAACAAGGAAAAAAAAGTACATGGTGTATCAACTCCACTTCTTGATAACATCAATTGATATCTCTAAGCTTGCGAAGTCTAATGCCATGAACACGCTTTTCAAGGATTGTACCCGAAAGTGACTTGGTAAATAAATTTGCTAGATTTTCACTGGAACATATTTGTTGGATATTAATTTCACCACCCTTAGAAGGACACAAGTGAAGAAGAATTTTAGTGAAATATGCTTCATTCTATCGTCCTTGATGTACTTTTCCTTTAGTTGGGCAATATATGCAGTATTATCCTCATATAAGATTGTTGGGGGCATTTTACTAGGAAATAAACCATAAGTGGTTCTTATGTGATGTATTATTGATTTTAACCATACACATTCTTGACTTGCTTCATGTAAGACCCCGTTTTACATTCCACTTACCATTGATATTAATCAGAGTACTGGAACACAATTCAGTGAGCAACACAGAAATAGTGTAAATATACTGATAATAAGTACATAATTACTTTACTGGTTTTCCCCATAGAGTTTGGTAATATATACAATTTTGGTCCAAAATAAACTAAATATAACCAACAACACCACTCTCTTGACCTGCACACCTTAGTTGCCAGTATTTACTGCTTCACCCTTGGAGCCGCTAGCTTTTGCTGGAATATTATTATTTTTGAAAAGGGTGAGATTCAAACGAATATCAGTAGTAACATATAATCATTCATATAAAATGTGAACAGTAAATATGTCATGCTCCATGTTATGCACAAACTAATTAACAATATCACGATATGTATACATGAGTTAGGGGCTCAATTCCCCTTTATCCGTACATCTCAGTTGTGTTATTACTCACAACCAAGTAAAAACGTCCTTCTCGCACTAATTGCCCCTTTTCGGCAGACTACCCCTTCTTTGCAGAACCATATTGATTAATTAACTAACGAAAAATGGCATACACAAACATATAAACATTGGCATAATGTATGAAGGATAAAGTTACTACCTTGTATCCCTTTTTGCTATACAAAAGTAGTTCCTCGAACTACGTGCCAATAACTCGGGTAATTAATCCGGTCCTAAAATTCAAATGTACAAGAATTAGGTTGTAACTCATTCATGTACTACTTTAGACACTTCCAAAGTGTTTTGTTGGTTAGATTAGTCTAAAATTGCAAAATGACCAAAATACCCTTAGGGACCCGATCTCGGCCCCACGTACTCGGTCTGACTATACTTTTCCGGAAATTTTGACCTGGGTTATCCCTACACAGTTTTGAGTGTAGAATTCATTTTTGACCTTGGTTTTCGTAAAATCAGTAACAAATGACAGTTTTGCCCTTGACAACCCCTATTTAGGGGTTTAGAGGTATTTTTGTAATTTTACTTTCTAAGGTTTTTCTGAAAAAGTGCTCAACATCAACCCTACACAATATTTCCTCCTGAACACCATGGAACAATTAGATTTATGAAATTCCAGCTTTAAGCTATCCAATTATCCCTGGCCAAAACATAAAGGAATAAAAGGGAAAATTGGGTTTTTGATTTTCAACTCCAAAAGTTTACTCCTTTTCACTCATAATCACTTGATTAATCATTTAAACACTTAATACACAAGATTTTAGGTGATTTGAGCAACATAACCCCTTAGGGTTATCCCTTCCCAAAGTTACAAATCCAAGCAATAAACCACAAATCTAGCCAACAACTTCAACAACAACATTAAAGAGAAGGAGATTATGGGAGCTACCTCTTGATTCCACTCTTCCACTCACCTAGCCGAACCCTCTCCCTCCTCAATCCTTGATGTTTTGCTTGCTAAACATGTAGATCCATGGAGAAGAGGAGCTTAGAGGAGGAACTACACAAATTAGGAACTAAATCACCAAGAATATCAAGCTTAACTTGAGATTTTTCTCCTCCTTCTCTCTAAATCTTCTTGAGCTCTCTCTCTCTCTCTCTCTCTCTCTCTTCCTTTGTTTTGGTTGGCCAAATGAGATGGGAAAAGATGAAGCAAGGCTTCGTAAATATCACCCATTTTTCTTACAAAGGGGGCAACCTCGGTTCGAATCTCACCTTGTTCAAAAAAACCTCTAGAGAAGGGTATCATAGTCTCAAAGTCTTAATCTGGATTAGTCAATTGCCCGGATACCTTGTAATAAGATTCAGAAAAAATGCTGGACATTGAGTGGCCCAAAGGGTTATTTAAAAAAAAAAACACCTAATTCCATGTTGCACATGGGGTTTGTAGCACCAATATTTTAAATAAGTAGATATATACTCTCAAATACGCATTTGATGGGATGTACATACTATACTTCACAACACATATTTTATTGGCCAAACACAACAAATATAAATTAATTTTGTATGATCTCTTAACTATTTTTTTTTTAAAATCCATTTCCTATTAGACAAAATAATTTTTATTCAAAAATATTGAATTGAAAATTTTAAATTTCAACAATTGAAATTGTATTTGGATGTTAGATATCTCTCCTCAACGTTCATTATCATGATGCTCATCAGAGCACTGAAACTGGCTACTTCACTTAAATACACACAGCTATATCTTTGCAAACATTGAGTCCTTTTATAAATATAGCACTTGTTATTAATTTTTCATTATATGTCTATTATTGATTGTAATACTATTTAATAATAATGGTGTATTGAATGAGAGAAATTATTAATTTCCCTGCATATAAGACACCTCATACAGAAGCTTTAGTTGTAGCTAACTCAACATCATCATTATCATCTTGAACCTTAAAACTTGTGTACTGATACCTCTGAGCAATGAAGAAGAAGAAACTCAGATTCAAAACCCCAAGCCCAGCAATTAGATAGTAAAAGAATTCCAATCTCCCAACATTCAAATCATTCATTAGCCAACTCGTCCGGCGACTAACCACCGTGATAATGAAGGTGCTCACATAACTCGCCACGCCCCAAGAACAATTCAACAATGAATTTGAAATACTCCTCATGTGTTCTGGGCATTGCCTGTTGAAAAACTCAACCATCCCAATAACATTAAACGCCTCACAAAAACCCATGAGGATCAACGGCATGGCCAGCCACATTGCCGACATCGGTGCTACGCCAAGAGGGTTAGGGTTCGAGTTAGCGGATCCTCTTCTGGCTTTTTCAACCAATCCGGCCACGACCATGGACACAACACAGAAGACCAAGCCGATTCCCACTCGTTGAAGCAACGTTATGCCTCCTTCGTGGTGTGTGGTTTTTCTAAGTGCTGGTACGATGATACGGTCGTAGAGTGGGACCCAGAGGACAATAGTGAGGAAGGAAAAGACTGAGAATGAACCTGCGGGGATTTGGAACCTGGGTCCGAGGTGTCTGTCCATTTTTAGGGCTTGTGATACTGTGAATATTCCAAGGTGAATTATGGCGGTTAGGGTGAGGAATCCAGTTGTCCAGATAGGTAAGATTCTTGCGAGGCATTTCACTTCTTCTACTTGTTGGATGCTAGCTAGTCTCCATGGATTTACTTTCCTACCATCCGGGTTTAACTCTCCTTCCATTATTAAAGCAGCTTTGTTTAATACCCTAAAAAACAAAAAGAAAGTTGTAGTTTATATTGTGCTGCCAAAATTGGGTTTCTTACAATAATTTTGGTAATATTTTTTTTTTGGATGAAAAGGCAAAATGACATTTCTAACAATAATTTTGCTTATCATACTAATTCTCATTGAAGAAATGTATTATTAAACAGTGGGGTGGTTTGCAATTCAGTGGTTTTCCAAAACAAAAAAAAAAAAAAAAAAATTGAAAAGGGAAAAAACCTTAGGATGTTGTCCTTTTTCATAGTTTACTAAGATTAGATTATTCTAAAATAAGTGTCATAAAAAATTCAAGTTTCCATACACACACGTATATAAATGAAAAATGAATTGTGCATGAATTTTTATTTGGAAAAAGTTCATGTTTGATCATTTAATTTTATAAAAAGATTTTATTTTGATACGCCAACTTTATGAAATGCATTTTAGTCATATAACCTTAACATTATTAATTTCTTCAACAAAGTGTTAACATTGAAATTTTAGATATTGAAAAAAAATTTTCAGACACAGATATATTAAGTTTAAATAAATCATATTCATATAACGGAACTACACAAAAAATTATCATTTCAAACATACGGGTTTAAAATTAAATGATTAAAAAGATACTTTATAAAACAACTCTTTATTTTTTGAGGAAACTACCGAAACTATTTTGTCGTCTTTTAAGAAATGTTGATATTGCAGATCAAGAAAAAAAAAAAAAGCATGTGTAACCAATCACAAAGCTTCGATATGGACCAATATGAAGAAAACAAGCCCTCAATTCTTTGCGCGCACACTCACCTGTCTACCCCACTTTCTATATATGCATTTAAAAAATATACTCAGCATAGAAAAATGGTATACCTGAATTGGTTGGTCATAGGTAGCTTTATCATAAGGCCACTCTCTTTCAAAGGAGGATCATAAAAGACTAATCCATCGTCTTCTTCACTAGAAGAACGAATCTCAGCTTTCCTCTTTCTATAAGCAGCAACAAGAACTTGAGCAGCCCCAGACAATATACTCCCTTGAGGCTCCACATGCACATAAACCCTAGTTCCCACAAAGAACATGACCAGAGCCAAAAACATACACAAAGTAGGGATCCCAAACCCTAGACTCCAACTCACTGAGTCTTGCACATATATCACGACGGTTTGAGTTACCAGAAACACCAGACTCATTATGGTGTAGCTCCAATTGAAGAAGCTCACTATCCCTCTCCTCCCTTCTACGGTCGTCGCATCGAACTGGTCGACTGCGAATGGGACGCTACAGGGCTTTATGCCAGAGGAGCCGACGGACATTAAGAGGAATCCCAGAAGCAGAACAAGAAGATGGATCTTTTTGGGTTTCTCACATTGGTTGTGTGCTAGTTGTAGTGGTGTACATGGTGGAGGGTGTAACTTTGTTAACCATGCTGTTAGTGTCACAACCATCATTCCCTGTGTGTTGTTCAAGTGCAAATTGATTCAATTAAGTGTGTTTATTTATACATTGTTAATTTATTATGAAGTTGAAAAAGTAAGTAATGCTATTATGAGTACCCAACTAGATCATCTTTAATTTTCCCAGCAATTTATTGGAGAGACATTATTAAAAATTAAATAAGTTGGTAATACGAGAACAAAAGAAAAGTTTTGTTATGATATCATTTCCAATTTTTAGTTAATATTTAAATATTAATTAATATAAACTATGATACCAGAGTGAAGGAATATCACTTATGTTAGAAAAGACAACTACAAAACCTCAACCGGATATCGGATGAAAATATAAAAAGAAGAGTGGAAGAATATATACAAAATAGAAAAAGAACATGAAGCTCAAAGAGTAATTTTGTGAGACGAACCATGTTATATATGACTTGAAAGTTACAACATTTTAAAATAAAAGTATATTTTTAATCATTTAACTTTATACAACGTTTTATTTTAGTAAAGGTCAGCATGGGTATTATTTTCCCTTCCCCTCAGTTTTCTTTCTTTCTTCCTTCAAAAAAGAGAAAACATGGGGTAAATGTTGACAAAACATTCTTAAATGCTAATATATTAAGTTTAATTTATAATTTTAAAGAATAACAATGATTGACACAAACAAGTATCATTTGACATAATAGAATTAGAGTTGAAGGACTAAAAATTAAAGATACTTTATAAAATTAAAAGAGAAGACTAAAACTTTTATAGAGTTAGAAAATCAAATATATTTTATATTGATATCGGCCGGTTATGGAAATTGTGGGGCACTTTTGAATAGTGTCTTCGTTATATAATATATATCTATATATGGACAAATATCAAATGGAGAAATCATTTTCTACTTGTGTAGTCCAATGCCCTGCTTAGGTAGATTCAATATTAATTTAATTTATTGATCATTTCTTACTTGACTTTTATATACTTTTCTAGGTGCGACTCTTTGTGGTCTAAAGCGTGATGACCTTGAACAGTGAAGCGTCTCACTTTTTAAACAGTTAGAAGACGAAGTAATACCCACAAGGCCACAGAGATTGAAGTCTACCAGCTTTATATATATATATACAAACATATCGATTTCTATATGTATGTGCGTGTATGTGAGTGTAGAGTGGTGTATATATACCAGAAGATTAGGAACGGAAGCGAAAGCTATGGTGTTGAAGCGACCAACATAAGCATCAGAAATGAAGGCACCAATGAGAGGTCCGAAGTTCGAGAGACCATACCAAATGCTCATAATATTTGCTGCAAAAATTGTGTCTATATGAAGTTCTCTCGTCAGGTACACCAGAAAGTTCGCAAACATCCCATTCGCTGCCAAGCTCGCAAATGCTTCATTCCCTACACACACACATACCAACGTTATGATCCGAAAGAAGACGAAAATCAAAGCGTAAAGTAGCATCATTCTGATACTATTTCCCAGTTGCACCCAGCACCTTAATGATTTTTTTTCCTGGTGCTTCCAGGCTTCCAGTACCCTAATCTTATTTTATTGTGCATCTAGCGCTATAAACCATAAATAAGATTATGGCAGTACAGGATAAAATTGAAAAATCACATTGTATTGGGTGCATCAGGAAAATAACAAAAGGGTGGTGGATGCATCATAAATAATATTAGAGTGTTAGATGCTTTTTGCAAATAATATTGGGGTGCTGGATGTTAATTGACCGAAAATTACATCAATAAAAGGCATAGTGAGAAATAACAGACAGACCTAGAATATAAGGCATGGCCTTCCATCCACCTGGCTTCTTCTTCTGGGTTTTGCCTCCACAGTTACTCTTATCTTCATGATCAGCCATCTCTCACACACAGTCAAGAAAACTTTAATATCGGAAAGACTGTTTTGAAGAATGGAATCAAATCTATTGAAAGGGCTTTGAGTTGAGTGAAGGAGCAAGGAGATCGACTTCACACACGCACTGATTTATAGTACACGAAAGAAATAAATTAATGGTGGTGGCAGGTTAGGTTTTGTTTTGCCACTATAAATTGCTATCATGTAGATTATGAATACAGCCAAAAAGAATATGAGTGGGACATAGGCTAGACTTGGCCGAACCTGATATATATATATATATATATATATATTTGCCACTACAAAATGCTATAATGTGCACTTGCAATGTGTTTCACGCATATTTGTTTTGATTATGACAATTTTTTTTTATAGGAAAGACAAATTTCTTTTTTAGAGAAAATTAGGAAAGTCGTTTTTTAACATTTAATTGGTGAGAAGGAGATAATAATTTTTTATACAATAATAGTATTAGTATTTTGCAAATTTTGTACAGAGTACCAATATTCTTATTTAAGTCCTTTTCCCAAATTTTTCCTTTGTTATACACAACCATTTCTTAACTTATGCGTTAACCTCACCCATAGCTTATACTATTATAAGTTACTTCTAATATCTTTCACTAAAATGAAAAATATTAATTGTTATTAACTATGTCTAAAAAAGTAAATAATTTTATTATTTTTCCCATATTAAATAAATTCATAAAAAGATTGATATTTTCTACACCAACGATAAATAGGGGTAAAAGACAAAATTATAATAAATAATTTACATAGTGCCTTATAAATAAGGATAAATATGCAAAAATACTTATAATCTTTTACTCAAAGTGTGTCCAGCACCATATGCTTTTTAGAAGTGTAAAAGTATCCATAAACTTTTAAAACAAGAGCAAAAATACCATTGCCATTAATCTCTGTTACATTGACCGTTAGTTAACTTAAAACACTAACATAGAAGCTGATGTGGCTATTAAATTTCATAGGTGGCAATAGAAAAATAAAAGTAGAAAAAAACACGTCATCCTAATGGTCATGAGAATGCGATCTCCTAACCCTTACGGCCTTATCTTCTGGAAAAGATCCCTTTCAATTTTCATCTTCTTCATCCATCACTCAACCGCCCCAACATCACCCATCTTCTAATCTAATAAACGACCCAAAACCAAATAAAAATCAGTTTAGGACTATCAACCCATATCAGCAAATCTAAATCAAGTCTAAATCAAATTGAAATAGAAAAGTAAAAATAGGAAAAGGAACAATCAACCCAGGATGCAATGAAGAAAAAGGAAAAACAAAAATGGAGAAGCCATCAAAGTTGGCCGACGGAGTGGGAGGAAGAAATAGAGAAGCAATCAACCCAGAGCTGTATCGTCACTCTGCCCATCGCAGAAGGAAGAAGAGGTCGATTGGGTTATGAATATGAAGAATGATGCTTGCGTCTTCAATTTGAACCAAGATCTCTCAGATTGATGATGTGCACTGAGTGAAAACCAAGTGAACACTGAACAGAATCGTGTGTGGGCTCCCCCTTCTACTCTTTTGTTATAGCCCCCCCCTCTATATATATATATCGTTCCAATAGCGAAATCTCCCATTTTATGTAAAGTATATATTGTAACTACAAATTTAGTTAGCATTATAACAAATTAGTTATTGTAACTTAACTGAGTTAGCTAGCTGACATGTAACAGGTGTCATTTTCTCTCATTCATATTTGTATATATAACACTGTACATCAATGAGAAATATACTTTTCCCAATTTTGTCACATGGTATCAGAGCTTTCTTTCTCTCCCTTCCTTGAGCTTCACACTTTTTTCTTCTGAGATCTCCGTTCCCTCAAGCTCTCCGTCATCTTCGTTTTTCACTCTCTCTCAGCAATTGTCATGGCTTCCTCCGATTCTCTCCAAGATCCGACTAATCCTTTCTATATTCACCTGAAGGAGAATCCGGCACTTATTCTCATTGCACCACTGATGGACGGCAGCAGTTTTCACAGCTGGTATAGGGCGATGTGTATGGCGTTGCTTGCCAAAAATAAGTTGAAATTCTTCGACGGCTCGATTCCTCAGCCTCCGGTCACCGATCCCTTGTTTTCTGCTTGGGAACGGTGCAATAATCTGGTTCACGGATGGATCACAAAGTCCCTATCTCCAACAATTACTAAGAGTGCTTTGTGGTTCAATTGGGCTTCCGACATCTGGCTTGATCTCAAATCCAGGTATTCTCAGTCTGACATTTTAAGAATCGCTGATTTGCAAGAGGAAATTTATGCTTTGAAGCAAGGCAGTCTCTCTGTTAGTGCTTATCACACTGAATTAAAAATTTTATGGGATGAGTTAGCAAACATCCGTCCTCTGAAGGCTTGTCAGTGTGGATCTACTTTTGTTTCTCATACTTATCGTGATGAAGATCAGGTTATTCGATTTCTAAAAGGGTTGAATGAGAAATATGCTTTTGTCAAATCTCAAATCATGTTGATCAATCCCCTGCCTCCTATAAGGTGTGTTTTCTACATCGTCATTCAGTAGGAACGAGAACTTCATCTATCTTCTAAGCCTAAGTTTTTCTTGACTAAGGCACCTCTTACTGATTCTCCTGTAATTTTACGTCCTCCTCTTACTGGTGCCAATTCCACATCTATGAATGCCACCACCAAGTTATGCACTTATTGTGGTCATCCTCGCCACACTGAGGCCACTTGCTATCGAAAGCACGGTTTCCCTCCTGGCTTCGAATTCCGATCATCTGGTTCTTCCTTAATGGTAAATTGTGTTGCAACTCAAGATTTTGGTTCTGTTCAGTCTTCTACTTCTGCTTTGCATTTATCTACTACTCCAACTTCCGCTACTACATCCTTGCTTCCTCAGCTGTCCGCAAATTAGTATCACCGATTACTTACTTTGTTGAATACGCCTCTCCCTTCTTCAGTAAATCATCTTTCTACTTCCTCTTATCTCACAGCTACAGGTATCTGTCATTCTTTTCCTTCTGTTCTTTGTTCTTGGATTCTAGATTCAGGAGCTATCGATCACATTTGTAGTTCTTGAACTCTTTTTAATTCCAATCATTCCATTTCTCCAATTGCTGTTTCTCTTCCAACAAGGCCAAAGCCACGGCCACTATCTCTGGCACTATTGTTTTATCTTCTTCTTTGGTTTTATCAAATGTCTTGTTTCTTCCTTGTTTTTCTTTCAATATCATATCTGTCTCTCAGTTAACAACCTCTCTCCAGTGTACTTTAACTTTTTCATTTACTATGTGCTAGATTCACTTACTCCAGCCTTCCATGATAATTGGTGCAGCTAGGATATCTGAGGGTTTATATCTTCTGAACGTGGATAAGATGACTATTCAATCTCCTTCACAGGTTCATTCAACCATCACCAAATCAAATTCAGATTTCATTTTATGGCACCTTCGTTTAGGTCATTTATCAAATTCTGCCCTTAGTGTTTTGAATAAAACTGCTGCTATAGCTTGTCTTGCCCTTTCCATACCTTGTGATACTTGTCATTATGCTAAGCAAAAACGTTTGAGTTTTCCAGTAAGCACAAGTTCATGTAAAGGCATTTTCGATTTAATACACATTGATATTTGGGGCCCTTATTCTATTCCCTCTACTCATGGTTTTCGCTATTTTCTTACTATCATTGATTACTATTCTTGTTATATTGGGTATTTTTCTTAACTCATAAATCTGAGGCACGGTCTCAACTTTTACATTTCATTTCCTTAATTGAAAATCAATTTCATAAAACTATAAAGGTTATACAATCAGACAATGGTCCTGAGTTTCTCATGCCACAATTTTATGCCTCCAAAGGCATTTTACACCAAACATCTCGTGTTGCTACGCCTCAACAAAATGGCTTAGTGGAGCATAAGCACCAGCACTTTCTTAATGTGGCACGAGCACCAGTAGAAAAATGACTTTTAAGACCGGTTAAAAATGACTTTTTAGACCGGTTCTGTATTAGGTCTTGATACAGCCAGTCTAAAAAGTCTGTTATTTTTTAGACCGGTTGTTAGAACCGGTCTTAAAAGTCAAACTTTTAAGACCGGTTGCTCCCACAACCGGTCTTAAATATGAGACATTTAAGACCGGTTGTGGGAGCAACAGGTCTTAAATATGAGACATTTAAGACCGGTTGTGGTACAACCGGTCTTAAATATGAGACATTTAAGACCGGTTGTGGGAGCAACCGGTCTTAAATGTCTCATCTTTAAGACCGGTTGCTCCCACAACCGGTCTTAAAGTACTTTTTAAGACCGGTTGTGACTACAACCGGTCTTAAAGCTTCATTTTTTTTTAAAAAACGTCCCTTTTATTATATGTACACGCACAGAATGCTCCAACTTTAAACAGCAATACATAACAATCACCATCCCATCTTTCCCATGCATTCATTGAACTCGCCTAGTTATGGGTGGAAAAATACCAAACTAAGATTAAGAAATGTCATAAAACACACATCACGTGTGTGTGTTATGGTAAGTCACTAAAATTTTCAGCATTTCCAAATCTCATCTCAGAAAGTTCAAACTATTTTGTGATTTTGCAGAAGTGCAGGCAAAGCCATTGAAGCAGAAGAACAACTAAGCGCAAAGTATAGTAATCAACAAGTTTGCATACAAAACTGCAAATTCTAGTCAACTAAAGGCAGTCCAGCTTTTCTCGTCCTCCCACAAAATCCACCTGCAAGAATCATATACTTGTAAGCAATTTGATGGACAGAAATTTCTCTGAACTCAATCACTCATACATATACAACACCTCAACATTCTCCATAATCTCCAATCACATCCCTATATATAAGCTAGGTATATGCAATTAACAATCACCAAATGACAACAGTAAAACAAAACCTGATTCATTCATACCATAACTAGAACAACATCAGACCAACGTTTATCATAATAAATTACAATAATGTACAATGAACTTTGGATTCAAAAACTCACTATTTTTGTAATAGCTCATGGATGAATTCAGCACAACATGTGCGAATGAAATCAATATCTTCTTCAGGAAAGGGATCAGCAAGATCAAACATCTATAACACCAAAACCAGATGAAACATTGACTTAGTATAACTTAAAAACAATAAAGTAAAACAAAAGTTTTGAAATATAAATTTACCTCTTGAGTAAAATCAGTCGTGCCTAGAGTGATAATATTGTAAATTGTCTCAAAACATAAAAACCACATAAGTTGGACCCCTTTGGTTGCCGACGGCTCTGAGAAAAAACATGATATCATTAAAACAAATATAAAGGCATGTCTTATTATATTCTGTAAACAAATCCATATGTACTAACCTTTGGCATGATCCATGTAGGGTCCTTTAAGTCACGAACATGCTTACCACAAGCAGTGTGTAGGAATGTCCGCATAGCCCTATGATCATCACAATGACAAAGGTTATTGGTTTTACACAAATTCCATAAACTTTGCATACAAAAGGTAAGAATGCAAGAAAACTAACGAATTAATGGTCTTTTTCAAATCATTCCCTGGTTTGAAGTGGAGGGAACATAAGAGGATGACAGTGTAACTACTCTTGCATAGAAGAAGCAACTGCCAATGATCACTGAAAAAAACAGAAGAATATTAATAAGCAAACATAAAACATTATATAAATTATAAAATATCAATTTGTTTCTTACCTATGCACATATGGAGCCAAGAAACACTCGGTTCCAGTTTCACTAAGCCTCTTTCACAAGTATGTATGTCTAGTAGCAGCAGTGGTCCCTTTCTCTTGGATGTGATGGGGGCATAAGAATCCAAATTTTTCGCTTTTGCCAGAGGAGACCAACCTACGATGCATGTACCTACAATAATGCAAGCACATAAATAAAAGGTAAACGGTGAAACTTTTAAAATATTTACTTTGAATTGCAGAAGCTACTTACATTAAGAACAGTTGGACAATCCCAATCGTAAGATTTTGTCCAGGAGCTACCAGGGACATCAAATCATCCCTCTCAAGATAGCATGTCACTCCTGACTGTCCAACAACTGAATCCGTAGGCCACTCTCTTGTTTTGAAGGATGTATCATATGCCATCAGAATCACTTGCTGCATGATATTCAATGGAGGCTGTGAAACTTCTTGCTGAGTGAAGGGAGCTGGACTTGGTGGGGCTTTGATCGGACTTGGTGGTGGGCCTTTGATCGGACTATCCTCGGCTCGACCAGAAACAAGGTTCGTTGGCCACAAGATGAATGTGCCCAAGACATCGCTAACGACCTTGAATTCATCAGAAGGGATAGGGACAGGTGCATCCGCAATAATCACCTCGTCAACTGACACCCAGACTTGATCACCTTCCATTTGTCGGTGGTGGACAGTTGATCCCAGGTTATGCACACTACCCCGTGCAACTAACCGTCTCAGAGGATCCTCGACAAAAAGATCACAAAGCCCAGTAATTTGCGGGTTAGGACCCTCTGATGACTGCCCGATGTTGCAACAACTACCTTTAGTGCTCTGCTTATTAGGATCAATCGATTGTGGCTGGGGAGCACTGGTATCTTGTCTTGAGCTCATAAACACTATCATTTCCTCTTTCATCTTGCTCAACCGGGTCTCTAAAAGTGCATCAAAAGATGCTTCAGCCTCGGCCTTTGCTTCTGCTCTTGCAATGGCCAACATATTCTCCAATTCCTCCCTAGTCACGATGTTTGAGGAATAGTGTACGGGGGCTCCAAAGTAATCCCGTATCCCTACCCCTCCTCCAACTCCCCTGACACGGCCTGGATGCTCGTGTTTGCCAGTAGCAACTGTGAGGATGTCATTCCTGCCCTCCGACTTAAAAGATCCCTCAGCTTGTTGTTTTCTAAGTTCATCCTGTAACATAATACAAAATAACAAACGTAAGTAATAATGTACGTTTCTTATGTAATTAATTACAATAACGTTATATACTTACAATTCTTTCACCAACTATACGAGATTGTTCACTCGTATAAGTCCCACTCCTCTTTTGGTGGGCAAATTGCCATTTTTCTTCCCGATGAATCGGAGATGGCGGAGAAAGAAGAACAGAAGGATCGGATTGAGATGCTTCTTCCAATCTCTTCCGTTTGGCCGCCAACAAGTCTCTTTCAGCCTTTGCATAACCCCCACGAGACATTGTATGAGGGCAATCATTCTTTCTACCACTCTCTTGTGCTTTTTGCCTTTTTGCCTGCGAATAAGAAATGATACAAAAGGAAAGTGTTATAATCAATTAAGATAATTGCTAAGTAAATAAAATAAAAAATAAGTCAACTAACCAAAGATTCAGGAGTAGTCTGAAGCCTAACAAATTCTTCCCAAGTCGCTTGATCAAGAAATGTATACGTGCTGCACGGATTAGGATGAGGCTGACCATCTTGCACCTCAATATGAATGTAATTGTTGGTCAGACTTGTCTTAAACTTGCTGCAGCGCTCATAACAATACGTCATCGTCTTGTTGTACAAGATCTCACTCTGAGGAATGTCGTAGGTGAGCTGAAATGCATGCATTGAAGGAGTAAGTGACAAATGAAGTGACATTTGATAATAATTAATTACATACAGAAGATAATTATATACCTGAATAGTGTCCCAAATATGCTGCTTCACCTTTGGATCGACATTTCTCCACTCCTCTATCAAGATGCTCGGCTTGTTACGTGCAAGGAGGCCGACGAAACTCCTATATCGTTGTGCATTAGGCCCGATTGGTTTCCAATGTCTATCAAACTCAATCGGTATCTTTTGGCCTGCACTCCGACTGAGGGAAACATCTGTCAACCGTGTGGCACGTCTACCACCCCTCCGTACAGACTGGCTACTGCGCTCACTACGACCCTGGCTCGGAGCATTGCTAGGCTCGCCCTGGTTAACACTAGCTGGCTGACTCAGAGGTGTATGAGGTGGCTGATCCTCTGCACTAGGACGCTGGGGATCCGTCATTTGCCTGTAACGACAACAAAGAAAGATAAATCCTAAGCTATGACATGTGAAGACTATATCGATAAAATAACTAAACATATTCTTCAGATAATAATCATAATCATAATTACTTTAGTTAGTTAATGTCAAAGTAGTATCATAAAGAGATATCCTCCCATATTCCCTCGTGATGATCATTTCTTGTGCCGTGCGCATTATCTGCTTCATCTTCTTCGTTCAGTTCTGGTAGACCCCTGGAAAAAGAAGGAGTCTCAAGAAGATCATAATTTGAGTGACTTTTCTCGTCAATATCAACGACCCTTTTTCCTTGGAGAGCTACAGACCACATTTTATTTGCCTGATCAGTGATATAGAACACTTGTTGCGCCTGATTTGCCATAATGAAAGGTTCATCTCTAAAACTTCTACTATTCAGATCTACTAATGTCAATCCTAACCTATCGATCTTCACACCATTATTGACATCAACCCACTTGCATTTGAAAATGGGAAATCTAATTTTAACATAGTCAACCACCCAAATCTCTTCAATCACCCCATAATAAGGTATGGCAGCCAACGTAGGGTTCTTATCTTTCGAACTAGAGAAGTGCATAGATTCAGCCACTAATACAACACCACTGTTCTGGACGGTGCTCTTATCATCTAGGGACTTCGTGTAAAAGGTATAACCATTGATCACAAATGAAGTCCAACTTATGCCATCAACTTCAGGACCACGTGCTAACCAATTTATTGTATCAGAAACACATTCTTCTCCGTCAACCTTTTGTTTGAACCAATGTGCGAAAGTTCTGTTATGCTCCCTGATTAACCTTTGTTCGCTCATTCGACTATTTTGTTTCCGTACAATTTCTTTATGGGCATTCATGTAATATTGAACTTCATCAACATTGTTCAAGATGTACAGGTGGACTTGTTGCAATTCATCAGCATCTATGCTCTTTACTGTTGCCCCGCGTCTACCCCCTTCTTGATCATAGTATCGACAAGGCAACACATTATCATCAGGAAGCATATCTTTAAAGGCCTCAAGCATTTCTGAAAAACTCTTGTCGCTCCATCCATGCCGTGCTTTCAAGCTTACCAATTTCAATACAGCATTCAGCAATTGGTATTTTATACACCCCGGGTACAACAGCTTCTCAGCATCACTGCACATATTACCATATGCATGTGATTGTTCAAAAGCCTCTTCTCCTACATCACGAATAATGTCCTCTATCTGATCATCCATATCCGTGTCATTATCATCACAAGTCACTTCCCCCTGTTGAGATGCACTTGGCATTTCTAATTGTTCACCATGCCATACCCATACTACATACGTCTTACAAAACCCTTCACAAATTAAATGTGTATATATATCTACAGCACTTAATCGCTTCTCATTCAAACATTTTACACAAGGGCAATAAAACATTTCACTATCATCATCGGCATTTCTTTTTGCAAAGTCTAAAAAACCCTTGACCCCAACATCATATTCAACACTCGTCCGTTTAGCTTGTATCCAACTACGATCCATATATTCTAACACCTTTTATTTGTTTTGTACTTTTTCCCTGGAAAAGGTAGGAGAATGTTGAGAGCATGCAATCATTACACCCAAGTACATAGTGTAACTAGAAGTAAACAAAGAATATCGTGATTTAGAGTAGCGTGTGAGGAAAAAATGGAATGAGGGAAAGTGGAATGGAGAAGGAGTGAGGGAATGAGGAATGGAGGTGGAAAGAGGAAGGAAAGAATGCGCTTTCGTCAGAGAAAGTGACTTGGATATATATTCTTTTAAAGTCTAACGCCTGCACACGCTAGATCCATTATTATATTGTTTGTCCCTGGATATATTTTTTAGGGTGACTTTGGTCCTTCGACTAATAATATCCAAGCAATACCGTTGAAAACTTCAAAAATTCAGCACACACGAGGAACATAATAGAAAATGAATAGAACTACCTCAACAATAGTTTTCCCCTATTACTAATGATCAAATTTGGACAGTTGATATTTATAATATTCAGCTGCACATAGCATTAAAAAAACTTGACTCTTATAATACAGATAGTTCAATCTCAAAAAGACAAATCTAAAATCCATCAAATACTACAGTTCAATCTCAAAAAGATAAATTTAAAATCCATCAAATACTACCCCTTCATTTTCATCCAGGCATTTTTTTTTGGGGCCAAACATCCATTTATTTTCTCAAACCACAAATTAATTGACTACATTAACCCCTCTCGTTATATATATAGATACATACAGATTCCCTCACACCGATTCTAATTAATTCACACTAACACTCTAATCAAACTTGAAATGTAAAAGCTTACTTATCTATATATATATATAGCCCTCTTATATCAGTGAACCAATGTCTGGATGGAGTTGTACAATGGATGAGAATGTTGACTTTCTCACCCGAGGTGCAACAGCAATTAATTTTGCTAAACCAAACCAAGACAGGTAGTATAGTTCGTAGCTAGTAGTTGATAGTTCTATACTTGCCTCCCATTCTCCTCTCTGCCTATTACCGTCTGCCTAAGAAGACAGAAAAGGCCATAACAAGAAATGGAATATGATAATCGCATGCCAACGAAAATGAAGGTATCAAGTTAATTCGCCTAGACCTGAAATCAGGATTAAAGACATGAAGACAGTAAAACAGGGGAAATTACCAACTGCGTGCTTGTAAGCTGTGATGACAGTTGCTGGCAGTGCTGGAAATAGAGCCAGATCTGTGATGGTGCCGGCCCGGAAAGAGATTGACGGAGGCGGAGGGATAGAGAAAGAGGGCGTCGGTGATGATGGGAGCTTGAGTTACGGTGGAATGGAAGGGAAAAGACGGTGGAGATGGAGTGGAAGACGGATTTGGGAGGTGAGAGAGAGGTTGACGGTGGGGTTAACGGTGGGGTTAATCGGTGATGGTGGCGGCCCAGAAAGAGATTGACGGAGGCAGAGAGTGCGTCGGTGACGGAATGGAAGACGGATTTGGGAGAGTGCATCGGTGATGGAAGACGGATTTGGGAGGTGGAAGACGGATTTGACGGAGGCGGAGAGTGCGTCGGAGTGAGTTGATTTCAGAAATTTGGGGAAAGTTTGGGGAAAGATGGCGCGCGGGAGCTGAGGTTGAATTCTGGGGACAGTTTTAAGACCGGTTTTCTCACAACCGGTCTTAAAACTCCACTTTTAAGACCGGGTGTGAGACAACCGGTCTTAAAAGTGGATTTTTAAGACCGGTTGTCTCACAACCGGTCTTAAAAATCTTTCATTTTAGACCGGTTCTCTAGTAACCGGTCTTAAAAAGATTAATTTTTAGACCGGTTATTAGAATAACCGGTCTAAAAATTAATATTTTAAGACCGGTTAGTGTACAACCGGTCTAAATTTTATTTTTTAGACCGGTTATTATAATAACCGGTCTCCCAAATTCTTTATAATTATGTAAATGCCACCGCGCATTTCTTTTTAGACCTCATTTACTATAACCGGTTTAAATGTGCCGGTCTAAATCACCTTTTTTGTACTAGTGGAGCACTCTTATTCCATTCAAATATCCCTATTATTTACTGGCCATATGCAATTACACTTGTTGTTTTCATTATCAACAGATTACCTTCACCCATTATTCAAAATGCAACTCCATATACTCGGTTGTTTGCTACTGACCCTGTTTACAATAATTTTAGAGTTTTCAGCTCTCTATGTTATGCTTCCACCCTCACACACAATCGCACAAAATTTGATCTGCATGCTAAGAAATGTGTTTTTCTAGAATACCCCTCTTGTTCAAAAGCATATATTTTGCTTCATCTTTCTACAAACACTATTTTTCAATCTCGGGATGTTTATTTTCATGAGCTTGTGTTCCCTTATGTTTCTGATTCAGCATCTATTATCTCTCCCTCAGTACTTGCAGAACCCACCATTCAATACTATCCTAATTTCCTTGATGATCCTATTTCTTCTCCACCTCCCTTTGTCACACCTACCTCTGCACCACCATCTGATTCTGTTTCTTGCACTTTCACTCCACCTCACCGCTCTAAAAGACCTCATAACCTTCCATCTTATCTATGTGATTATCACTGTGCCCTCGTTTCTTCTACTTCACAATCATCATGTCAAGGTAATTCTAGCTATACTCTTTCTTTTGTTTTATCTTATTCCACTCTCACCAGTTCTTACAAAAATTTTGTCCTAGCTGTTTCTCAAAATTCAGATCTAACCACATTCACTCAGGCTGCCAAACAATCTGTTTGGCAAGATGGAATGACTGCAAAACTTTAGGCATTAGAACAGAATCAGACTTGGGTTCTCACCACTTTATCACCAGGGAAATCCACAATCAGCTGCAAATGGGTCTATAGAACTAAGTTCAAAGCAACTGGTGATATTGAACGTTATAAGGCTAGACTTCTGGCCAAGGGTTATACACAAACCGAAGGGGTGGACTACCTTGACAGATTCTCTTCGGTTGCCAAGATGACCACTCTACATCTTTTATTATCTATTGCAGCTGCTAAGCATTAGCATCTCCACCAATTAGATGTCAACAATGCTTTTTTGCATGGTGACCTCAATGAAGAAGTTTACATGGACTTGCCTAAAGGTTTTGTTGCACCTCGTCCTAATCTTGTTTGTAAGTTACAAAAATCTCTCTATGGACTTAAGCAAGCTAGTAGACAATGGTATTCTAAATTATACAGTGCTTTACTCTCTTTTGGATATAAGCAATCTGCCTCTGATTACTTCTTATTTTACAAGGCTTTTTCTACATCATTTACTGTTGTCTTAGTATATGTTGATGACCTTGTTTTGGACGGCAATGATATTTCTGCAATAACTTTTTTAAAGCAACATTTACATGATGCTTTTACCATTAAAGACCTTGGGGAGCTTCGTTATTTTTTAGGATTGGAGATGGCCCGCTCCAAGGAAGGTATATTTTCGTCCCAGCGGAAATTTTCCCTCGAATTGCTTGAGGACACTAGTTATCTTGCTTCCAAAACTGCTACTATACCTATGGATCCTCACTTAAAGCTCTCAAAGGTCAAACGCACTCCTTTGGCTGATCCTAAGCCTTATCGCCAACTTATAGGTCGCCTTCAATACCTTACCATAACCAGACCAGATCTTAGTTTTGTCACCCAACAGATCAGCCAGCATATGTCTCAGCTTTCAGATATTCACCTCCAGGCAGTACATCGTGTCTTCCACTATATTAAGTCCGCTCCAGGTGCTGACATTTTTCTATCACCTCCAGGCATTCACCTTCATGCCTTTAGTGATTCAATTGGGCTAGTTGTGTCGATACTTGTCGGTCTGTAACTGGTTTTGCAATTTTCTTGGGTGCTTCCCTCATCTCTTGGAAAGCCAAGAAGCAAGCTACAGTCTCCAAGTCTTCCTCAGAGGCTGAATACCGTGCTCTTGCTTCTACCACTTGTGAATTACAGTGGCTGATTTATTTGCTTATTGATTTTGATGTTAGTCATATAGATCAAGCTTTTCTTTATTGTGACAACGAATCTGCTATACAGATAGCTTCCAATCCTATACATCATGAGAGGACAAAACATATAGAATTAGATTGTCACATAGTCCATGAGAAGGTTCAGGCTAAACTCATTCATCTCATGCCTGTTCCTCCCCTAATTAGCTCACCGACGTCTTCACCAAACCCCTTCATCCCACCAAGTTTCATGAACTCATTTCCAAGTTTGGCATGCAAAACATTCATGCTCCAGCTTGCGGGGGGTGTCAAGTATTGTAACTACAAATTAGTTAGCATTATAACAAATTAGTTATTATAACTTAACTGAGTTAGCTAGCTGTCATGTAACAGGTGTCATTTTCTCTCATTCATATTTGTATATATAACACTGTACATCAATGAGAAATATACTTTTCCCAATTTTGTCACATTTTATTTGCTATTTCGATCTTCCATTCATCATACCTCAAATGTTCTTCTTACTTCCCATCCTTATAACTCTCTCTCTCTCTCTTCAATCTTCTGCGGTACTCCTCCACCGCCTATGGCTAAAGGAGAGAGGGAATATCCAACGTTATTGTATCAGCACGACCAAGGCGGAAGAAAGAAGGGAGAGAAAGTGTGGCAGGTACGCGATAGCTAGGATCGATGTTGGATTGGAGGAGGGAGACATTGCAACGGCGTGATGGGTAGGGAATATGGGTCGTGGACATTGGATAGGTTTTTTAATAATAAATTAATATTAGTAGAAAAACACGAGGCTTTTTTTCCTTCCTCTACTGCCAGCTAAGAAATTATCATAGCTATGTCAGCTTCCACATCAGCATTTTCTGCCAACTATCAGTCAAAGTAATCGAGATTAACGATGATTGTATTTTTGCTCTTATTTTAAAAGTTTATGGATACTTTTGCAATTCCGAAAAGCATATGGTGATGCGTTCACAGTGAGTAAAAGTTTATGTTTACTTTTACATATTTACCCTATAAAAAATACCACAAAATCCTTCCTTCAACTACATTATAAATAGGATTAGAGGGAGTAAATTTAAACGTGGGATTTCCAAAAAAAAACATTAAACATTGGGAGTACTCCATTTGGCTCAATGTATAGATCTTATTTATTTAACTACAATAAAGAAGGGAGTTAACAGATGTTACACATCACTTTTGGAAATTATCCTTATTAAATTGTGAAAATGCTATGCACTTTAAAAAAAAAATAATTTCATATGTAATTATTGTACAGGGGTAAATTATGAAAAAAGAATTTAACATATTTATATTATTAAATATGATTTAATTTTAGACTAGACAATTTATATTTCTTATGACTTAAAACTTTGTTCACTTACATGCATGTTGTGATATCCCAAAATATATTCAAGGACTGCTCAATGACCCGAAAGAAAATGTAAATAATGTTAGAAATTACTTTTGGGAATAAAGTGTAAATTATGATCCGAATTAGTTGTAGAACATGCCCAAACCCCATTATTTAAATTTAATAATGATATAAAGTCTAACTTAGACTTAAAAAGAAAGGGAATGGCATGTGGAAAGGAAAAAGGAAATTGAATAAAACACCAAATGGCAATTTAATTAATATTTCCATAATCAATGGTGATATATACTTTTACCATGAGATCTTGAGGTTAAAAGTGGGAACCAAAATGAATGGCTAGGATTTATTCTTGAAGAAGTGAAGTAATGAAGCCTAAAATGCAAATTAACTCCTTCCTTGTTCATGGTTACATTTTGGTCAAAGAGGATAAATTGGAGTAAGAAGGGTTTGGTCAAAAGAGTCAACAAGTATTACAAGAGGACTATGGTCAAGCTTAAACATATGCACATATAAGCTTTGGTCAATAATTCCACCCTCTTTTGAAGATGAATTTTAGTCAAGTGAGGAATAGGAGAGGAAAGAGAAGCTACCTCAATGTGAACCAAACCATAGTTAAACAACTAACTACACAACTTGCAAGAAGGCATAGCATTTTGACACATGGATTTTTCTCTTTTTCTCTAAGCGAATTTCGGGCAAGTGATATTATGGGGCTGAAGTAGATTAATTAAGACACAATTTCATCTCTCTTCAAGCTCACAAAGTCAGCCATAAGCAAAAGGTAAGAGAAAACCAAGCTATCTTGAAGACAAGAACAAAAGGTGAGTTTCAACCTTGATTTTTACCTTAAAATCCACCTCTTGAGCTCAAAATCTCTTCAAAAACATTGTTCCTCTCTATAAGAGCTTCATTTCTATGGTTTTAGATTTTCAAGGGGGAGGCGTTTTGAGTCATCTTGCAAGAGCTAAAGTTAAGGAATCAAAGAAAGAGCCTAGGAAAGTGAAAGAGGTAAACAAGAGCTTCATTTTGATATATATATTGTGTTGATTGATTGAGAATTTTGGAGTGTGAATTTCTGCACTAATTTTGGTTATATAGGGTGTGTTAGGGTTCATGAAGCTTTGCTCATATACATATGATTATATGTTGTTTTTGAAGCATATGAGCTAAGTGTGGTGGTTAAAAAGTGAATTGGTAACTTGTTGTGTCAAACCCTATATTTCTACCAAAACAGGACATATAGAAGGAATGAGTATTTGATCATTTTGAAATTATCATTGTTTTCTACATGAAAAACTATGTGGAAATAGCCTTTGGTTATGAATTCTGGATCATCTGAATATAATTTGTAACTTTGAAATTTCTGCCAATGTGATTTTCCCAAGTGGCAGTCTAGCTATATGATGTTTTTGAATAGGTAAATGATGTCCAATGCCCGTGATATTTTCTAAAATGAAAGTAGACTTAATAAACTTTAATTTGATATACATATAGGCTAGTTAGATCTATACACTAGGAGTAGTGTATTTTTGAAGTTGGTCATATGAAAATTGACATGTTTCTGGACAATGTCCAATAAAAGGCAATTCTGGATTTCTGTGAGTTCAATTGGCTAAGGGCAATATTTTTTTTCTGAAACTAAACTCAATAAGGGTCACATAGCCTTTTGAACCACTACAATTATATATTTGGGCAAAGAGATATAAATTTTTAAAGTTACTTGAAATATTTGGCTAGTTTCAGTAAATGTGCATAAATTGCAAAATGTAATGGCACATTGTAATTTCTTTGAACTCTAAGGATAGGAATTAGTCCCTTAGGATAATTTGATTACTTTAACTCATTGGTTGACTTGGTAAAATGACCATGATGACCCTAATGATAATCAACATGAGAGAAAGATTTATGACAGAATTGTACTAAGTAATATCTCATTGTCTGTAAATTCTGATTATAGGACCTGTTAGCTGTCAGAGATCTAAGATTTTCCTGAGCTCAAGCAAGCAATTGGATACCCTTTAGGAAAGGCATCCAGGTAGTAACTCTTTCTTTCATATGTTATGAAATACGCTGCATGTTTGTGGTTTCATCAAAAGTTTTAGAAGTATTCTCAATTTGTGAGGTGGTCGCCTAGGACCTTTTGAGCGGGTGGACTCCTGGGCCATGAAAATTATTGTTATACGTGAGTGGAATCCTAAGGCCTATTGTGTGGGTGAACACTCAAAGACATGTGATTTATCTACCTAGTGCTATGGTAATGTGATATGCTGCATGATCACTACAAAAAAAATGACATTTTCGTAGCGGTGAATTTGTCACGGTTACTTTTAACCTCTACAAATTATATTATTTGTAGTGGTTTGTACATAAACTGCTACAAATTTGTAGTAGTAAGCTTCACGCCAAGTGATGTGCTGGTAAGCCCATGTTATCTGTAGAGATTTGCAAAAAAACAAAAACCGCTACAAATTTAGTGCCAATTTCCCACCATAAGTTGTAGCAGCTAATTTGTAGCAATTACATCATATGAACCATTACAAATGTGGTGCAAAAGGGTGCGAACCAGGCATGATAGACACAAACCTTTACAGAATGTGAATAGTTGCCTTCTTGTAGCGGTTTTACAAAACGTAAAACCGCTACTAATGTAAACAACATTTGTAGCGGTTTTTGGTAGAAACCGCTACGAAACTTTAAGAGTCTTTATATTTATAGCAGTTAGTGGTAACCGCTATAAAATGTTTCATTAATTGAGGTGATTTGTAGCAGTTTGTGTAGTAGTTTTATCAATAACCGCTACAAAATCAGTGCTATAAATAGCCAATGAGCCTTCATTTGTCTCATTTGGCCATTTTGTTTTCTAACGGTTCTCTAAGAGTTTTCCTTTAGATCTGAGCTTTCTGATGTCTCTTTGAGAGTTTTGCTGCAGCATTTCACATTTTTCTCACTTGAGGTACGAACGTTACATATTTTCTTTCTACTTATTATTATTATTATTATATTTTATATATAAATGTGACTATTTTTTTTCAAATTTTTTTGTAGTTGATATGGCTTCAAGGAGGGACTAGGGGAAGGAGCTCAAGCTTCCCCTTAGATCGATTCTGCTAGGTAGCAAGAGCAGGGAAGGGGCCAATAGGAGGGGGTAACATGGAAAGAGGGCGACCCCGCCACAACAGATGGCCCCATAGCAGCCACAGGAGTCAGCCCCACCATAACCAAAGCAAACTACCCCACAGGAGGTGACAGCACCACAGGTGCCTGAGGCTATTATGGGAGAGGGAGGTGAGCTCAATGGTAGTGACTACAAGGAGAAATAGGAGTTCGAGATCTTGATTTTGCTCAGATACATGGAGCAGTCCTGGATAAGGAGGACGCATAAGACCAAAACAACCTATAATGGTCATCTTCCCTGTCAACTAGGTTTAAGGTGTAGGTTGAAGGTGAATATATATTTTTATTTAAAAAATTAAATATTTAAATTCAACCTATTAAATGTGAATTTAAATTTATCTAACGTATGTGGTACATTGTGTAAATAAGCAGGGGAGCAAGTCCACGAGGAGGTTGGACATGGCCGGTCTGAATAGCCTAGACCATACACTATGAGTTGTAGTTCTGTGGAATGAGGCCACGAACTAGTCCATTGACAATGGGGGTCACCTTCAACCGCTTCTTAAACAAGCTGGGCTCAAATTGAATGCAGTTCCCCCTTCACTTCAGGACGTGGAGAAATGTTCTGAAAGGGCCGAAGGACCTGGCGTGGGATAAGGCGGTGAAGGTAATTAATAGTATTTAATTATATTATATATCTTGTAATTAATTGTATTTAATTAATATTATTAATTTTATCATTTGTAATTAGTCGTATTTAATTATTTTTATTCAATTGTGTTACAGCTTATGTTACCTTTCAAGACAACTATAAGAGGTACACTATGATGAAGATGGGCAACGGCTGGAGGAACAGGAGGAATCGTCTCTTCCATAGTATGAATAAGGATGGGACGATTCCTCTGTAGCAGCTGATCGAGAACATCTCGGATGGCGTTCCACTAAACGATTGTGTTAGTTTTGTCCAGTTTAAGAGGAGCGCAGATGGGCAGGTGATTTATTTATAATTATAATTTAAATTTAAATTTCATAAATTGTATGTTTTTAATAATTATAATTGTTTTATATTGCTTTAATACTTTTAATATTGTTTTTTTACAGGCACTTTCTTAGAGGAATATGAGGTGTCAAGGGTAGCAGACAATCTACCACACGACTGGATCAAAGACCTTTTGCTGTCACTTACAACGAGCTGGTAATTTTTTACAATGTCAATTACTTTTAGCTGGTTATTTGATATTATAAATTTAGTGTTTTTTTGTTCATAATACTAATTTAATTTTTTAATTGTTTTAGGAGAGGAAGACACAACAGGAGAACCATCAGATAGACTACAGGGAGTTATTCGCTATCACTTGTATACATCGTGATGGGGCTCCAAACTCTTAATAGGTAGAGGAGGCCATTGTAAGTTAATTTATTATTTTATGATAATAATTTATTGTTATATTGTTTATAAAACTACTTTATTGTGAATAATAGTAAGTAATTATTTCATAAAATGTCAAGAGCGGATGCAACAGTCACAGGCTGAGCTGTGAGAGACCTAGACCCAAGAGTCACTGGGATCTGTGAACCCCACTGTGCCATTGAAATTGGGTCTAGGTCCAGTGGAACACCCTGAACATGTGAGGGGGATGGGGATAGGCACTAGACTTAGTATGGTCTATGGTAGGAGCATCACCTCTGAGGCTAGTAGCTCTCAAGAATAAACATCTAGGGTCAGACATCCGAGGGTTGAGTCTTTTGAGAAGCTCCATTTAGAGGTTGCTAGGACATAGGCTGCGATGGCCCATCAGATACAGTAGCAGCCCAATTTTTAGAATGTTCAGCATACGCAGTGGTGAGATATCACAAACTATATGCTGGAGTTGTCATGGAGTTTCCTGTTCCCTAACGAGGAGCATCCATAGGTTCCTATGTCCCTAGGTTTGTCATCTAGCCGGTTCCTCCGGCTGATGTTGATCGTGCTATTAACTCTACTCAGCACTCTGATACAGCCGCACAAAAGGGAGTTTCCCCTTAGGGAGGACCTGATGATCAGCGCCATGATCCTCCCCCTCCTAAGGGAAGACCAGATTATCATCCTCCGGGTAGTTAGTTTATGTTTTTGATTAGTTAGATTTAGAATAGTTATATTTTTTTCAAACATATATACAAAAACTTGGATATTTATATTTCAGAGCCTTGTTAAATTCTTCTTTCATTTACGACAGTTATATTTATATTTTTAGAACTAAACAAAAAAATTAACAAAAAAAAAATAAACAAAAATTTATTCGTAGCGATTTTGTTGTAACAATCGCTACAAACTATGAAAAGATTGATTTTTGTAGCGGTTTAAGGTTGTAACCGCTACAAACACTGCTATAAATTTGACCTTTGTAGCGGTTACTCAATTATAACCACCATAAAGTGTTATGAGACATTATAGTAGTTGTAATAGCAAAAACTGCAACAAAAAGGCATTTTGAGGTTTGAATTTTTTTAATTCCCGCCATGCTTCTTCGTAGCGGTTTTTTAGTGAAACCGCTGCAAAGTAGCTAACCGCTATAAAATGATACTCAGTAGCAGTTATGATAGCGGTTTTGTTATGAATGTAAATGATCTATTAAATAGTGCAAGTGTACACTGTCGTAATCAAGTAATATGAAAGTGAGTAGAGTATCATTCCTATGAGGATTGATTACTAAGTACTAAAATGGGTAATTTTAATTCTATTTAGTCAATTGATTAGTTGATGATTGAGAGTACAAAATAAAATGATTAGATATGAGTGCAAATAATATGAAAACAACTATGAGAAGAAGCCATAGAGGTCAAATTTCACTTAACAAATTTTGGATTGAATCATTTATCTATTGTAACCCAATTTATTCCACATGATTGATAGTTAAGTTTCCCTTATTTAATTACAAGCCTTTTCCAATGTCAAGCAATTCTATAATTAATTACTAATCCAATATATTCCTATATGAATTTAAGCAATTAATCATGCATTAAGATTTATGGAACTCATTAAGGTTACAAAACTCATATGAATATATTCCTATTTTATATGCAAGTTATGGTTTTAATTATAGGATTTACGCACATGCATCTCCTTCCAGTTTCAACATGCATATTGAAATCATTCAAAATATGGCCAATCAATCAAAAACATTAAGCACAATAATTAAAACTCAATCATGAAGGAAAAATTAAAAAATAGATTCAATAAGTTATGGTTCAATCTGTCATTAGTAAGCTATGTCATCACCCTAGGAAAATAGAAATTTAGCTTATGATGAAATTAAAAATAAAACCAAAATAAATTAAAAACTTCATAAATACTGTATAAAACTTGAATATTAAATTCTAAAATATAAATATACAACCAAAAGATGCATGAAAAATGGAGAAATCTAGCCTTTCTTGTAAGAGGTAAAAACTTCCATGTAGATGGCAACCTATACCATCCATAAAGGAGGACTACATATACAATCCATATAAGAGGTCTACCTAAGCCTTCCAAGATGAAGGCATGCAAAAAGTAATACAAGGATTTCTAATTGTCAGAGAAGGAAACCTCTACTTCTCTCCCCTCCTTCCTTGATGCTTGGCCAAGGATCTCTATTTATAGGAATGAAAAGCATATGCTACAGTGATCAAATAGTAAACCGCGTTGCATTTTGATATCCAATGGGTATAAAAGAGGAAACCTAAGGCTGAAAGAGGGGGATCTGATCCGAAAATACCTAGAGAGGCGGCTGTGACACTCCTCCAAGCTTTAGTTCACCATAAAGTAAGGGAAATCAAGTGAGGATTAGAGATTTTGCAGAGATTTGAGCTAGTTTTCATTGGTTATCTTGATTTCCTTCCCTTTCTTCTTCCTTGTGCTGATATGGTAGTTCATGCTTTGTATTTCTGTATTGATTTCATTAACATGAGCAGCTAAACTTCATTCTAGGATTTTTTATGAACCTACTTATGGATTAAACTTGATTCTCTTCCTCTTTAAGTATCTAATGGCATATATATGTTGATTTTACTCTGTTTTTACTACTGTTTGTGACTGGCCATCACTGTGGATGATGTGTTCAATTAAATTAAGCTTGAGAGAGTTAATTTAATTGTAGAACTTGATTAAAATTATGCTAGACTTGAAGTTTAGAAATAAACGGATGGTTTGTTAGCAACATAGAGATATAGTTATTAACATAGCATTGTCAAATTAAGATTGGTGTTTAATGAATATTTTCTCTTAACTATAGCAAGAGATTATGCATGTTAATTGAGGGTATAAAATTGGTTATGACTTGAGAGAGCTTAATCAAATGCTTGTTATTCTTAGACTGACATATATATACCCCATGAAAAGGATTCTTGGAGAGGAAAAGAAGTAAGTTTATGAAATACTATGGGGATGAACAATCCTAGGCGTATTATACTTGATTGAAGTCACAAGAATCAGAGTATTGTTCAGTAATTCTTAGTTTTTATCACAATATCTTTTGAAACTTATTTTTCCCACACAACATGTTTTGATTCAACTTAAATGATTTCAATTGAATCCATTCAACCTAATTGAACATATGACTGCACTCGTTGATTCGCTTTCATCGTAGTCCTCGTAGGAACGATCTTTACTCATCATTTTATTACTTGCGACCCGTATGCTTGTGGAAGCTAAACGGCGAACAAGTACCTTCCACTGCTATAGTAACCATCTGCTATAGTGCTTTCGTCTTTCTTCTAGCTTTGCATCTTTGTTTATTTCAATCATGTCGGTCTATTTTTAGGTCTCCTTTTTTCTCTTTTCTCCTTAACATGGTGTTGTAAGTTTTATCAAAAGAAAAACAAGGAAATATTTATAAATTACACCCATATTTATTACATTAAACTCAAATATCATCCACAATCATCATATAAGGGAAAATAAATATACAAATATTTTAATTATCAAATTCCCCCACAATTAGCTCTTGGACGTTCTTGGACATGAAGTGACTAATAATTGCTTCCAATAAAATTAGAAGTGTCAAGTCATAAGTGAGAACACAATTAAAAAAATAAAGAGATCATAGTATTCATGAATCAACAAAAATATAAAGTGGTAACTTTAATTAAAAATGAATAAACTGAGTTTGTAAGTGTAACTCTTTCTCTCAATCTCTCATGTATTTAAGAGTAAGTATTTCGCTCAAATTCAATAGAAAAAAAAATTGCACTACCATATGCTTGCTAAAAATCTGAATCTCCATGATCTAATTCACATGCATAATTCAAATCAAAAGGACTTATTAAGGGTTGTAATGGGGTTAAGGTAAAAGAAATACAAAACATGGTATGAAGTGCTAAAGAAATAGATCAATTGAAAAATGGGCTACTTATAAATAAATTTATCTCATTACAACAACTCATAATTCGAATACTTAATATATTTTCTTCTTCTTCTTCTTTTTTTCTTTTCTCAATTCTTTATTTTTTTTCTTTTTCTTTTTTCTCTCTCTTTTTTTTTGCATAAAATTGCAACTCTAAAGTTGATGATATATACACCCCTACACTTGTTAACAACCTATTTCACAAGAATTTGAAATGCTCTCCTAATCTTTCAAACTAGGTAAAAGCACTTGATATATCATTAAAACACATGTTAATAGATTGAGAATTAAGAAACAGTCAATTAGGCTCAAAGGGGCTTATCAATAATATGATTGCAAGGTTGGCTATTTGGCTCTGGCTAAAGAAAATGAATGCCTTCATCATTTTTGAATGTGCATGTGAGATGTAATTTCAACCAGATTTAAAGAAAGTTCTAGAGTGCTAACTTAGTAGGTAGATATTACACACAAGGTTGGCTATTTGGCTCTGGCTAAAGAAAATGAATGCCTTCATCATTTTTGAATATGCATGTGAGATGTAATTTCAACCAGATTTAAAGCAAGTTCTAGAGTGCTAACTTAGTAGGTGAATATCACACACAAGAGAAATAATCATTATAAACTCAAAAGCTCACGGTTAGGGGTTTTTAAACTCAGTTCATTCAATCTCAAAATTCATCACCAATTGCATCCATAAAGGAGGACTACTTATACCATCTGTATAGGAGGTCTATGTAAGCTTTCCAAGATGGAGGCATGCAAAAAGTAAGACAATGCATGTAATTAGGTCTAAAAAATAACATAATTTATTCAGAACTGTTAGAGAAAAGATCTCTCCTTGTTAGAGAAGGACCTATAATTGTCAGAAAAGGAAACCTCTTCTTCTCTCCCTCCTTCCTTAATGCTTGGCCAAGGGTCTCTATTGATAGGCATGAAAAGAGTATGCTACAGTGATCTAAATAGTAAACCATGTTGCTACAATGAAAAACGTGTTTCTTCAGTGCTTTCATCTTTTTTCCAGCTTCGCTTCCTTGTCTTGTTTCAATCATTTGGGTTTATTTTTAGGTCTCCTTTTTTTCTCTTTTCTCCTTAGCATGGTGTTGTTTGTAGCTATCTGAAGAAAAACAACGAAATATTTATAAATTACACCCAAATTTATTACATTAAGCTCAAATATTGTCTACAATCATCATATAAGGAAAAATAGATATGCGAATATTTTACTTATTAGGTTTCATAACCGCTACAAAATGTTAAACGTTGGACAAGTTCAATATAAGCTTCCAGGCATCCGTCATTTTCTATTCACTCTTTTGCTTTACTAAATTTTCTTACTAATTATGGATAAGTCATGGATTAGGTTGTGACACAATTCTCTAGAATATTTGTACGGATTAAACAATTTCTTGGATTTCACATACTCTCACACTAGCTGTAATGGCAAGATAGTCTTTCCGTGTCGGAGATGCAAATTCAAGAAGTGGCATGCATGACAAGTTGTTAGGGAACATTTTCTTGTGAAGCCTTTCCTGGAAGACTATACATTTTGGGGAGTTCATGGTCAGAAGGCCACTATGACCCCAGAAATGTTCGGCCTGATTTGGTGACCAATGGTTTCAATCCATTTAGGAATCTTAGCACAAGTTATAGTATTTGGCTGGTAGTTTTTGTTCCCTACAACTTACCCCCTGAATGTGTATGAAACAAAGCTCCTTCATTTTGTCTATGATCATTCCAGGTAAAATGAACCGGGTAATGACATCAATGTGTATCTCCAACCGTTTATTACAGAATTGCTTGACCTACAAAATGTCAACATCAAGACATATGATGCATACAAGAAGATATTATTCAACTTGTGTGCCCCCTTGATATGGACGATTAGTGACTTTCCTAGCCTTGGAACATTATTCAGGTGGAATGTGCATACTGGATCAGCATGTCTAGTTTGTAATTTTTGACTCTGACGTTTGCACCTTCCCTACAGCCTAAAGTGGTGCTTCACGGGGCATCAGAGGTTTCTCTATGGAAGGCACAAGTTTAGATTGCAACGGAATCGCTTCAATGGGAAACTAGAAAAAAGACCACCTCAAACTTTATCTGGTGTAGATATCTTACAGCAGCTTGATGATGTTAAATTCAAGTTCAGAAAAAGCGATGATGTAGCAAAAATAGGGAAAAAGATGGGTAGGACTTATGCACCTCAGCAATGGAGGAAGATAAGCATTTTCTTCACTCTTCCATACTGGAAATTTAATTTACTTTGCCATAGTCTTGATGCCATGCACATTGAAAAAATATTTGTGACAATGTGCTATATGCGCTGCTTAACGAACCCGGCAAGTCAAAAGATCATCTCTAAGAGAGGAAAGATTTATGCGCCATAGGAGTTAGTGAAGACATGTGGCAAGATGAGCATGACAAATTTCAACCAGTAAAGTTCACGCTCACAAAACTAAACAAGGAAGTCTTCTTCGTGACATTGAAGAAAATAAAAGTTTCTGATGGGTATTCAAGCAACATTTCTTGATGTACTTACATGATTTCTTGAAAGGTTGATAGCTTGAAGAGTCATGACTCACATGTTCTTATGCAACAATTACTCTTACTGGTTATAAAGAATGCACTTCCTCCTGAAGTGTCTATCATTTTAGTGGAACTTTGTTCTTTCTTTTGGAAGTTGTGTTCCAAGGTTTTGATCATTGAAGAGCTCGATCAACTATAGTCCAAAATCATTCTTACGCTTTGTCATTTGGAGAAGATCTTTCCCCTGTCCTTTTTCACTTTGATAGTTTACCTTGCAGTCCACCTTGTTCATGAAACAAAGCTCACTGGCCCAGTTTAATATTGATAGATGTATCCTATTGAGAGGTACTCATTTTACATATGTGCATCATTGTTAGTTCCTATGTTTGCTTGTCGCCCTTTTCAACATTTAGTATCATTTATCCCTTCTTTACCTCATAGGTTTCTTGGGAAATTGAAATCTTACATAAGGAATAAGGTGTGGCTAGAAGGTTCTATAGCTGAAGGTTATATAGGAGATGAGGTCTTGTATTTCTATTCTAGGTACTTTGATGACATTGAGACGGCTTTTAACCTCCCACCTCGTGTAGATGATTGCCCAGAACCTGTACCAACATTAGGAGAATTTATCCTTCATGTTGGTAAACTAGTTGGAGGAACTGAGAACTTCAAACTAACAACAACTGAGAAGTTGCAAGCACATGACATGTCTTGATTAATTGCATTTAAGTTGAATGCTTCCTTCAGTAAGAATTGTGCACTCATATGTTATCCTATATCCTTTATAACATTTTTTACTTACATTTCTTGATCGCCTTCCCATGATTAATTGTAGGGAATTCAAAAGTCATGTGTGTTAGATTCGAAGTTTTGATGATAACAAAAGATTACTGTGTGTCATGATAAGAAACTTATGTTTTACAAGTTAAGACAATGGTTGAAAATATTACCAAATGCATATCACTAAGTTCAGAGGATATTGCTGTGTTTTTAACTAATACACTCGAGTGATGGAGCTTGCACTCGAGCAATAAGCACTCTTGCACTTGAGCACAAGCAAGTGTTGAATAGAAATTGTTTGACAGAAGCAGACTCTAGCTGAAAATACCAGGACAACTCAAGTGATAGACAAAGCACTCGAGTGAAGGTAAGATTTGTACTCGACCATGAAGGGACACTCATGCAAGTGTTTCACAGAGAGTAATCATAGAGACAGGATATCATCACTTCACTCGAGCACAGACTCTCGACTCGAGTGAGTGGCCACATCATCTGTAAGTACAAAATCATACTCTTGATAAAATGGGATGTGAGTGTTATCCAGAGACATGGGCTTATAGTATAAAATATAGGTGCACTCGAGTGAGAGCAGTTGCACTTGAGTGAGCTCTCTTTGCACTTGAGTGATGCTCTGTCAGAAGCCAAAATGCACCAGTCTTACAGTGATCAATTTGAACATGGCTTAATGTTATTCATTAATTCTATTTTCACTTGTTATTATTATCTAACCTCATTTAACCTATATTTCAAGTGAGAAATAGGAGGTTGATAATTTGAATTAGAAAGTCACAAAGGAAGTCAAACAACGGTAGACATAATCATTACTACCAACCAAGCATGTACCTAACACATTCAAAGATTTCAAATGTACGTATGTTGTTCCATAGTAAAATGCTCCACTCCACAATGATTATTATTCAATGGGAAAAATCAACCGACTATAAATGCAGAGCTTCAAAGACCACAAAAAAACCAAGAGCAAGAATTCACACAAGCAAATTCACAAGTCTCTATTATTCATATTTTTCTCTGTCTTCATATTGTACTTCAGTGTTTATCATATTTGCTCTGTGAGAGAATCTGTATACACTTCAAAATATATTTTCATTTGATCTCAAGGTACTGGGACCTTGAGAGGGTAGATATCCTCATGAGAGAAGCAGTTGAGAGAATTCCTAGTAAGACTTTCTTCTTATAAGACTTATAAGGTACACGCAGTAGAGAATGTTGCTGCTTGTAAGACTTACAGGGGTGTAAGCAGGAGAGAACATTACTACTTATAAGGCTTGTATACGTAAGCAAGAGAGAAAGGTCATAGGTTTATTTTCTGCACGTAAGACTTGTCATAAGGGGGAGAAAAATTTCTAAGTGATAGAATATTTCTACTCGTAGTCCATTCAAGGACGATTGTTGTTTTGTGGCGTTCTGAGAGCCCATTGAATCTTGGAAGTATAGTGAAAATATCAGTAGGTTTTGATCTCTGAGGACTAGACGTAGGCTTGGGTTTTTGGCTGAACTAGCATAACTCTTTGTGTACTAATCTTCTTAACTCTACTCTATCTACAATTATTGTCATATCACTGCATCAACCAAAAAATTTATCAGTTCACCCAATTCACCCCCTCTTAGGTGAAGCTTGCCTATTAAACGTCAACTCAAGATCTATATACAAACATCCTCAAAAGTTAACAAAAAGGTCCACAAAGAATTTCCAAGCTGGTTTGCGCATAGAATACTAAATGACCGCAACTCACACTCACCAGATTTTAGGGCTCTCCCAATCAACCCTCTTGACCATGCAAAAATGTTTACAACATGCAATATCAATGGTTTCAAGTTTTACACGGTTTCACAAGATCAAGGATTGCAAACTCAAAATTCAAGTGTTTATGACACCTTTGGGACAAGAAGTTATGTGAGTAGCAGTAACACCAACATGCAGTTCAAAGGTGTCCCTTACTATGGAAAGTTTCTTGATGTTGTCGAACTAAATTACCAAGGTCATTTCACCATTACATTTGTTCAAGTGTTTATGGGAAAATACCACTACCTCTCAATGACTCACAATTGATGACTTAGGCATCATATCGGTAAATTTCTCATAGCCAATTCACACTCGCCATTCTAAAAATGATGAGCCATATATTCTTGCTCAGAGGCACACCAGGTTTATTATGTCGAGGATGAGATGCATGAGGATTGGAACATGGTAGTTCATTTAAAACCTCGAGACCTTTACGACATGGGTGATGGTGATAACATCGCCTACGAGAGTGTGTCATTTCAGCCCCCCAATTTCAAAAACTTTTTCCCTGAAGGCGATGACAATTTACCTCTAGTTCAGTGCTTTTTTTTAAGTTCACATCATTTAAATTTAATTTTTTTACAAAATATATGACACTAAAAATTTCCTCACACAATTTTTGTAGGGATGGCGAGGACGAATGATTAAACAAATCATGCTTTTGTTTTTGTAACAATTGATGTATGGTTTTAAAAAAAAAAAATTTAGGATATTATTTGTAGTGGTTACAAAACCGCTACAAAATCACCCAAAAACCACTACAAAAGTACAAACCGCTACTAATAACAAAGAATAACCACTACATAATTAAACTGCTACAAAACCTGTCACCTTAACCACTACAAATGCTACACAGATCCTTATAAATACGCCACCATACCTTATTTCAAATACTCCCCCATTTCTTTTAACCCTTCCTCTCTTTCATTTTCTGTCATTTACAAATTTTTTTCTAAGAGCTGAGGATCTAAACAAGGTGATCAAATATGGTAAAAAGTTCTTGAATTCTTTCATTTCAATAATTTTCCCCCCATATAATATTTATTCTAACTAACTTTTTTTTTGCAAAAATTGAAGGACAATTTCTCACCGATACCTATTTTTCTTACATAATGATAACCACATTGTAGCAGACATCATAATATTTTCTTATTACCTACATATCCTCAATAATATTGTTACCAATATAAACTTTATACTTATCCAACTTAATTTAACCATTCTTTTTAAATAATAACTACTGTAATCTTTTTTTTTAATACATAAGGCCAAGTATAACTTGGAGTTGTTTAATTTACTACATTACATCTCAAAATATTACATGAGATCACCCATCATAAGCTCTCCACAACCAGGGTGTCTAATTGGCAAAATCACTAGATCTCCTAGTATATGGTGCGCATCCCTTGCTAGATAATCAACACAACGGACTACCTGTCTTGGTACATATCTCAATTCAATATCCCAATCTGAGCAAAGCATAGCACGAACTTCTTCGATTTCCATTTGAAGAGGATGAGGCTCTCCACCATTCCGCATCACTAATTGGTAGGCTTCTAGAAAGTCTGTATATGCCCTAACCTTGTTAAGATTGAGCTGCTTACATAGACTTAAGCAAGTCACTATTCCCATTAATTCTGCACCCATCGAGGGAAGAGTTCCCAATTTGTGTTGAAATCTAGCAACCCACTCGCTATTCGCATCTCGTACTAATCCTCCGCATGCAGCCAAGCCTGGTACTCGAACAGATCCATCAGTGTCTAGACGAACATACCCCTTCGGTGGTCGATGCCATCTTGAATCTCTGTCTTCGTCCATGTATAGTTGCTATTTGTCAAGTTTGGCCACTACGCTGCTATCCAATAAATGAAAGATTCCCTGGTGTACAACATCCTGTTCTTGCAACCGAGTTCCTTCCATGACTCCCATGCACCTATTCTTCCACAATAGCCAGCAGACAATACTGAAGATTTTTAACCTGGCCATCTCTGAAAACGTGCGAAACTCAACCTCCGGGATAAATTCATGCTTATCCAACCCTGCAAATCAGATTGAAAAAAACTAAAATGAAAGTTAGGATGTACAAAATATAACCACACAGTCGTCGCAATCTCACAATCTCGAAGGATATGAAGAGTATTTTCTAGTCTTCGACATTGAAATGGACACTCTACACTCTGTGACAACCCTCTCTAAGCTCTAAGAACATTGGTAGGAAGCCTTTCATGAATCATTTGCCACAAGAAAAGCTTCACTTTTTCCGGTACCGGTATCTTCCACACCTGTTGCCATTGGATATCAACCCTCTGTTCTCGTTGCTTTGAAATCAATTGATAGGCAGTTCGGACAATAAAATTCCCGTCCAAAGACATTCTCCAATAAAAGATATCAGCATCATTCCCACATGGTGGATTAGTTTGAGAAATAAAACTTATTACCCACTGCGGAAGAAATTGGCTCCATTTCTGCAAATCCCAGCTACCGTCTGCCAACACAAAGTCCCTAACTTTAGCTCCTGGGTTGAGAACATAAAGATTCCTATCAACCAGTTGTATGAGGGGGACCTCGATTAGAGACCACTAACTACTAGAAGCTAAACTACTTAAATAATAAAATATTTAATCCAATATTATAAAAATGGAAACAGATAATTGTATAATTTTTTTTTAAATTTTACAAAATTTTTGTAGCGGTTTTAAGAACCACAACCGCTACAAATTTTAAAACAAAATGGGATTACATTGTTGGCACCACTTTTGAAATTTCATATGATATTAGTAGTTGTTTACTAATTGCTACTATTATTTGGGGCCATTTTTTTAAAATTAATATTTCAAATTAGTAGCGGTTTAGTAACCGCTACAAAAAAGGAGCCAAATTTTCCATTTTCATTTCCTACCATGCAAATTTGTGGCGCCAACATTTGTAGCAGTTATATATTGATAGATGATGTGTTATCAACATGAGAAAACTGTAGCAGTTGGAATAAACCGCTACAAATATAGTAGCAGTTTTGTTGCTTGAGTAGCAGTTATAAATAATCGCTACAAAAACGTTTCCAAGGATGAATTTTGTAGTGCTTTTGTAAACCGCTACAAAACTACCATTTTAACCAGTACTAAATTACATTGTTTTTGCAGTGGATGTGTTTTGAATGATGATTGCTATTTCTGTGGTATATGATGACTGTGTGGCATACTCTGTGTTCTTGTATATATATGATTGAATGCATGTTATTATTGAGATTCTTTTGAATCTCACTCATTTCCTACAACAACTACCACACAAGCTAGCAGCTCAAGGGGTAAGAAGGTAAATCTAGACAACTAGAGGATGAAGCGGAGAGATTTTATTTCCTGTTTGTTGTCTATTTTGGTTTTGTATATATATACAATCTATTTTGGTACTATATATGATATATATAACTTGGTAGACATAACGATAGTATAGTGGTAGAACTAGTAGTAAGTAACGTTTAGGTAATTTAGTTGAATGATGCTTCCGTACGGTAATGGATCATTAACTAATCTATGAAATGTAACACTTAACCAGAGAAACACTTGCATACTTTGATAAAAAGAATTAAGAGCCAATGAGACTCAGTGAAGCAATGAACCTTTGCGAAAATGTTTTGAAAGGTTTTAATTTCATTTGAAATACCCACACAGACCTGGGTTCATGTCTGATGTTTGAAGTTGGGATTGTAAACATTTTCAAAAGTTTGTTTATTCCAGGACTACTTCCTAATTTAACGGTTCAATTCACTATGCTTTTGCACTCATCCGAGCTTATAAAGTATAATGTCATTAAGAACTTTGTACTATCATCTTTAAATGAATAAATCAACAGTAAAAAAGCATTGAACTTCCGGTTAATTAGCATGAAATTCTCTTGGACGTCTCACTTGGATAGGTGATTTCACAAAAATATTGTCTAGACTTGTATATATATTCCGTGTATGTGATGCCTTGATAAATTATATTTAAGAGCAAATAATGTTGAAGGACCAAAATCAAAAGTTATTTATATATCCTGAAAAGAACAAAAAGATCTCATGTGGGAAACCTTCAAATGACGGAAAAAAAAAACTCTATCAATGAGCTTATAACTTTAACTATAATAATGAAGACATATATATTGGACTTTCGAGAAGGAATTGGCTTTTGATTTTTGTTTTAAAAATTTTCAGCCATTTTTCTATCCGGTTTTCTAAAAACTATTCCGATTCTCAATCAATTCCAGATTGCTGCTCAATTTGCTCAACTTCAGTTCAACCTGGCTGTGCAATGAAAACTCCTTTTGGTCCAAACCAAATCATTATCAAGTTTGATCAATAGTCTGACTAGTCGGACCCATCCAAACCGGTCTGGTCAAGTTCTTTAACCGTTAATTGAGGTTATAGTTTCTCTTATATAGATTTTTTTTCCCTATAGTTTGGAATCAAACAAAGGGCATGTTTGTTTTAGCGATTCGATTGCTTATAAGTTGCTTTTTAATAGTCATTTACGGTATACGAAGTAAGTATGTGAGAGGAGTTGTGTCTCGATTTACATAAAAAGTAACTTATAAACAATCGTAACGCCCAAACAAACATGTCCTTAAAACGAGCGCGATTGAATTGCAATTAATACCATACATTAAAGTCATTAAATTCAGACATCATTTTAAAATGTCATACAAAGAAGTCGATTCATTTGTGATTATTATTTCCACCCGATCCATGAAGCACTTCCTGGGCAAATAGTGATCCCTCTTTTTGTGTTGACGATGACCAGCCAATGTCTCTGGGTTGTTATCTCAAACGACGACTAATTCTCCCTCCGGCCAATGAAGGCCAAAAAAGAGAGGTTGTCATCTCAACTTCTTTAAATATAACTAATTTTATTTACATATATTGCAAAATTGATTAAGTTAATTAGTTAATTGTAATAAATGGGTGTTATTTTCCCTAAAATACTGCTCCCTCCTGTCCTTTTTTTTTGGGATATTATTATCCGATATTCAATTTGGCGTTTGTGGCTACAAGCAACTTTCTCTCTCTTGAGGCTAGCCCTTATTATAAGCAATTTTTTTTTTTGTCTCGAAATGTAAACTACTCTTTTCTTTCTCCAACCTCCTATTAAATACATATCTTTGCATAAAAAAATATATATTTATATCAATTATCCCCCATTCACCGCTAATTCTCTTTCATTTAATCGATTATTACTCATTAACTCTTATACACTACAAAAAAACAGGAAATTAGAGACGGAAATTAGCGACGGAATTAATTCCGTCGCTATTCCATCTCTAAACCGTCAACAAATCCGTCACTAATTTTAGAGGTTCCTGAAGTCTAATTGCCATAAAATAATCCCATTAAATTCAATTTCATTATTAATAAATATATTACTCACAAATTTTCAATCTCAGTCAACTATTTTATTAATTTTATGCCTTTATATCTCAAACAATGCCTTTAATTTACTCAAAACCCCAAGTTACTTAATAAATCTCATCATAATAATACTTAAATATTAATAATAAAATCGGGATGTTACACAAGGAACTAGAAGAGCCTTCAAAATAACAAAGACATCCTGCTACTCAAGCTCATCAAAATATCTACAATTTGCTAAAACAAAACTTCATTTTTACTTATCAACTATCATGTTCACACACACACACACACACACACACACACACATATATATAGCATATACATTTGAACTAGGGGATTCAATTGTAGAAAATGTTGTGATCTAGTAGTGAATAATAGGTGCATAGTTAATTTTACGTATATCATATATGCATGTACATTGAGCACAACTGATGTATAAGCTTCATGATTCTTCTTGGGAGTTTCAAATGAACAATTTTTATTCAAGAACGTTTTAATTGAGAGTCTTAGTCTAAAATACAACTCATTATAGTGAATTTTCAAATTGTACTCTGACTAATTATTTGCTTTGGCTTATTGACTACCACTCTAATCCTACTTATTAATCTCAATTAACAAATCAAATGAGTATTTAACATTGAAGTAAACAAACCAGTCGAGGAAGAGAGAGTTTGAGAGAGGAGAGCTGTAATGGCTGACGGAGAAGAGAGGAGAAGTTGGTGACCTTGTGAGGCTGAACAAGTGACTAACCAATTATTGTATCAATCTGGTGCGTCATGCTATTTGTAGCCTAACCAATTAAAATACAACAATTCATGAGCTGATTTGGCATCTCTTAAACATTAGTTGGTATATTAAAAAAAATTAAAAGATTTCACAATATTTATTTTTTCTTTATTTGTGAAATCTTAATTAAACAATTTGAATTTTTAAGAAAAATATTAAAAATGTGAATCAGATGAGTAGCCAACTAGGATTAATATTAGTTGAATTGTTGTATTTTAACTAATTATACCACATATGACATGGCAAACTAAGTTCACACAACATACTAGCTCCACCTTTGATTTAGTATTCAACAATCTTGATATGATTAGAAAAACACAAAATGAAGTAAATAAAATTCCTGAAGGTTATATGATGCATAAATACCTGTATTTAGAGGTTCCTTCAGCCAAGTTGCAAGATTGAACTTTTTTTTTCATACAATTGCAAGATTGCACTTGTGCTGTAAATCAAATGAGTATTTAATTACACATTCATATAATATATGTAGTAGTAATTATTTACATGTTTTTATGTATTATTTGAAATGGTAGAATATATTACTGCAATTTGTCTCAAATTCAATATTTTACAAATAAAATTCTATGCTTTGCATAAAACTCAAAGAAACGAGTTGTGATGTCTATACTTTATAAATTGTATCATGAGTTGTCATGAATTTTAAATTTTATATATTAGTGTTCTTTGTTTGTATTTTTGTTTAATTTTTATCTACGGATTTCATAGCTATATATAGCTTCCAAAACAACTATTGTTTTTTTATTTTGTTAAAGAAATCATATTATTAACACTAATAAATGAGTGTACGAATAAATTGATTAATAGTCTAATTAATTTCAAGAAATTAGCACTACAATTATTCTTTCTTTATTTATCATGTTAATTTCTAAAAGAGAGTAATTCATATATTATTTCATTGTTTGTTTAGCTAATACGAAGTTACATGATGGTACCATTTTTATATTATTCGAATGTGTTTCATAAGAATGCATCTCCATGATGTCTCAACAAGTTTTATATATTTATACTGTATTATCATTTATTCTTTAAATGGTGAAAGTTTGAAATTTTCAAATTTGCAACGGAATTAGTGATAGAATAATGACGAAACTTAGAAACGGAACAATTTTTGTTGCTAATTTATATCAAAAAACAATATTAAATCATCCCTTAAATTAGTAACGGAATTTGTGACGGAATAGCGACGGAATTGGTGACGGAATTTAGTGACGGAATTGGTGACGGAATTTAGTGATGAAATTTAGAGGCGGAATTAGGGACGGAATAATTTAAGGGATGATTTAAATTAGAGACGGATTAGAGACGGAATAATCATCCCTTATTCGTCACCAAATTCCGTCTCTAAATTTCGTCACTAAATTCCGTCACAAATACCGTCGCTATTCCGTCACAAATTCCGTTACTAATTTAAGGGATGATTTAATCTTGTTTTTTGATATAAATTAGCAACAAAAATTGTTCCGTTTCTAAGTTTCGTCATTATTCTATCACTAATTCCGTTGCAAATTTGAAAATTTCAAACTTTCACCATTTAAAGAATAAATAATAATACATTATAATTATGTAAAACTTGTTGAGACATCATGGAGATGAATTCTTATGAAACACATTCGAATAATATAAAAATGGTACCATCATGTGACTTCGTATTAGCTAAACAAACAATGAAATAATATATGAATTACTCTCTTTTAGAAATTAACATGATAAATAAAGAAAGAATAATTGTAGTGCTAATTTCTTGAAATTAATTAGACTATTAATCAATTTATTCGTACACTCATTTATTAGTGTTAATAATATGATTTCTTTAACAAAATAAAAAAACAATAGTTGTTTTGGAAGCTATATATAGCTATGAAATCCGTAGATAAAAATTAAACAAAAATACAAACAAAGAACACTAATATATAAAATTTAAAATTCATGACAACTCATGATACAATTTATAAAGTATAGACATCACAACTCGTTTCTTTGAGTTTTATGCAAAGCATAGAATTTTATTTGTAAAATATTGAATTTGAGACAAATTGCAGTAATATATTCTACCATTTCAAATAATACATAAAAACATGTAAATAATTACTACTACATATATTATATGAATGTGTAATTAAATACTCATTTGATTTACAGCACAAGTGCAATCTTGCAATTGTATGAAAAAAAAAGTTCAATCTTGCAACTTGGCTGAAGGAACCTCTAAATACAGGTATTTATGCATCATATAACCTTCAGGAATTTTATTTACTTCATTTTGTGTTTTTCTAATCATATCAAGATTGTTGAATACTAAATCAAAGGTGGAGCTAGTATGTTGTGTGAACTTAGTTTGCCATGTCATATGTGGTATAATTAGTTAAAATACAACAATTCAACTAATATTAATCCTAGTTGGCTACTCATCTGATTCACATTTTTAATATTTTTCTTAAAAATTCAAATTGTTTAATTAAGATTTCACAAATAAAGAAAAAATAAATATTGTGAAATCTTTTAATTTTTTTTAATATACCAACTAATGTTTAAGAGATGCCAAATCAGCTCATGAATTGTTGTATTTTAATTGGTTAGGCTACAAATAGCATGACGCACCAGATTGATACAATAATTGGTTAGTCACTTGTTCAGCCTCACAAGGTTACCAACTTCTCCTCTCTTCTCCGTCAGCCATTACAGCTCTCCTCTCTCAAACTCTCTCTTCCTCGACTGGTTTGTTTACTTCAATGTTAAATACTCATTTGATTTGTTAATTGAGATTAATAAGTAGGATTAGAGTGGTAGTCAATAAGCCAAAGCAAATAATTAGTCAGAGTACAATTTGAAAATTTACTATAATGAGTTGTATTTTAGACTAAGACTCTCAATTAAAACGTTCTTGAATAAAAATTGTTCATTTGAAACTCCCAAGAAGAATCATGAAGCTTATACATCAGTTGTGCTCAATGTACATGCATATATGATATACGTAAAATTAACTATGCACCTATTATTCACTACTAGATCACAACATTTTCTACAATTGAATCCCCTAGTTCAAATGTATATGCTATATATATAATATGCTGACACTTGGGGAATTTGGACCAAATAATATTGTTCATATCATTTTAGATTCAAATTACTTGACCATTTTCTTACTTTCTGGTGATCTCTTTGGCTTCAAGTCTGGTTATTAGTTATTGGTTTGTCTAAAGAAGACTGTTTTCTAACTGTGCATAGTAGAATTAGCTGAAATTTGCTGCATAAACTGGTTTTAGCAATTGAAACTACACTTGGTCAAATTTTGGTTCATGCATTGCTTCGGGACCCACTTTAAATTGCATATTATTGTTGGTCTACTGAAATTATGATTTCTTATTACTTTGCATTGTGTGTCTTTGTAGTAACTGAAGTTGACTTCTCAATTACGTTTGCTGAAATCACTAGCATTTGTGGTGCTCATATAGTGAATGCTAGATTTGAGCATTTGTAGTAATTGAAGTTGACTTCTCATTGTGTGTCATTAACGTTTGGAGCTCCTATATTTCTTCGCCATCTAATGGTTCCTAGCTCAAAGAAAGTTCCAGTTATGGAATTTGAAGTTGCCAAGGTCATTGTGGATTCCCCTCTTTGGCCTTAGAGGTCATTGTCCTGTGGCTTCTAAAATATTATATTTTCTCTCTTTAATATGTTCTTTCTGAGATTTTTTTTTTCTAGATATTGGAGGAGCTAAATCTGACCATGGATCAGTTTATTGACTTATGTATTCTTTCTGGGTGTGATTATTGTGGAAGCATTCAAAGTGCCCAAAATATCCATTTGTGTTTTGAGACTAGTAGAGGCTGAGTTCAGATTTTTTTTTTCATTTAAGCTCATCATGCATATGCTTCTAATATATAACTGACGTGCTCTGTAGGTATTGGTGGCAAGACTGCTTTTGATAAGTTGATGAAGGTAATTTATATGTTTTTCTAATGATGCTACCTGTTTTTTTATTTTCAGATGAATTTCCTTTCTCTGATTTTATATTTATACATTTTGTGTTCAGGAAATATTGGTTTGTAAGGTAGGCTTTAAGGATGAGGCAATTGACAAGCGTGTAATTTTGTACCTGAATGATTGTGGTTGTGGAAAGCCATATTGCCGGAAAAATGCAGCTTATGTAGTTAAAAATCAATTGAGAAAAGTCAGTCTTAAAGAGGTGGCAGATGAGGTTATGATCGAGTATGTATCCTCTTCCATGTTCATTACATATCTCTTTATAACTAAGAAATGTGTGTATTGATTTAAGCTTTCAGCCATTGTTTCTGGTATCTTACAGCTGGAGGTGTCAGTGTTATGAATCTTGTTAGTTGCATGAGTGCATATTTATGTACCAACATCATTCATTGCCAAAAAACTTAGAAGTTTCACTAACTTGTTAGGGTTTTAAGTTAAGCAGCTAATGTTGGACATGCAGAGGATTGTAGAGTGCCTTTGCATAATTTTATCTCTTTTTTTAGGGTTTACAGTTTGTTTTACTTGTACTTTGTCTTTGAAATGAAACTTCTTATTTTGTTCTTATGCACTATTTCTTTCTTGTCAATGAATTTTTCATCAATAAACTATAAATTTTCTTGGAAATTCTGAAACTTCTTATGTTGTCTCATGTCATGTCTTTTTGGTTTAACTTGATCCTTATAACCAAAAAAAAAAATCTTGCATTCTTGGGTTATTTGAAAGAATTAATCTTGATTTCAGTGTTGCTGTGCTTTTATTGACAGGATCAAAAGGTTATTTAGTTATTTTTACTGGCTCTCTGGATTTTGTTGAAATTGTATGATATTGTTGGTTTTAATTAAGTTGTGCCATGTGTGTTCTCTGTGTAACTTTGATTTGATATCTCTTTATATCAAGTGTCATGTGCATTGCATCTCTTTTTGCAAGAGTCATACTCCTAAATAATAACATTTGTCTTATTTTAGAAATATTGTGGCATGAAAAGAAAATAATTGAACTCAACGTTCTATTTTAAATAAAACTCTTGTCGTTTTTGCAAGGAATAACATTGATATTTCTTGATAAATATTGATACTGTTCTTACCATTCAACAATTGCATTTTACCATGTAACTTTGTCTTTATGATGAATAACCAATGAGATTTTGAAATTCAGTATGAAGAAGTACATATGACAACAAATGCCATGTTTGGTCGAGAAGATGAAGAACAAGAGGATGAAGAAGAACAAGAAGAAGAACAAGATTCTTATATGGAAGAAGATGATGGTGATGGTGTTTGAAATATTTGTGTGGTTTGTTTGATATATTATATAAATTTTTACTTCAGTACTTTTGTTTTGTAGTTAATTTACTATCAATTTAGAACTTGGTTTGAATTTGATTTTATTTGTAATCAATTTAATTTCACTTTCAATTCTTTAACTATTATATAGGTTATTAATGTTGACTTATCGTTAAATTCAAAATAACCAAAAAAAAAATAGAGAAAATTAAAAAAGCTTAGAGACGGATTTATGATGGAAATTCTGTTACAATTTTTTTTAAAAAAAATTCACTTTGCAATGGATTAGCGACGGCTATTCCGTCGCTAATCTTGGACAAATTAGAGACGAAAATTCCGTCGCTAATCCGTCTCAAAAATTAGTGACGGAATTTCCATTATTAATCCATCTAAAAAATTAGCGACGGAATTTTTCATTAGGGACGGAATTTCCATCACAGATTAGAGACGGAATTTCCGTCGCTAATCCGTGTCTAAATTAGCGACGGAATTTCCGTCGCTAATCCGTCTCTAAATTAGAGACGGAATTTCCGTCGCTAATCCGTGTCTAAATTAGCGACGAAATTTCCGTCCCTTATCCGTCTCTAAATTAGAGACGGAATTTCCGTCGCTAATCCGTCTCTAAATTAGCAAATTCCGTCGCTAATGGAATTAGTAACGGCCTTTTTAGGGACGGACCATTTCCGTCGCTAAAATTTTTAGCGACGGAAATATTAGCGACGGAATTTCCGTCGCTAAATTCCGTCTCTAATACCCAGTTTTTTTGTAGTGTAGTTTATACTCAACCTCTCCCATATTTTTTACTCATTCTCTATCCTTTACTCTTTTCATAAATAAGGGCATATTTGGAAGAAATTTGACATTTTTACATATTTATTGTTTTTGACTAATTCTCACCACCTGTTTTTTTTTTATGCAATCTAGAAAAAAAGTTGTTTAAAAAAATGACCAGAGGGAGTATATTTAATCATGTGCATAGGAACTATCTTAATAAAAGTCTCTTTAACATGTGCAATCAATAAGGATGCTTTAGAGGAAAAAGTTATAAATTTGGAAGACAAAGTATATTGAAGTGTTATATTAGGCGCTAGAAAGAGTATGCATTAGCTTTCCTAAACCATCACTTACACATTTAGAAAAAAAAAAAAAAAATTGAGGAGACAAAGTAAATTGAGGTTTCGTATTTCAGACCAGGACAAACCTCTAGCTCATATATTTAGTATCAATAGGAGTGATTTTTTTTTATACAACTATCCAGTGCTGCGCTAGAATACATTTCAATATATATAATAAAAGTGAGGAAACTTTGTGGTTATGCAGAGAGAAGGTGCAGATTCTACTAGATAAACAATGTATATTGTTGGAAGGTCAAGGCAAAAGCGTTACCACAAGTACGTTTAATGACAACCAACAACAGATTCTAGTGCCACCTTCACTTCCTCTCCCAACAATGTCGTGGCCACTGACATCAACTTCGAGGTATTTTGATTATTATCTTTTGTTCATAAAAGTTGTCATTTTCAAGTTTATGATTTTTTAATGAATAATGAAATTGTTGGCCTCTCAATTTTATCTCAGAATCTCAGTTATCGATTGCGCCCATATGATGTTTAACTTTTATCAATCAAGCTAATAAAGTTTCATAATCATATACAATATTAGTCCCTATGCAGTTAACCATCAATACGCGGATGATAACTTCTTCATGGGTTGTACAAAAAAATTCTTGGTTCGATGTGATCAATTAAGAATATAAAATTGTGTGTGAGATTTTATGAATTTTATTGAAAAACATTAAATTTCAAGAACTAAATTGATAATTGAGATAAAATTTAAGAAACAAAAGTTTCATTATCCCTTTTCCAAATATTTGCCTCTTTAGAATTTTAACGAAGTACTATTGTTTTTCTTCTTTCTAACAATTTTATCCTTAACCTATATGAAAGGGAGATTTGGATGAGTAATTTATAAGCTGAGGATACTTAAGTAAAATGTCATCAAATTTTACTATAATTTATGTTAACATGATAATGTTGTAAAATGTGGGATGGGTATAATACAAAAAAGGTTTGTTTTTGTTGTGAGTATAATATGTAGATATTCATATCCCTCATTATTTCCTATTCTCTCATAGTTTCCTATGCCACTATAGAAAATGCTTTTAATGTTGCTTTTTAAGCCCTTTTAACGTATGAAAATAGGGAGATGTCTATGTGAGCGACATAGTAATAAATAATGGCAATAATATCTGTAAATAAAGGAACGCCTAAAATCTACACTTTAGATGTCTTTTTTTAAAAAATTAAGGAATGTCTAAAGTATATGTCTAAAGACTTTAGATGTCCCTTTTTAAAAAAGGGACGTCTAAAGTGTCATGTAGAGACTTTAGAAAGGGACGTCTAAATTCTATACTTTAGACATCTATTTTTCTTAAAAGGTTTTATTTTTTTAAAAAAAGATTATTTATATTCTTAATTGCCCAATAAATTAAAATTGTAGAAACAGGATCGAAACACTATCTAATTAAATTGTTAACTCCTAAAACCTATATTATGTATAATAACAACTCAAACAACCTAATATTATGTACAATAACAACCACAAAGTGTCAAAAAGTTGTCTATTACACACAACTACTAACTAATATAAATAAAAACTTTACTGATCCATATGTTGAAGAAGATGTCCAGCTAAAAACTCTCTGATCAAATTAATGTCTTCATATAGGTAGGCATCTTCAACGTTAAAAATCTGCAAATTAGAAAATAAGCTTAGATGAAATAAATCAAGTGAATGAATTAATTAGCAATTCAATTACAACACAAAAAATATTATCATTTGAAAATGAAGAAGCGATTACCCATTCAAAATCTTTTGTAATTCCACTATGAATGATGTTATTCATATAAAGTATAACATAGTATCCGTATTCAGTGCTGTTAGGTTGTCGAGGGCACTATAAAAAAAAACCAAATGGTTGTTAAAATCAATAAAGGCATATCTAAAATGACCATCAATGAAAGAACTTGAATTAAACTACTTACTTTCAGATAAAACCATTTTGGGTCTCTAAAAACTTTACCCTCACGTGATCCATCAAGGATTCTATATGTCTGGGTCGCACTATCATGAAAATTAAAACAACAGAAATTAGAACTATTCATCTTTTTTCAAGAATCAAAAAAATACAAACAAAAAAACTTACATGTTGAAGATGGCTTTTGTTTCTTTATCCGGCTTTTTATGCAAGGAATCAAACCAATAGATTGCGTTAAGGCGAGGACAGAGAACACACAAACACCAATGGTAACTATAACAAGATGTACAGATTAAAATGAAGTTAGATGAGAAGGGAATTATTTATTAAACATCTTAAATATACAAAATTAAAATACGTACCCTTGAACAATTGGTGCTAAATAACAATGAAATTTGGTCTGTCCCATTGTATAGCCCGCATAACTTGTCCTTGCTTCCAAAGTATTAGTATCCCTTGTTGTATTTTCAGGACATAAGAATCCATATAAATAATGTCTTTTCATGTTTATTCTTATGCGGTGGAAGCAGCTATGATTAAATTAAAACAATGAATGAATTAACCACTACATTAATTGAAGGAAAACATGAAAAAAAAGACTAACTGGATTGCAAATTTAACCCATCATATATCTATCTCCTCCAACTTGATGAACATCTTGAGATCTTTCATGTCAATCATAAAGGGATACTCCAATGTTAGGCCCACAATCCCTGGAGGCATGTGCAAGTTAATCTGGTAAATGCCTTTGTAGAGTTGTTGTAGTCGTGACAAGAAAGGCCATTTTCCCACATCTTGCTATGGTAATGTGCATCTTCTTTGTTTTATTTTCGATGGTTTGAACTTCAAAAAGAGAGAGAAAGTGATTTGAGATTTCTAGAGAGAAGGAGGAGAAATTTCACAAGGTATGTTGATTTCTTCGGTGAATTCGTTCCTAACTTGTATAATTAATGCTACTAAATTTTGAATAAGCACCGCAAGTGTACGGGCCATAGAAATAGTATAATAGCAAATCAAGGTCGTCCCACAAAGATCCAAGGTAATAGATAATTAGGCATTAAAATTCCCATTTTCATTTAAGTTGAGCAAATCAAAGAAAGAGATTGAAAGACAATTTAAACAAATGCAAAAGAAACAAATCTAATGATTTAAAGATTTCAATTGATAAAAACAACCTAGAGTGACTAATCCCTTCTTTAAGTTTTAGAGCATGTTTCCAAAAGATAATGTACTTCTATGTTTCCAGATGATAATGTACTTCCAAATCGTACGTATGAGGCCAAGAAAATCTTGTTTGCGATGGGTATAGACTATAAAAAGATACACGCTTGCCCTAATGACTGCGTAGTCTACAGAAAGAAGTATGAAGGTCTTAGAGAGTGTCCTAAGTGTAAAACTTCACAATACAAAGTGAAGAAAGATGGTGATTATGGCAATGGGACAACTAAAATGCAACATTTAAAGGTTTTGTGGTATCTTCCCATAATACCGCATTTTAAGCATTTGTCTGCGATTGCAACAAAAGTGAAGAAGTTGAGATGGCATTTTGATGAAAGAATATCTGACAAAATGCAATGTTCCTTGTGTGTCAAAGATTTATTCCCTCATAAAATAGGTGATCCCTTATAACTTCAATATCCTGTCGACTCTCATTTAAACTATTGACACAAGAACAAAAATACATCCCATTTTTGGATAGATCGTTCCTTCTAGCTAATTTAATAAATTCTTCAACCCCATTCTCATATCCTTTACTAGTTGTCAAAGCATTCATCTAACTATGATCTATTTTTCTACCACTTAGGGCATTCCCAATAATACTCAAGTTTAGAACAATTGTCAACAATGGGATTGCCTTTTACTAATTTCTTTTTAAAAAAATTTGGCAGCATTTCCCCTTAAAAGCGAGATATCCCAAAATCAAAATAACAAACTATTTTAGCTTAATTTAAATGAAACTAAACTAATTGAGGCAATTCAAGACAATTTCAGCAATTTAATCCAACAATTTCATTAAAGGAATAAAACTTAACATATTTTATGGCTAACTTTCATTACATAGCTAAATACACTCATTCAGTATATAAAGGTAGGATCTAGCCTAAGTTTCAATATCGTCATGTTACAATATGAGGTAAATTAAAAAAATCAAAATGAATAAATTAATATGCGTATACAACTATATGCAAAAAGTATATGCATTCTGCAAATTTTGTACACTCAGAGAGTAAATACTCTGATTTAGGTTTTGTTCACTAATAAAGTTTTTAATTGGGAATTTTCCCCAATTTTTCAAATATCTTAAAAAATTAATTACAATATATTCTTACTCATATCACATATGTATATATAATTTACTTAGTTCATTTAATTTATTTTTTATTTATTTTTTTTAATCGTTAAAAATTAGGGTATATAAATTCTTTTGTGATTCTTAACAAAGTGATAGTTTAATGCTTTCTAACTTCTAAAAAAACCATGTTCTCTTCATTAAAACCCTTATCTATCCAAACATAACTTTATAAAAACTTGGGCAGAACTTCTCTTTATGAAAAGGAGTTCCCCAAATTACCACAACTTAATTTTTACAAGCTTTCCACTTCCAAGAATACAAAGTGATAGTTTAATGCTCTCTAAGTTCTTAAAAAACCATGTTCTCTTCGTTAAAATCCTTATCTATCTAAATATAACTTTTATAAGAATTTGGCCAAAACTTTCATTTATGAAAAGGAGTTCCCCAAATTACAACAACTTTTAATTTTCAAGCTTTCCACATCCAAGAATACATCTCTAAGCTTAAACACCATATCTAAGATCATAATCCATTTCAAAACAATCAAATTCTTGATTTTAAGAAGGGAATAAAATCATGGTAGAACCAAACTCAAGTGAAAATTAACTACAAAAAAACGTGAAAGGAAATATAATTGAAATATTCCAAGTTACTTGTGGCTGACGGTGTAGACGGAGACAACCCATGGTGATGAGAGGGAGGACGATGGTGGTAAGAGTAAGAGTGAAACAACAGTGAAAGAAAGACAATGACAGTGATCAAGAGCTCTTCTCCTTCATGGGTAAGTGTGAGAGTAGGCAAGCTAGGCTATATTCCTCTTGCAAATATTGTAGTGGTGTCAGCCATAGAAGGAGAGATAGAGAAAGAAGAGAATGTGAGAGTATGTTGAGTGAAGAGAGAACGAGAGAAGGAGAGATGGTGATGGAGAAAGAGAGAAGTGATGAGAGATGGAGAAAGAAGAGAGAAGTGATGGAGAAGTAATGATAATCAAGGCGTGTCAGCCTTGACTGACATGCATTGGGTGTGGGTTTAGGCATCCCATGCCAAAATAATGACGCCTAAAGAAGATCTTTAGGCATCCCAAAAATTATTCGAGATGCGACTTTAGACGTCCCAAAAATATTTGGGATGCCTAAAGTCAGGTTTAGGCAGGAGTTTGAGTGCTTGGAGGAACTTTAGGTGTCCCAAATTTGACTTGGGATGCCTAAACTGAATTGTAGGCATCCCAAGTAAAATTTGGGATGCCAAAAATGAGCTTTAGGAGTCCTAATTTTGAATTGGGACGCTTAAAGTTTCCACTACGTGCCCATATTTACAAAATTACCACTGTCTTTGTTTTTTACTCCCCTTTTTTTTTTAAAAAAAAAAAAAAGGGATGTCTTTTAGGATAGTAATATCTTTCTTCTATAGTAGTGCTATTCTCTCCTATTATTTCCTATGCTTATAGAATCATATTAATTATAGATTAGAGAGTTGTGCTTATGAATAGAAGGCATATGTTATGTATTTTAGATAACATTGAATAGTAAATGAGAATTATTCTTTCTTGCTTTCTTCTCATTCTTCCTTTCTCTTCTCATCTTTCCTTTTATTTTATAACATGTTATCAGCACGAAAGGTCTAACTAAAGTATACTTCTCTCTAGTTATTTTAACAATTTCCTCCTCCTTCCTATACCTTATTTTATTTGATATATATGGGATAATCTAAGCACTTATATGGAATTAGAGAGACCCTATTACCTATTTTTTTTAGCATCACGTTCCATGGCTTAGATTAGAGATTGTCATTGTTTTTCCATCTTTTTTTAAATCTTCTTTATGTGTTCTTCTATATTATTAATATTGTTATTTTAGTATGGCCAGAAGCCATACACCTTTAATTTCATATTCTAAAATTATATGGCCAGATGACATATTACTTTAATTTTCTATTATAAAATTATATGACCAAAAGTCATATCATTTTAATTTTCTATTCTGAAATTATATGGCCATAAGCCATGTCACTCTAATTTCCTCTTTTGAAATTATATGTCCAAAAGCCATATTGCTTTGATTTTCTATTATATGGCCAGAAGCCATATTCCTTTGATTCCTTATTATATGGCAATAAGCAATATACCTTTTCATCTTCTATCTTATTGTATGGCCAAAAGCCATATACAACTTTTATTTATCTTGAAGAAAAAAGGGAAGAAGCCATATAATTTTACTTATATATCCTAAAGATAAAGGGCCAGAAGGCCATATAATTTTATTTATCTAAAGATAAGAGACTGTATAAATTTTATTTATCCTGAAGTTAAAAGGATAGAAGTGGTGTAATTTTATTTTTCCTGAAGATAAAAGGTAGAAACCCATATAATTCTAATTTCTCATCTTGAGATTAATTGGTTTAAAGCCATGAGTACTAAATGGCTCAAAGACATAAAGTTTTAATTTTGTTGTAATATTTTACTTTATGAATTATTTCTTATCTTTGTGAAATTCCTATTATTATCATTATCTTATTATATTGCGTTTTTACATTTGTTATTTTAAGGATTTCCTTTTATTGCATTAGTTTGAACAATGTTAAATCTTGTGAAGTTTGAATACCGAGGCTATTGTCATCACCAAAAAGAACTACTTATCTTGCCTAATCCGTGAATTTTCTGTGCCACCATTTCAATGAAGGTCTTAAAACTGAATATATGACCATAAAGGACCCATTTGTTTTTTGTAACAATTTAAAAGAAAGTTATGACCACGAGAAGAGGATTATCATTCCAAAGGCTCATTATTAATGGATGCAACCAATTTGCTCCTGAAGTAGCGATATTGTAAAAAGGTTCTAAAAAATATGTTGAATTAATTTCTTGCCTCCATTTGACCAAAGAAAAGAATGAACTTTTGTTGAAAAATTCCTATGCTGGAGTTGTTATAGGAAAAGAGTGAGATTCAAAAGAATCTCAGTAGTAACAGGCATTCAATCACATATATACAAGAACACAGAACATGCCATACAATAATCATATAACATGAAAATAGCAATTAGAATTCAAAACACATAATGCAACATATCACATTACCATAGCACTAGATATATAAATCACTTAGCCCCAAGTGTTCACTAGCGCAACAGGCCCCGGGATTCCACTCATGCATATGATAAAAGTACACTAGATATATAAATCACTTATCTTCTATTTGTTGTCTACTTTTCTATAATATATGATGTATATAACTTGGTAGACATACCAATAGTACAATGGAAGAACTAGTAGTAACTAATGCTTAAGTAACTGGTAGAATAACTCTTTCGTATGGTAATGGATCATTAACCGATCTATGAAACATAACACTTAAGCAGAGAAATGCTCGCATAGTCTGATAAAAGGAATTAAGAACTGATGAGTTATGATGGAATTGCGAACCTTTATGAAACCATTTTGAAAAGTTTTAAATTCATTAGAGAACCCCATTCAATTACAAATTCAAAACCTGATTTAAAGCTGGGATTTATAACTATTTTCTAAAGTATATTTGTTCCACGACTGAATTCCTGGCTTAACGTTTCAACTCGCTATACGTTTAAACTCATCAAATGACCACAAAGGTAAGGGTGTTATAATTCGGTTTTAGAGAAGAGATTCTGGCACTAGGCTAATATTCTTCTCTATTGTGAATAGGTATACTAATACCTAGCTAGTGATTCCATAACCAGAAAGACATATGGGTAATGGTCTAACCAGAGGAATAGAATTTTCCCCCAACCACTAATTGGCAAGCCAGTTTGGAGGAAGGGGTAGATTTATATATAGAGAATGAAATAGAGTAGTAGTGATGTATACCCAGTAGAAAAGGGTATGAGCTTTGGAGAATCTAATGCCGAGCTAGCTTGTGACCTAGATTCTAATGGAACTCTGTGCTTAAGAGTGTTCTTGTAAGAGAAATCCTGGGATAGGTGACCCTCTAGGAAGCACCTTGGAAATTTCAAACCTTTTGATTAAAAGTTTGAAATTTTGATTTGAAGTTCTTAAATGATATAAAGAATGATTAGAGGTATGGAGATGATGAGGTAAGTATTGATCTTTAATCCGAATCATTTTTGTTATAGTGAGTACTACCCAGAAAAGTTTATTTGATGGGGTTATGGAAACTAGAGTCATAGTGATTGTTTTGAGGTTTCACCATGCAAAATGATGATCCTAAGTAACACTGTGGTGTTAAAGTTATGTAGGTATGATATATAGTGATGCATGATTAGTGGCGATTAGGCCGTATACTGATCTTAGAGGATATGATCTTATAATACTGAAGGTTAAGGATAGGCTTGAATTAGAATTAAGATGAAATAGTGCTTAGGTCGATTTATGAATTAGGTTACACTATGGTTCTGTTTCACGACAAAAGCTAAACCTTGTGGATAAGGTTAAACCTTTAGTAATATTTTAAGATATTACCTGAAAACTTTGGAGGTTAGAATCGGTGCTATTGATATTGATTCTTAGAGTACCTATTGGGTATAATTGAGGAAAATGATTTTCAATCTGTGTGATGTCGAGGTTTTAGATTTAATAAAGAACCTAAAAGTTGGGTTAAAGACAGAGTACTCCCGATGATATACTCAATGGAATTTAGGGCTAGTTAAAGTACCCTAGATATCCTTGAGGTACCTAATTAGAGTGTTTGAGCTAGTGATGATCTGTGGAATCTAGAACAAGATTTTTACGGAAAAGAATCCTTGCAGAAAGGGAATTTTAAAGGTTGCTAACTACTAAGTCTAGCATAGGGAAAGATTTTGATCATAAAATATTCCCTTAAAGGATTGATTGAGGTGATAACTCTCTGATAAAATGAGAGAAAGAATTGATCTGCCTGTCATTCTACTTACTTGAGGCTATATTAGGAGTCGATTGGTGAATGGTAGATAATGTGTTAAAAGGTATAAGTAGAGTACTCCTAGTAGGGGAGGCAGAGTTTGTGATTTTGCCCAGAGCTGGACTGATATTGAAGGTCTATGCAGAATGACCCCAGAAAAAATAATGAAATTAGAGAAAACATATTATAGAATTGCTAGAGAAGAGAGACCTTATAAGATTTGGGTTTCTGGTTATAATGGTACTTACATTTAGAGACTGCCAACTAGAGAATGTTACCTACAGAGGATCCTGATCGGAGAGGGCTACCTATGGAGAGTTCTAACTAAAGGGGCTAGCCAGTTAGAGTAAACTAAGTGAAGCACTGAGTGTAGTACCGTTGAGTGAAGCCACCATGATGATGAACCATAACGTGAAGCTACTGTGATGTCGAACTGTAGAGTGGAGCCACCCTGACTATAAACCATAGAGTGAAGATACCAGGACATCTACTATCTAAGATGGTATATTGTAATGAGCCCCACATCGAATGGGTTTCCTAGAAAGAAAGGTTTGTGTGACCTAGTATATCGCTATAGGGTGCTCCAGTGCCGTTTGTAGGAAGAACAAGCTCTATGGTATAAAGGAAATCAAGTCTTGCTCTCGTATTTTATGTAATGGTTTTGCATCTATTTGTATAGTAGGTATATTCATGTTATGAATATATGGTAAGTAGTAAGACCTATTGGATCACTGTATCCTTAGGCAGTAATACCTTATGGGCAAAGGCCTAATGCTATAAGTCCCATAATGATTATGGCATAAGGGTGATTCCCTGGGTAGTAAGACCTCATGAGCATTCAGAATGTGATTTGTTTTGTACCAGGAAGATGACCAGGGGCCATGTGACTTGTTTTTGCACTGGGTAAATGCCCGAGGGCCATATGATTTGTTATGATATTTGAATGCTCACTGAATGATGGTTGTTTGATGGTTTGTTTTGCATGTCTCATGAATATTACATAAGTATATGAAGGGTTTGAGTTGTAAGAGTTAGAGCCTAGGATGTATTCAAAGTACCTAATGGACTGTGTGTCTTGAGGTAGTTAGTATCGATAGGTATTCAATAAAAATGATAGACCGAATGTCCTGAGGCCATAAGACTTGAGGGACTAGTATATTTATAGGCTGGCAGAATGTTATATATTTGAGAACTGTTGTGCATTACAAGTGGAGCCTCGAGGTGGTAAGGCCCGGTGTGTAAGTTTTCATGGAGTATGTCCCTAGGCCATAAGGCCTTTATGCCTAGCGTCGTGGTTATTACCTAGCATTGTGACATTAGACCAATATATCCGAAGTATATCTTGAGGTTAGCAGACCATTCAAATTGTATCAGGTTGTAGCACGTGGCAGTAAGACTTGTAAGTGTGTGAAGCACAAGGTTATGTCCTTGGCCAGTAAGACTAGAACACCAAGTACTGTAGGAGTAGAATAAGTCGTTAGGCTTGTTATGCTTATAATATGATCTGGGAGGAATCCTAAAGAGGCTGTAAGGCTTGGAATGCACACATTGTGATCCTGGTAAAGTCCCGAGGAGGTTGTACTGTGAGATTAGACAAGTGGGTCCTGTGTTTGAATGCTACATACTTAGAATTGAATGAATGAAAATGCCATATCGTGATTTTTGAATACTATCTCAGATCTTTGTTTAGAGTACGATGATTTGAGTTGTATGCTCGATGAGCCTGCATAAGAAAGGGATAGACTGAGTGTCTAGAGATGATTCCCCAAGGTATAGATGTTTGAAATTTCGAGGATGAAATTTATTGTATGGGGGGAGAATTGTAATATCTTGAGTTTTGGTACTAAATACTGGAGAATAAGGTTGAATAAAAGAGACTACCAAGCCTAATTCAGGAAGAGTTCCAAGAATGTCCAAGAGCCATAATGACTTTTAGAGACTAGTTTAGGAGATAAAGTATGGGATTTAGTTCCAAATAGTCAGAGGAAAATACCCAACCCCTTTATCGAAAGTAAAATAGGATCTAAGGTCTAAATTAGATCCAAAAGAAAGGGAATGGCATCTTGGAAGAAGTAAGAAAGAGAATTAAAATAATTAATGGCACAATAAATAATATTGTCATAATCAAGAGTAAAAGAGACAATTGCCACTTGATATTGAGGTTAAAATTAGAAGACAAAATGAAGGGCCAATATTTTCTCTTTAAAAGCAAGTAATTATGAGATCAAAAAGCAAATTAACCCTTCTTACATAAGGGTTAAATTTTGGTCAACAGGGGTACATAGAGAAAGAAGACAAGTTTAGTCAATAAGTCAATGTGTAATGTAATTTTCCAACGTGGACAAGTTGACCAAAAACCAAGATAAAGGAGGCAAATTGGTCAACAATTCTTCTCTATTTGGGCAACCATAATTTCATCCCACAAAGAAGAAGAAAAGAGGAAAGGAAAAAATCAAATGGTGTTTGGTGACTTCTTGATAGCCAAAGTACTGCTGAATTTCCAAACAAGTCACTGAAATGCATAACGGTAAGTGTAAGCATTAATTTGAACCATTGGTTTGTGATTTTGATGAGCTTTCATGAGGGTTTAGGGGTTGGATAATTTTGGCCAGTAGATGTTTTTAAGGGTTAATGGTGTTTTGATCATATATATATATGGTTATAAGATGATTTTTGATGATATTATACTAGGATGGTAGTTAAAATTTTGTTTTAGTTGATTTTGGTAAAAGGGTTCTGTTTAGTCAAATTGGATAGGGGTTGAAGGCTTGTGATTTTGATCTTTTTGATGTTGCCATTATGTTTTAAATGGAAAACTAAGTGGGAATAACCCCTGGTTGTAAATTTTGGACCACTGGAAGTAAATACTGAAAACTGGACATTATGCCAGTGTGAATTCTGTGCGTGGCAATATGATTTTGTGACGTTTTTGAATAGGTAAATGATGTCCAAAAATTGTGAAAATTTCTAGTCTGAAAGTATATATGTCAAACCTTAATTTGATATGTCATTTATGTCAACTAGATTTGTATAATGCAAGTTATGTAGTTTTGAACATTGGTCATGTAAAACTAGCAAGTTTTTGAGTGGTGGCCAATAAAGTGGAATTCTATATTTATGTGAGTCCAAATGACTAATGGCTATATTTTTCATTAACAATAAACTAATTAGGGATGACATAGCCTTTGGAATCATCACAATTAGACATTTGTACATAAAATGGTGAATTTTCAAAAATTGCTAAAAATTCTGTAAAATTGGATCTATATGCTGAAATAGAAAATGTAAGGCACCATGTAATTATTTTGAACCTTAAGGGTGAAATTAACCATCTTGAGATAGTTGGACCACATTGACTTTAGTTTTGACTTGGTACACTAACCTTAATAACAACCAACTGAGTGTTTGAATTATACAAGTATAAGATGAAATAATAACCTGTTGTTCATAAACTCCAATTATAGGACCTAACAGTTATCCGGAATCTAAGATCTGCTCGAGCTCAGAGAAATATTTGGATACCCTTCAGGGGAAGTGACCAGGTAGTAACTCTTTCTTTCATATTTTATGAGATATGTTGTGATTTTGCGGTTTCATCATGAGTGTTTGAAGCTTTCACAATTGAGACGTGGTTGGCTAGGGCCTATTACATAGGTGGATGGTTGGGCCATGAAAATTACTGTTATGCATAAGTAGAATCTCAGGCCCTGTTTCGTGGGTGAACACTTAGGGCTAAGTGATTAATATATCTTGCACTTTGGTAATATGATATACTACATGATGTGTTTTGAATGTTGATTTTTATTTACGTGTTATATGATGACTATGTGGCAGCTCTATGTTCTTGTCTATGTGATTGAGTGCCTGTTACAACTGAGATTCTTTAAGATCTCATTCTTTTCCTATAACAACTTCAGCAGAGGCTAGTGGCTTAAAAGGCAAGAAGGTAAACCCGGACAGCTAAAGGACAAAACTAAGAGATTTTATCTTCTGTTAGTTGTCTACTTGGTGGACATAATGATAGTGCAATGGTAGAACTTGTAGTAACTAACGCTTAAGTAACTTAGTAGAATGACGCTTTCGTATGGTAATGGATCATTAATCGATCTATGAAACATAACACTTAAGCAGAGAAACGCTCGCATACTCTGATAAAATGAATTAAGAACTAATGAATTATGATGGAATTTCAAACCTTTATGAAACCATTTTGAAAAGTTTTAAATTCATCAGAAAAACCCATTCAATCATAGGTTTAAACTTTGATTTGAAGCTGGGATTTATGACTATTTTCTAAAGTATATTTGTTCCAAGATTGAATTCCTAGCTTAACGCTTCAACTAACTATGCATTTAAACTCATTAGATGACCACGAAGGTAAGAATGTTACAATTTGGTTTCAGAGCATAGACTTTATCACTAGGCTAATATTCTTTGCTACTGTGAATAGGTATACTGATACCTTATTAGTGATCTCATATCGAAAAAGACATATGGGTAATGTTCAAACCCAGAGGAATAGAATTTTCCCTTGACCACTAATTAGTAAACTGCTTTGGAGGAAGGGGTGGAGTTGTATTTAAAGAATGAAATGGAGTAGCAATGATGTACACCCATTGGAAAATGGTATGAGCTCTAGAGAATCTGATACCAAGCTAGCTTGTGACCCAGATTCTAATGCAACTCTTTAGTTAAGCATGTTTAGACAAGAAAAATCTTGAGATAGGTGACCCCCTGGGAAGCACCTTGGATGTAATACCCCAAATTTTGAGATTTGAGGCTAGAGAATAAGCCTAAGATAAGTGAACTGCTAAGCCCCAGTTTAGCAGGATCCCAAATTGTGATTAAGGGATAATGACTCCAAAATCGGATGTGATTAGTGATAAATGAACTCTTTTGGAGAATCCAATATGATTTGAGATTTGGATGTGATTTGTAGTTGTTATGAGCAGCATCGAAACCCTGTATTTAAGCTCAATTATGGATTAACATCTAAATTGACTTAAAATAGAGGGAGGGCCCATATTGTGGCTAAATGGAAAGATGTGAAGTGTTGTTGGTGATTCAATGAGAATTGCCACAATCAGGGGCAAAATGGTAAAGTTACCGACCAATTGATTGGTTACCAAAGAGGAAACTTATTGGTAACTTAAAGATCAATGGTTAAGATTGATTTGTGTAATAGATCAAAGGGTGGAATCCCATATGTTTAAGTTCATGTAAGCTCATAGGATGAGTGTCAAGATATGGACAACTGGCTACTTGTGAGCCTTAGATCTTGGTCAAATGTTCAAAATGCTTTTTCTCTTCCCTCTCCTTTATTTTAGGTCGGCCAACACATGAAGCAAAGGGAAAAATGATCCACTTCTTCATCCCTCTACTCTCTCTCTCTCTCTATTTCTCCATTTTCGCTAGCTTAGGGGAGGAAAGAGAGAGAAACAAGGTGAGTTTCGTTTGGTATATGTCCTCTAATGCTTAAACACCCTTCTTTAATATTGTTCATAGTGATGAGAGCTTCATTGATATGATTTTAGATTTGTGAAAGAAGGTGTTTTAAGAGCTTGAAAATTTTGGAAAGAAGAGAAATCAAAGAATTGGCCTTAGGAAGAGGAAGACGTGAGTATTTGAAGCATTTTGACCTAAGTTTTGTGATAATTGGTCAAGCTTTGTGAATTTTGAATTTTTCCCTGATTTTCATGTGATTTTTGGATTGGAAGAATTGGTTTGTGTATTGTGCTAAAAATGGTGCCATATTGTGTTTCAGTATCATTGGAATTGGTTTTAATTTGAAATGGAAAGAGATTGTAATGTAGAGTTGGTATTGTAACATTGTGTGACATGTTGTGGTAATATGTCAATATGATTTAAATTTGATTGATTTGTTGTTTCCAATGGATTCCTTGTGAAAATTTGTGTGGGAATGATGTTTGATGTGGAAATTGGACCATTGGAATCAATTGAGCCAAAACTGAAATTCTGTCGAGTGTGAATTCTGTTCTGGGCAGTCTTTTTGTGTTGCCATTTTGAATGGACAAATGATGTCATAAAATTCTAAAAATTTTCAGTCTTGACGTTCACATTTCAAGCTTCAAAATGGACACATAATTTGTACCATTTCGTTTTGTGAGCTAGGAGATATGACTGTCCAAAGTTTGATGTCGAAACTGGACTCTGTTTTGGGGTAGTGTTGGATTGTGGGCAATTTTGTATTTGTGTGGTGATTTATAGTAATGGTCTATATTTTAGCTATAAAGAGGACTTAAATACCTTTCATTTAGCTTTGGAATCATCTCATTTCAATTTTTCTAGAATTAGTTATGATTTTTTGAAGTTCAGTCAAGAAATAGATTTTCTTGGCCGTGGCCAATGGATTCTGGGCCGTGGCCCAAATTTTTATAACCTATTTTTGGCCATGGCCAATGGATTCTTGGGCCATGGCCAAGCCCTAAAAATGACATTTTAGACTTCCAAAAGTGGTCTTTGGTCAAGTGTTTTCCCAACCCTTTAGGCATGTGTCTAGGCTTCGAGTAGCCACCTAAAGGTCTTGAATGATAACCAACTTTAAGTGTAATGAAAGTAAGGATTTGGAATAAAGAATAACCCTATGTCCTTGATTTTTGTTTTAGGGTTTGAAGTTTTCCCTGACCGTGAGTAAGCGGTGCTAGAGCATACGTGGAAAGAATAAGTGTAGGGAATATACCTCTCCTGCATGTATTTGATATTTGTTTTAGTGTTTTGATGCATGTTATTACTTTTCATGATTATGTGTAATATATATGAATGTTTGAAGCTATGTTTCTATTTATGCTATGGCTATAAGTATGTTGTTTGAAACATTGAGCTTGCAAATATGTCATTGTGTGAGCATGAGCTATGTAATGCAAGCATGTCATGCATTATACATTTATCATACATGCATATTGGTATTATTTTTCTACTGAGATTCTCTCAAATCTCACACTCCCCTACCAACATTTTAGGCAGGGTAGGTGGATTGAGGATGGTACGAACAACCCAGGGCAGTGAGGTCTCCTTCGGGATAAGGTGTTAGTGGTTGGTTATCATTGTAGTTGGGATAGCTGTATATGTTTTGGATATTTATATTTGAATTTGGAATGTGTATTTGAGATAACTGTGAAGTAATCCCCTGTATGAGAATTTGTAATGGGCGATGCGCCCTGTAAAGCTTGAGTTAATATATGAAACCCGGGATTGCCGGGATTATTATATTGTGCACTTTGATTTATATATTGAATGTGACTATCCGTATAAAGTAATTATATTCGAAATGTGAATATGAGACCAGGTTAAATTGTTTGTGAAACATATTTATGAAAACCCCATCTGGTAGATGGGTTTGAAATGAGTTTTGATTGTTATTGGTCTCTATTTCTCTTTAATCGCATTTTTCAAATATTAATTATGATAGGGGGTTACAATAGAAATTTGAAACCTTTTGATTAAAAGTTTAGAATTTTTATTTGAAGTTCTTAGATGACATAAAGAATGATTAGAGGCATGGAGATGATGAGGTAAGTATTGATCTTTAATCTGAATCATTTCTGTTGTAGTGAGTACTGCCCAGAAAAGTTTATTTGATGGGGTTATAGAAACTTGAGTCATAGTAATTGTTTTGAGGTATCTCCGTGCTAGGTGATTATCCTAAGTAACACCGTGGTGTTAAAGGTATGTAGGTATGATATACGGTGATGCATGATTATTGGTGATTAGGCCGTATATCGATCTTAGAGGATCTGATCTTATGATACTAAAGGTTAAGGATAGGATTGAATCAGATTTAAGCTAAAATAGTGCTTAGGTTGGGTTATGAATCAGGTTACACTATGGTTCTATTTCATGATGAAAGCTAAACCTTGTGAACCATGTAGATGAAGTTAAACCTTTAGTAATATTTTAAGATATTACTTGAAAATCGTGGAGGTTAAAATAGGTGCTATTGATTTTGATTCTTAGCGTACCTATGGGTATAATTAAGGAAAATGATTTCTGATCTGTGTGATATCAAGGTTCTATATTTCATAATGAACCTAAAAGGTGGGTTAGAGACATAGTAATCCTAATGATATATTAATAGAATTTGGGGCTAGTTAAAGTACCCTAGATATCCTTGAGGTGCCTAATTAGAGTGTTTGGGCTAGTGATGGTTCGTGGAGTCTAGAAACAAGATTTTTAAGGATAAGAATCCTTACAGAAAGGGATTTTAAAAGGTTGCTAACCATAAAGTCTAGCATAGGTATAGATTTTGATTGTAAAACATTCCCTTAAAGGATTGATTAAGGTGATAACTGTCAGATAAAATGAGAGAAAGAATTGATCTGCCTACCATTTCACTAACTTGAGGCTATACTAGAAGTTGATTGGTGAATGGTAGATAATGTGTTAAAAGGTATAAGTAGAGTACTCTCGATAGGGGAGGTAGAGTTTGTGATTATGCCTGCAGTTGGACTGATATTAAAGGTCTATGAAAAATGACCCCAAACAAAATGATGGAATTAGAGAAAACATAGTATAGATTTGCTAGAGAAGAGGGACCTTATAAGATTTGGGTTTCCTATTACAATGGTACTTACATTTGAGGATGGCCAACTAGAGAGAGCTACCTACGGAGAGTTCTAACTGGAGGGACTTGCCAGTTAGATTAGACTAAGTGAAGCACTGAGTGCAGTACCATAGAGTGGAGCCATCATGTTAAAGAACCATAATGTAAAGCCATCGTGATGTCAAACCGTAGAGTGGAGTGGCCTTAACAATAAACCATAGAGTAGAGATATCGGGACATCTACTCTCAAAGATGGTATATTGTAATAAGTCCCACATCGGATGGGTTTCTTAGAAAGAAGGGTTCGTGTGACCTAGTGTATTGCCATGGGGTGCTCCAGTACCATTTGTAGAAAGAACAAGCTCAATGGTATAAATGAAAGCAACTCTTACTCTCGTATTTTATGTAATGGTTTTGCATCTATGTGTTTACCAGGTATATTCATGTTATGAATATATAGGAAGTAGTAAGAACTATTGGATCAGTATATCCTTACGCAGTCATATCTAAAAGGTAGAGGCCCAAGGCTATAAGTCCTATAGTGATTATGGTATAGGGTTGATTCCCTGGGCAGTAAGACCTAATGAGTATTCAAAATATGATTTGTTTTGCACCAAAAAGATGCCTGAGGGCCATGTAACTTGTTTGTACCAGGTGAATGGCCGAGGGCTATATGATTTGTTATGATATATGTATGCTTTGAGTTGCAAGAATTAGAGCCTGGGATGTATTCAAAAGACATAATAGACTGTGTGTTCTGAGGTAGTTAGTCTTGATAGGTATTTAGAATAAATGATGGACCGAATGTCCTGAGGCCACAAGACTTGAGGGACTAGTATGTCATTAGGCTGGCGAATATTATGTATTTCAAATTATTGGGTATTGCAAGTGAAGGCTTGAGTTGGTAAGGTCTAGTGTGCAAGTTTTCATAGAGCATTGTCCCTGGTGTAATATCCAAATTTTTCATTAAGGGATAATGACTCCAAAAGTGGATGTGATTAGTGATAAATAAACCCTTTTAGAGAATATGATGTGGACTGTAGTCGTTGTGTTTTAAGCAGCGTAAAACCCTGTATTTAAGCTCAATTATGGATTAATTTCTAAATTGACTTAAAATATAAGGAGGCACATATTGTGGTATAATGGAACGATATAATGTGTTTGGTGGTGATTCAGGAGGAATTACCATAATCAGGGGCAAAATGGTAAAGTTATCGACCAATTGGTCAGTTGCCGAAGAGGAAACTCATTGGTAACCTCAAGATCAATGGTTAGGATTGAATTGTGCAATAGATCAAGGGGCGGTATCCCATGTATACGTGTGTGTATGAGCTCATGGGAGGTTGGTCAAGATGGTGACACTTGGCAAATTGTGGACCCTTGGGTTTGGGTCAAGATTTCAACTCTTCCCTCTCCCTCTCTCCTCTCTCCTTCAAGTTGGTTGTGTGTGTGTGTGGGAGGTTGAAAATCTGCTTCTCTTAATCATCATCACCATCTCTCATCTCCCTCTCTCTTGTTTCTCTATTTTCGGTGAGCTCAATGTGGAGAAGGAAAAAGAAAAGGTAAGGTTTGGCTATCTCAAGGTCCTCTAATGCTCAAATACCCCTCTTTAAAGTTGTTCATAGTAATGAGAGCTTCATTGCTACAGTTTTAGATTTGGGAAAGAAGGTGTTTTGAAAGCTTGTGGAATTTGGAGAGCTGAAGAATCAAGGAAGTGGCTTAGGAAAGAGGAAGAGGTGAGTGTTTGCTCCCTTTTGATCTATTTTTTGTGATTTATGGTTGAGCTTTGTGAATTATGGAATTTTCCTTAATTTGGTATAATTGTGGAATGGTGGTGTATTGTGGTTAAAATGATGCCATGGTGTGTTTTGGTGTCATTGGAATTGATTTAGAACATTGGGAGTAAAAGTAGTGAAATTTGGGTAATGTATGTGATAAATGTGACCATAGGGGGAAAATGTTATTGTGATAGGATTTTGGATGTTTTGAGGTTTCTAATGGGTTCCTTGTGTGAAATTATATGGTAATAGCCTTGTGTAAAAATTTTAGGACCATTGGAGACATATTGGTTAAGTTTGGAAAGTTCTGATATCTGCTCCGTTTTGGTTTCTGATACTGCCTCACTTGAGTGACAGAGGTCTCACTCGAGTGATGCAGCATATTTTCCCTTTCCCCTTCAATTTTGGTTGCACTTGCATGTGGAAGTTGTGAGAGTGCATTGGTTTATCCGCGAGTGATGAGGGTTATCACTCGAGTGTTGAAGGTTGTCACTCGAGTAAGCTTACATGTTGGCACTTGGAGCCGCGTCTCGGGTAGACACTTTTTGGGCAACACTTCACGGGACTCGAGTAATCATGGGGTTATCACTCGAGTAAGGATCTTTGTGCTGGAGTTCACTTTTGACTCTGGGATTTCTATGCTCTCGAGTAAGCAATTTTGGTGATTCATTTGGTAGGACTCGGGTGCTTGAGAAGGCATCACTCTAGCGTTAAGGTTATTACTCGAGTAAAAGGCATCCATCAATCAAGTGAGGTCATCTTCACTCGAGTGCCACAGTCAAAAAGGGGATTTCAAGGTTTCAAAAGAGAACCTTAGTCAAGTTTCTCCCAACCCTTTAGGCTTGTGTCTAGGCTTTGAGTAGCCACCAAAAGGTCATAAATGATAACCAACTTAAGTATTTGAAAGTTAAGGAATTAGAAAAGGGATTAACCCTATGGCCTTGTTTTATTTATAGGGTTCGATGTTCGCCCTAATCGTCGGTTGCTGGTGCTGGAGCATACGTGGAATAAGGGTAGGGAACATATCTCTTCTACATGTATTTGATATTTGTGTTAGTATGTTGGTGCATATCTTTGTTTTGCATGATTATGTGTAATTTGAAGCTGTGTTGTGCTATGGCCATAGGTATATTGTTCGAACATTGAGCTTATAAATTTGTCATTGTTTGAGTATGAATTATGTGATGTAAGCATATCATGCATTAAACATTTATCATACATGCATACTGATATTGTTTTCCTACTGAGATTCTCTCGAATCTCACCCCCTACTAACCTTTCAGACAGGGTGGTGAATCAAGGATGGAGCAGGCACCAGGGATAACGAGGACTCCTTTGGGTTGTCATCTTGGTAGTCGGCTATCATTGTAGTTGGGATATGTATTTGGATTTGGATGGGTATTTGTGGATGAGTATTTGATTTGGTATTTGTAAATGACTTTGTGTAATCCCCATATAGGAATTTGTATTTGGCGTTTATGCCCTGTAAGGCTTTGATCAATGTATGGAACCCGGGATTGGCCAGGAATTACATTGCGTACTATAATATATTTAAATGTGATTTATCTTCGTATAGTAATTGTATTCGGAATGTGAACGTGAGACCAGGTTAAATGGTTTTGTAGAAGTATTTATGAAAATCCCATCTAGTGGATGGGTTTGTAAATGTTATTTGATTGTTATTAGTCTCTCTTTCACTTTAATTACGTATTTCGGATATAATTACATAAGGGGGTTACATATGGCCATAAGACCTTTATGCCTAGTGCTGTGGTTGTTGCCTAGCATGGTGACATTAGACCATTATGTTCAAAGTATGTCTTGAGGTTGGTAGACCATTCAGACTGTACCTGGTTGTAGCATGTGGCAGTAAGACCTGTAAGTGCGTGAAGCACAGGGCTATGTCCTTAAGTGGTAAAACCAGAATATCTAGTGCTGTGGGAGTAGAATGAGCCTTCAGGCTTGTATGCTTACAATGTGATCCAAGCAAAATCCCGAAGAGGCTGTAAGTGTAATATCCCAATTTTTGATTATGGGTTAATCATGATTATTATGGATAATTATGAATTTAATTGGGATTATTATATGTTTTATGGCAATATTAAACTAATATGTCATAATTACGAAAAAATTGCAATAATGGAAATATTGGCCATAAGTAGTAATTAATGGAGAAATTAATTACTAACTAAGAGAAAATGGGATGTGTGATTAAAATGGCTAATGGAAAGATTTAAGTAGCTAATTGGGTGCTTATTGTATGAGAGCCAATGAGAAGAAGACATGTGGCAAGTTGGCTTGTGTGTGTGTAAGAGAGAAAAGTCAAAGTTCTTTTTTTAGCATTTCTCTCTCCTCTCTTCCCCTCTCTTGCGCTGAAAAATCTGAATTGGGAAGGAGTGTGATTATTTTCCCTTCTTCATCACTCTTCCCTCTCATTTCTCTCATTCTTTCTCTCTCTCTCTCCATTTCGCTGGAACAAGCAAGAAAGGATGAAGGAAAAGCTTGATCTTTGGGTAAGTAAATGACCTCTATTGCTCAAACTTCCTTCATTAAAGTTAATCCTTGAGTTAAGAGCTACATTTCTATGGTTATAGTTTTCCATTTGGTGTTGGTTTGAGACTTCAAGGAATTGTGGAGGTTGGAGAATCAAGAAGTTACTTTGAGAAAGTTGTTAAGGTGAGTTTAAGAAACCTTTCTATATAAGTTTTGTGCCAAATGATTTAGCTTGGAAATTCTGGAAATTTGGCTTGAAATTTCGAAAATTAGGGTCTTGTGGTGTTTGAATTGTTGTTGTAATGGAATTAGTGCCTTGTTAAGTGTTTTGAATGAATGGTATTGAATTGAAGCTTAAAGGTGATGAAGTTTGGGAACTTTATGTTAGTTTTGTGCATTGGGCCAAAAACAGGGCATATATTTGGGTTGTGATTTTGGTCATTTTGAAGTCACCATTGTGTTCCTTGAGTGATTTTGTGTGGGAGAAGTGTTGAATATGAATTTTGAACCATTGGGAACTTAGTGTTAAAAGTGGCAAGTTTGGTTAGTAGGAAGCTCTGTTTTGGCAGTGATTTGCATGGACGTTTTAAAATAGCAAATGGTGTTGGAAAATTATGAAACTTTCCAGAATTAAAGTTCACATCTCAAGCTTCAAAATGGACATATGTTTTGTGTCATTTCGATTTTTGGACTAGGAGTTATGACTGTCCAAAGTTTGATGTTAAATCTGGGTGCAATTCTGGAATAGTGTGGACTTTTCTTGAAATCTGTATTTTTGTGGTGATTTCCAGTGATGAGACATATTTTTCCTTGAAAGAGGACTTAAATATCTTTCATTTGGCTTTGGGATCACCTCATTTCGATTTTTCTAGAATTAGTTATGAATTTTCGAAGTTTCCTTGGCTGCAGCAGAAAATTTTGGCTGCAGCGCAAAAGCTTCTGCGCACGTTCTGGCCGCAGCCAGAAAATTCTGGGCTGCAGCCAGAAACTTTCTGTGCTGTTTCTGGCCGCAGCCAGAGGTGTTTTTGGCTGCAGCCAGGCCCTGTTTTCAGCACCTTGTGATTTTGAAAAGTGGTTTCTAACCCGATGTTTCCCAATCCTTTAGGGCTTTTATTAGAGCCAATTTTAACTACTTAAAGGACATAAATGATAACCAAATCTAAGTATTGCGAAGTCAATTGGGTATTGGAATAGAGAATAACTCTTCGTCCCTAATTATAATTATAGGATACGATATTTGCCCTCCTCGAGAGAGACCGGCGCTAGGACACGCACGGAAGGAGCAAGGTAGTGACTCTTCTCTCATATCTTGTATGATGTTTTGGCATGCATATCTTATCGTTGAATTTGTGAAATGTGTGCCATGGTCCATTACGGCGTGAGCAGGTCAGCGTGAGCCGTGTAGGGATTGACGGTGGTCATCTCTAGGTCGGCCGTTGAACTGCCGTCGTAATCGACATGGATATTGTGAATCCGACCCGTGGGGCGGCGTTTGTGAATCCAGCCGTGGGCTGTGTGTATTTTGCCTGTATGGCTTGTGTATGAAATGCATTATATGAATCCCAGCTGTGGTGAAATGTATTGTGTGGATTGCTGTGATGCAATGCAACGTGAGCAATTCAGCGTGAGCAATCGTAAGGGATGACATGTGTCATACTAACCATTGCCGTTGTAATTGCCGTTGTAGTTGCTTGTTGTGGTTAATGATTTGCTTACATGCACTATTATTGTACATTATATGATTGATTTGTTACTACGGGGATTCCTTAGAATCTCACTCTCCCAAAAACCATGTTTTAGACAGGGCAGAAGGATCAAAAGGCAAGCGGGCGACGAAGAGTAGTTAGAACTCCAGTTAGGAGTATATTTTGGGATTATTGGTTATCATGTATATTTATTGGATGTTTTTGGGAAACAATTGTGTAAAATGGGATCGGTAGTATAGTTTTGTGTAATCCCCAAGTTAAGGGTATTGAATTGTGGGCTTTGTGCCTTTGTAATCCCTTATTTAATGAATGGAACCCGAGTGTGTCGGGAATTTGCTTTATACTCTGATATTTTTGAATGAAATCAACTTGTACAGGCCATTTTGTATTGAAATGTGAACGTGAGACCATTATCTAACATGTTTTGTAAAGATTTTTGTGAACCTTGATTTGGGAAGATTGACTTTGTTTAAGTCCCAAAATCTATTACGGTCTCTAATTCCACATTAATTACATTTTTACGAACTAATCTCGGCCTTAATCGTGAAGGGGGTTACAGTAAGGCTTGGTATGCACATATTGTGATCTAGGTAAAGTCCCAATGAGGTTACACTGTGAGAATGGATTAGTGGGTCTTATGTTTGAATGCTATATACTGGTAATTGAATGAATGAAAATGCCATATGGTTATTGCTGAATACTATCTATGACCTTTGTTTAGAGTATGATGATTAGAGTTTTATGCTCGATGAGCCAGCATAAGAACGGAATAGACTGAGTGTCTAGAGATGATTCCCCGAGGTATAGATGTTTGAAATTTTAAGGACAAAATTTATTGAATTGGGGGAGAATTGTAATATCCCGAATTTTGGGACTAAAGGTTGGAGAATAAGGTTGAATAAAGTAGACTACCAAGCCCAGTTCGGGAAGAGTACCAAGATTGTGCAAGAGCCATAATGACTTTTAGAGACTAGTTTGGGAGCTAAAGTATGTGATTTAGTTCTGAATAGTCGGTGGGAAAAACCCAACCTATTTATCTAAAGTAAAATAGGATATAAGGCCTAAATTAGATCTAAAAGAGAGGGAATGGCATCTTGGAAGAAGTCAAAAAGAGAATTAAAAGAATTAATGGAACAAGAAATAATATTTCCATAATTAAGGGCAAAAGAAACAATTGACACTTGATATTGAGGTTAAAATTGGAAGACAAAATAAAGGGCGAAGATTTGCTCTTGAAAAGTAAGAAGTAATTATGAGATCAAAAAGCAAATTAACCCTTTTACATAAGGGTTAAATTTTGGTCAACAGGGGTAAATAGAGAAAGAAGACAAGTTTAGTCAATAAGTCAATGTGTCATGTAATTTTCCAATATGAAAAATTTGACCAAAAACCAAGATATAGGAGGCAAATTGGTCAACAATTCCTCTCCATTTGGGCAACCATAATTTTGTCCAACAAGAAGAAGAAAAGAGGAAAGGAAAAATCAAATTGTTAATTAACCAAACTTGTGCTAGAAGACTACATTTTGACCACATATTCCTCTTTTTCTTTAGGCCATATTTGGTCAAGTATCTCACGAAAGCTATTAGTGAATACTAAAATATATTAATATCTCTCTTCTTTCCAAATTCTTGCAACACCTAAAAATAAGGGGAAAAATAGAGAAAATAAAGAGAAATAGAAAAAGGAAAGAGAAAAGACGAATAGTGATTCCTCTTCAGTCATTAATCTTAGCAAGTATCATAGTTCGTTCTTATTCTGGTTCTTATGCTTAGTTACAGTGAACCTGACTACTGATTAAATTCTAATTCACGTATTCATTCTATTATTTATACTATTCATACAAATATTTGGGTCATGCAATTAATTTACATATAGTAAATTAATACACATTCTTCTTCAATTGTTCGTCATTCTTCCTTCTGGTTCATCTTCAAGCATTCTTCTCTTTCTTGTTCATGTACCTATATAGTTGGTGGGGGAGGATGAGATTTGAGCGAATCTCAGTAGCAAACATAAAGATAATGCATGTAAGATAAATGCTAGTATATGAGATACTTGCCTTACATAGGCTCATATTCACTTGATGATATTCTGCATGCTTAATGTTTCATGCGATATACTTATGGCTATAGTAACAGTAGAGACAGAGCTTCATTCATTCATACATGCTTTACATAATCAAGCAAAGTAATACAACAAATCAATACATAGCAAACATATCAAATATATGCAAGTAATAAGTTCACTACCTTTTGGACTAACGTTCTTTTTCTTGTCCCCTTTTCTTCCAACCTTGAAGGCTTCTTGGAAATTCTTTCGTTCCTATTCTTTCTTGGCATCTCATGGCCCTAGATGAATACAATACTATTAGTGGCAAGAAAAGTGAATTCTCAATAGGCTATATTAGCCTCATTTTCTTACTTTCATAATTGGAGTTCATGCAAATTACATTAGCCATATTTTTCTTAAATTTGCATGGTAGCCAAAAGCTACCAGCATTTTGACCAAATTTTGAAAATTCAAAACTAATTCTATAGAACTCCAATTGGGGTGCTTCAAAATTCTATTTAAAGCTCTTTGAGTCTATTTTATAAAAAAATACTAATCAGATCCGAGTCTAGTCACAAGATTCCAGACTTACTACTAAATCCTTACTACTACAGAATTCATTCCAGATTCAATACCTAACTTCAAAAATTATTAATTCATAGAGTACTAATCCAAATGGCACAAATGACCTATCAAATTAAAGTTTGATAAGTCTATTTTCATACTAGAAAGTTTCATGGCCATTGAACAACATTCTATTACCCAAAAATACAATACATTCTGACTGCCACGTAGGAAACCTTAATTGGCAGCAAATTCCACCTTTTAGATTTCAATTCCATTCTTTCTAATATCATACCAACAACCTATTCCTACGCAATTTTTCCTAAGGAATCCATTAGAGCCCTTAAAACTGGCAACATCATTCTCCTTCTACCTACCCTGTTCTGACCGAAATATCAAGGTTTAACACAACAATTCTCTAATTCACAATTTATTCACTAACTTAGGTTCATATGTTTCCCAAACTTCATATAACCACATGTATATAAGCAAAGCATGATGAAAACCTAAAACGCTCACACAACTAAAATTAGGACATCATGGAAAAACCACAAAAAATCAGCCAACTAACACATTATATATATCAAAGTGAAGCTCTTTCTCACCTCTTGCTCTTTCTTAAGCTCTGTTCTTGATCCTCCAACTTTGGCTATTGCTAGAGGACTCAAAAAACCTCCTCTTGAAATTATAAAATCATAGAAATGAAGCTCTCATCAAGAGGAATAATGTTTATGAAGAGGTTTTGAGCGAGCAAAGTGATTTAGGTAGTGAAAAGTGAGCTAGAACACATACATTTAAACTTTGTTCTTCCAACTCTTCTTTCTCTTTCCATTTTCATATAAACTAACTCTCTCTCTCTCGCCTTGGCTACTATGCTTGGCCAAAAATAAAGCCAAAGAAAGAGATAAAGAGTCTTTAATATTATCATCATCCACCTCTTTACTTAATATTATTTAATTGCTAATTTTTGCATGTGATTTTGCTTCTTCCTTTTTCTATTTTACTTTCTTTACTCTTTTTACTTGGCCACCAATATTTCCTCCTTGTTCACTTCCAATCTAATAATTAAATTTTTACTTTGGAGAGCAAATCTTAGCCCTTCAGTTTGTCTTCCAATTTTAGCTTTAAGATCAAGTGGCAATTTATCTCTTATGCCCTTGATTATGGCAATATTATGTCTTGTGCCATTATTTCTTTCAATTCTCTTTTTGAATTCTTTCTAGACACTACTTCACTTTTCCTTTGAGTCTAAGTTAGGTTTCATGTCATTCGGACATATCCTAAATGAATCGGGTATTTTCTTTTGGCTAATTCGCATTGAAATTCACACTTTATTCTGAGTACGGTTTCTACAAGTCATTCTATTTCTTATTCATTCCTGGGGCTCTTACTAAAATAGGCTTAGTAGTCTTCTTTATTCAGGCTTATTCTCTAGCCTATAGTATCAAAATTTAGGGTATTACAATTCTCCCTCGGTTCAATAAATTTCATCCTTAAAATATGTTGCTGGTTTGATTCTTAATATTACTTCAAAAGGGCCACTATAGCAAGGGTTTCATTTCTTTCTTTCTACATTCTATTAACATCTCAAATTCTAGAGGCCTATCGATACTTCATATTCTCGAAGTCACTCCAAACTCTAGAAGACACCCTAAATTCTAGATGATACATTAAATTCCCAACACCTCAAATTCTGGAGGCTTTTTTATTCAATTATATTTCTATTTCTATTTTGATAGACCTTGCCGGTCTATCCTGCATCTGAGCTTCTACAATTTAAGTTCTCAGACTTTTTTATTTTTTACTACAATTTTAGCTAGCAGATACCATCTGACTTTACAAATTCATATGTCTAAACCCTTCTATTAGTTTATGTTCTCGTATCATCATGACCATCAACTGCACCGCTTTTCAATTCAAAGGATCTGCGATGAGATTTACATCACATCTTTTCTTTTCATCTATGTTGTCTCATATTCAATTTTATGGTTTTCAAATATTCAAAATTTTTATTGTCATAGTACATTTTCACAATCGTACCATAGATAAATAGTGCTTTCACATTTTCACATTTTCACAAAAAAAACTAATCACTGCTAGCTCAAATTCATAAGTGAGGTAATTCACCTAGAGAGGTTTCAACTGTTAAGAGGCACATGACACCATTCCGTCCTACTTTACCAGGACGTTTCCCAATCCTTTCTTTCATATTCTATTACAGACTATACAGGCCGCTTCTCTACAAACCACACAGGCCACATTTTCTACTGACCACACTGGTTGCATTCTTCATTCTTTGCAAACCACACTAGTCACATTTATTTAATAATGGTTTGAGGTTCAACCTCTCCTATAGCTTTATAAAATTCTCTCGTAGTTATCATCCCACTTAAGAAATTCTTTCTACAATTCTTTCTTTCAATTCTTGCTTTCAAGTGAGTGGCAAAGCGATTCAAGGAAAATTCTAAATTCATCTGCTAAGACCTAGTAAACTGAGTATTTCTACAATTGTTGCTGGCCTCTTTCAGTTCTGTACTACTCCTACTATTCTGAGTTCCTCTGAAGATCCCTTCTTTTGAGACAACATAGTTAAAAAAATACCACTACGAATTGGTCAAAAATTCTATTCAAAACTTCAATTCTTGAAAAATTTTGTTCAAAACTTCAATTCTAGAAAAATTCTATGCATAATTCAGTTCATACAATTTAGAAAAATGGTAGCTGTATTGGACAGTTCCAAATTCAATTTTTACAGATACTAAGGAACTAGTCAACTGTTTTAAAAGATCATTCATTCTCTATACATTCCAGGCTCCACTCTTGCTACTCAAGCCATTTATACCCTTACATAATGTTCACAAAGCATGCGAAACAAACCACTTATTCTCAAGCATTAATAATCATTCACAAGACCTAATCGGTCTAGTTTAGCATTTATAAGACATACAATCCATTCTATTCTAGCCTTTTGGTTGTTTTATTCTAGCTTTATAGCTGTTCATGGACACTGCCCGGTAATTCTTGGTCTTATGATGGTGGGCTTCTACCCTTCTAGTTCTGAATGCGTTCTACCAGCCTATGGACACACTGCTCCAACAGGACTTAAGGCTTCTTATTGAATGCTTGTCAGGTCTGACGGCTTAAGGACATGCTGGTCCAATAAGTTTTACTACCAACCATATATTCATGAAATGAATATACCTGATAGTAAACACATACATGCAGAACCATTATATAAGATATGAGAGCAAGAGTTGCTTTACTTTATACCGTTGAGCTCATTCTTCCTTAATTCCCTTTCTCAACTTTCTTTCTACAAACAGCACTAGAGCACCCTATGGTAATACACTGGGTCATATAAACCATTTTCTCTAGCAATCCTTCAATATACTTTCTTTAATTCTACCATCTAATCTAGGGTCATTCTGTATGGACTTTGGATATTAGTCCAACTCTAGGAAACATTGCAAATTCTACTTCCCTAACTAGGAGTATTCTACTTATACTATTCAACACATTATCTATTGTCCACCAATCGACTCCTAGTATAGCCTCACGTTAGTAGAATGGCAGGCTGATTCATTCTTTCTCTTAGTTCATCAGAGAACTATTTTCTCATCATTCTTTCTATTACGTTGTTCCATAAGGGAACAAATTTTCATTCATTCTTTCTAAGGGAATATTCTATGCTTAAGATCATTCCTTATTTTAGATTAGTAGCTAGTAACTTCCAGGAGCCTTATTCCTATCCGTACTATATTCTAGTACCTCAGTTCATTCAGATCAGTTTAATTACCTAAAGAATTAGTTCAACTATTGTTTGCTTCTTAGGTTATGGTTCAGATGGTAGCAACCCTCTGGATGTCTATCCAACTTTTAGGTTCATCAACCTAATTCTAGAACCTCAATCATACCCAATAAGCATTCTAAGATCATCATGATTTATTCCTTCTATTCTATTCTCATAACATTTAGGTAATATCCTCAGATATTCCCTAAAGCATTACTGACAATTCAACATTACTTCCTAGGTTCACAAGGTTCATACTTTCATGTATCAGAACCATAGTGCAACTTGAATCACATTTTAACCTAAACACTATTTCAGCCTAGATCAAATTTAAGCCTATTTTCAACCTTCACCGTATTCATTCTAACACTCTTATGGTATCCCTAAGGATCACAATATTTCATACTTCAAGGCTCTCAGGCCCTTTATCAAGAGGTTTCAAATTTTTAAGGCACCTCCTAGGGGGTCACCTATCTCGGGGTTGCTCTCACCCGAGCATTCCTAACTATGGAGCTCCATTGGCATCCGAGTTATAGGACAGCTCGGCATTAGATTATCCAGAGATTATACCATTTTCTACTGGGTATACATCACTATTGCTCTGTTTTGTTCTCTATATACAGCTCTTTCCTTCCTCTAAACCAGTCTATCAATCAGTGGTTGGGGAAAAATTCTATTCCTCTGAATTTGACCATCACCCATATTTCTTTCTAGTTACAAGATCACTATCAAGGTATCAGCATACTTATTCACAGTAGCAGAGCATACTCGCCAAATGCCAAAATCTCTGCTATGTTGCCATAAAATGTAATACCTTACATTTATGATCCTTTATAATGTAAATGGAAATGTTTACTTATATTCTCTCAGGGATTATTATTCATTTCTGGCTATTGAGCCGTTAATCTTACCAAGTATTAGAGTTTGTTCTTATTCTGGTTCTTATGCTTGGTTACAGTGAACCTCACTACCGATTAAATTATAATTCCCGTATTCTTTCTATTATTCATACTATTCATACAAATATCCAGGTTGTGAAATTAATTTATATACAGTAAATTAATACACATTCTTATTCAATTCTTTGCCATTCTTCTTTCTGGTTCATCTTTAAACATTCTTCTCTTTCCTGTTCATGTACCTATACAGTTGGTGGGGGAGGGTGACATTTAAGGGAATCTCAGTAGTAAACATATAGACAATGCATGTAAGATGAATGCTAGTCATGATATGCTTGCCTTACATAGGCTTATGTTTACATGATGATATTCTGCATGCTTAATGTTTTGTGCAACATATTCATAGCCACAGTAAAAATAGAGATAGAGCTTCATTCATTCATGACTGCTTCACATAATCAAGTAAAGCAATACAACAAATCAATACACAACAAACATATCAACTACAGGCAAGTAAGCAAGTTCACTACCTTTTGGACTAATGTCCTTCTTCTTATCTCCTTTTTTTCCAACCTTGAAGGCTTCTTGGAAATTCTTCCATTCCTCTTCTTTCTTGGCTTCTCGTGGCCCTAGATAAATACTGCATTATTAGTTGCAAGAAAAGTGAATTCTCACTAGTCTTTATTTTCCTCATTTTCTTACTTTCATCATTGGAGTTCATACAAATTACATTTAGTCCTTTCTGTCTTAATTCGCAAGGTAGCTAAAAGCTGCCAATATTTTGACCAAACTTTGAAAATTCATAACTAATTCTATAGAACTCCAATTGGGGTGGTTCAAAATCCTTCTTAAATCTCTTTGAGTCTATTTTAGAAGAAAAGTAGTAATTGAAGCCAATTCCAGCCACAGGATTCCAGACTTATGACTAAAGCCTTAATGCCACAGAATTCATTCTAGATTCAATACCTAACTTCCAAAATTCATAATTCCTAGTGTACTAATCCAAATGGCATAAATGACCTATTAAATTAAAGCTTGATAAGTTTACTTTTATACTAGTAAGTTTCATGGCCATTAGAGAACATTCTATTACCCAAAAACACAATACATTCTAGCTATCAAATAGGAAAACTTAATTAGTAGCAAATTCCACTTTTTAGATTTCAATTCCATTCTTTCTAAAATCATACCAATAACATATTCCTACACACTTTTTCCAAAGGAATCCATTGGAGATCTCAAAATTGGAAAAATTATTCTCCTTTTAACTGCCCTATTTTGACCAAAATATTAGTGTTTAACACAACAATTCTCCAATTCATAATTTATTCACTAAACTAGGTCTATATGCTTCCCAAACCTCATATCACCATATGTATATGAGCAAAGCATGAAGAAACCCTAAAACCATCACACAACTGAAATTAAGGCATCATGGAAAAACCATAAAAATTTAGCCAACCAACATATTATATATATCAAAGTTTTCTCACCTCTTTCTCTTTCTTGAGCTCTTTTCTTGATCCTCCAACTTTGGCTCTTGCTAGAGGACTCAAAGCACCTCCTATTGAAATTCTAAAACTATAGAAATGAAGTTCTCATCAAGAGGAACAATGTTTATGAAGACATTTTGAGCTTGAAAGGTGATTTAGGTGGTAAAAAGCGAGCTAGAACACATACCTTTAAACTTTATTCTTCCAACTCTTCTTTCTCTTTCCAATTTAGTATGAACTCTCTCTCTCTCTCCTTGGTTGCTATGCTTGGCCAAAAATGAGACCAAAGAAAGAGATAAAGAGTATTTAATATCATCATCATCCAACTCCTTACTTAATATTATTTAATTGCTAATTTTTGTATATGATTTTGCTTCTTCCTTTTTCTATTTGACTTTTTTTTATTCTTTTTACTTGGCCACCAATATTTCCTCCTTTTTCACTTCCAATCTAACATATATATGACCCTTAAAGAGACTTAAAGGGCTTTTTGAATTATCACCACTTTCACTTTCTCATATATTTCCTTCAGTTGCAATTGTTGATCAAGTCTTCATTTTGTTTCCACTTGACTTTAATGGCTTCCAAAAGCACCAATTAAAGCCAAGTATTTATTTCCTCTTCCCTTCCTCTTATTTGGATGAAAATTTTTGCCTATTTGGAGAGGAAATGTTGTCCTAATTTGGTCTCTTGGTCTTTCTATTGGTCAATAATTTTTGAAGTTGTAAAAGTTGTCAAAACTTTGATTATGTGACCAACACATTTTCTTCTTTCTTTGCCCTTGTTGGAAGATTTTAATAGCCTAAGAGAGAGATAAGATTTTCCCTTCATTCTAATAATTAATTCTTACTTTGAAGAAGCAAATCTTAGCCCTTCATTTTGTCTTCCAATTTTAGCCTCAAGATCAAGTGGCAATTTATCTCTTATGCCCTTAATTATGGCAATATTATGTCTAATGCCATTTGTTCTTTCAATTCTCTTTCTTAATTCTTTCTAGACACTACTTGTACTATCCCAATTTTTGATTAAGGGCTAATCATGATTATTGTGGATAATTATGAATTCAATTGGAATTATTATGTGTTTTATGGCAATATTAATTAATATGTCATAATTAGTGAAAAATTGGAAGAATGGAATTTTTGGTCATGAGTTAGTAATTAAGGGAGAAATTAATTACTGGCTAAGAGAAAATGAGATGCGTAATTAAATGGATAATGGAGGGATTAGAGAAGCTAATTGGTGACTTATTTTAGGGTGAGCCAATAGCAATTTGACATGTGGCAAAGATGTGCGTAAAAGTCAAAAGGGTGTAAAGAAGCATATTTTCTCTCTCTTCTTCCCTTGTATTCGGCTGGAGGTATGGGGGGAGTATTATTGTTTTCTTCTTCCTGACAATCCATCTCACCTCTCTCATTCTCTCTCTTTCGGCCATTGAAGAGGAAGAAAGGAAGAAGGAAAAACTGAATTTTGGGTAAGTAGATGCCCTCTATTGCTCAAACATCATTCATAAATGTTGATCCTTGAGTGATGAGCTTCATTTTGGTGTTTTTAGTTTGACTATTGGTTGAGGTTTGAGCCCATACAAAAATCTAATTGTTGGAGAATCAAAGAGTGTCTTTAGAGAAGTGAAAGAGGTAAGTGAAACTAATCTATCTATATAAGTTTCATGCCATTTGAAATATTTTATAATTTTTGGAAATTTTGGTTTTAATCCGAAAATGAGTGCCACTATTCATTTGGTATGTTTTTGGCATGAGAATGGTATTTTGGAATGAGTTTAGGATAGATAGATTGAATGGAGGTTGGAATGTTAAGTTTAGTGATTTTGGGAAAATTGATAATTTGTGTTGATTCAAACTAAAGCATGATAATGGAGTTGGATTTTGGTCATTTTAATGATTTCATTGAATTCCTTGGGTGTTTTTATGTGGGAGTAGCTTTGGTTTGGTATTTGGGTTCATTTGGATCACTTGGTAAAAAATTCTGGAAGTGCTGTCATACCTTCTGCGTTTTCTGGTTTCTGATAATCATGCTCGAGTGAGAGTGAGTGTGCTCGAGTGAGGGAAGAACATCACTCGAGTGAGGGCTTTTATGCTCAAGTGATCCTTTTCTATGAAAGTTCTTGTGCTCTCGGGCAAGCACTTTCTGTCCTCACTTTCTAGCACTTGAGGTGATGTCCGTACAATGCTCGAGTGAGGCCTTTTGTGCTCGAGTGATCCTCTTCTTTGAAAATTTTTGTGCTCTCGGGCAAGCACTTCCTGTCCTCACTTTCTTGTGCTTAAGGTGATGTTTGTACCAATGCTCGAGTAAGGGCTTTTGTGCTCGAGTATTCCTACCAATGCTCGAGTAAGACCATTTTCACTCAAGGTGTGGCAGTGAAAAATCAGTTTTTGTTTTCCTAAAAAGGGGATTTTTTGGATAGTTCTTCCTACCCTTTAGGAGTTTTGTTAGGGGTATTTAATGACTCTAAAAGAGCAATAATGATAACCAATTAAGTATTATGAAGTGAATTAAATCTTGGAATAGAGTATAACTCTTCATCCCTAATTGTGAATATAGGATTTGACATTTGCCCTACTCGGGAGAGACCGGCGTTAGGACACGCACGGAAGGATCAAGGTAGTGACTTTTCTCTCATATTTTGTATGATGTTTTAGTATGCATAACTTATCATTGAATTTGTGAACTGTGTACCATGGTCTATTACGGCATGAGCACTTCAGCGTGAGCCGTATAGGGAGTGACAGTGGTCATCTCAAAGTCAGCCGTTGAACTACTGTCGTAATCGACATGGATCTTTGTGAATCCGACCTGTGGGACGGCGTTTGTGAAGAGCAGGTAGAGCTCTGTGTTAGGAGTTCCTTTTTGGTTTTTGGTTATCATTGTATATTATTGGATAATTTGTGGGAGATATATGTATATTTTGGGAATTGTGATGTAGTTTTGTGTAATCCCCAAGTAAAGGGTATGAATTATGGGCTTTATGCCTTTGTGTAAACCCTTTTTAAATGAATGGAACTTGAGTGAGTCAGGAATTTACTTGCACTCTGATATTGATAAATGGAATCCACCTGTACAAGCCATATTTGTTTTGTATTATGAATATGAGACCATTGTGAATAAATTTTGAAAAAGTTTTTGCAAATCTGATTTTGGGCAAAAGATTACCTTAATAAGTCCTAATTTGAAATATGTCTCTAATTCTACATTAATTACATGTTTAAGAACTTAATCTCGGCCTTAGTGTGGGAAGGGGGTTACACTACTTCCCTTTTCCTTTGAGTTTGAGTTAGGTTTCATGTCATCCAGACTCATCCTAAAGGAATCGGGTATTTTCTTTCAGCTAATTCACACCGAAATTCATACTTTATTCCAAGTACGATTTCCATTAGTCATTATATTTCTCATTCATTCTAGGAACTCTTACTAAAATAGGCTTAATAGTCTACTCTATTTTAGCTTATTCTCTAGCATGTGTACCAAAATTCGGGGTATTACAATATTAACATTATTAGAACTCTTGAAGAGCTTCAAAAGGCAATTAATTTCTTGATGAAAGAATTTGAAATGAAGGACCTAGGAAGAACAAAATTTTGTCTTGGATTACATATTAAGTACCTGGAAAATGGGATCTTTGTATATCAATAAACTTACATAAGGAAGGTTCTAGAGTGTTTTTACATGGATAAGTCACATCCGTTATGTACCTTAATGGTTGTAAGGTCTTTGTAGTATGATAAAGATCCATTTAGATCTTGAGTAATGAACGACGAAGGTGATGAAGAATTACTTAGTCCAGAAGTACCATACCTTAGCACTAATGTATCTTACTAATCACACTCAACCTGATATATCATGTGCTATCAATTTATTGGCAAGCTATGGTTCTTCACCAAAATGAAGACATTGGAATGGAGCTCAGCACATTCTTATTATCTTAGAGGTATAATGGATATGTGGTTATCCTACTCAAATGTACCTAAACATGAACTTGTTGAATATATAGATGCTGGATTTTTGTCTGGTCCACATGATCATAAAACACAAATAAGGCATTTGTTGTAAGACCCTAAATTTTATTTACCAAGATCTATTGTGATTATTTTATATATTCAATAAAATTGTGAATATTTAAGGCCAAAGGAATTAAATATTGAAAATTGAAAGGCGAACAATGTTTTTAGTGAAATCGCTTGCAAAGTAGTGAGTTTGTCATATGGTTTTGGAAGACTAAATGATAAGCAAAAATTTTGAAATTTTACACGGTGAAGTAGACATCCTAAGCTTTAATTTTATTGGTTATATGAATCAATTGAAGCTATGTACAAAGAGTTATGAATTTTTGAAGTTAGTCCAAAAAATCTGGAAAGTCTCTAAAGTAGTGGTCAAAGAAATTAAATCTAGGAATGATATGCTTTGAACTAGCTAAAGACCATATTTGTTCCTTAAAACTAGACTCAATAAGGTTCCATAGCCTTTGGAATCACTCCAAAAAGATGTCTAAAGAATTAGTTATGATTTTTCAAAGTTAAGGCAGGAAATCTCCCAGAATTGGCATTATTCTGAAAATTGAAAATAAAATGTGTTAGAAATTGATTAATGGAATTAAATATGCCTAGAGTCATTGAGCATGATAATGGTACACTACTTGAGTCAAGGTTGAGTGTACATTGCTTGAATGCATGGTTGACTGCATGGTTGGATTAGATGAAGAAAACTCATTTCACTACTTGAGTGCATGGTTGAGTGTGAAGTAGGTTTATTAGAAGAGGCAATTTGGTTAGTGGAGCATGTGAGGGGGGGACAATTTTTATGCTAACTAAAGGAGAAGAAAAACTAGTTCAAAGCTAAATGGAGGCATCATGACATAAACTTGAAGGAGGAGAGGATTGTGACAAGTGTCCCAATAATAACCCTTGATGAAATCAAATAGGATGAAGGGAGAAATTTTATGAAGGGTCTTCCTTCCTCTTTCCTTCATACATTTCGACTAGCACAAGTGGAAAGAAGAGAGAGAGAGAGCTTGAAGAGTCTTGAAGTTCTAATGAGAAGGAAAGAAAGCTTAAGGTATGTAGTCATCTCTTATGCCTTTTCTTGTAATCTTTCTTAGAAAACCTTCTCTAAACCTTTATTTTCATGGAATCCATGATCTTGAAGACACATTTTGAGCTCAAGGAGAGAGAGAGGTGGACGCCTAGAGAGAAAAAATCTAAGATCTCAAGAGGCAACTTCATAAATCTTAGATCTATACTAGTATGAAGTTGTTGTTGGTGATTGTTATTGGATTTGGTGATTTTTGTTAAGTTTTTGAATTTAGAAAAGTCCTAACCGTAAGGGGTTATGCTGCCCAAATTTCTTTGAATCATGGTTAGAATATGTTTAAATGGGTTAATAAGGGATTAGAAGTAGAAAAGTACAAGCTTTGTAAGCTAAAACACAAAAGAGTAATTTTTCCATTTTTTGACCAATATTTCGGCCAAGACCAGATTTGGAGTGAAGGAGTTGGATTTTCATGAAGTAGATGGTTCCATTGGATTCAATGGGCAAAAATAGTTGGGGTTACAACTGGTCACCTTTTTGGAAAAGGCCGAAAAAGCATAATTACGAAAACGGCCCAAAAACCCTAAATAGGGGCTGCCAAGGGTATTTTCATAATTTGACATTGAATTTGGTAATTTTAAGCCCAGAAATGGATTCCTTGGGTAAAAATTCATTAGGATAGCTCTAGTCAAAGTTTTGGTAAAATGTGCCATCGGGTCAAAGTCCCGGGGACATTTTGGTAAATTTTCACCATAGACTAATAAAACCACAAGAAATACTATGGAAGAGTCTAAAATGATACTTGGATAGGTCATGACCTATTTCTTGTACATTTAATATTTTAAAACCAAGTTGGAAGCCGAAAACGACACGTTTTACGAGGCACACTAAAAAGGGATTAAAAGAACTTCGAGTTAGGAATATTATCCTTCATACATCATGCCATAGTTATATGCTTATGTGGATGCCATTGTTTGTAAATGCGTTTTATTAATCAACACGATTTGCCTAGAGAGGGGCAGTTAGTGCTAAAGGTGGACTTACACTGGGAGTTGGTGACAGTCCAACCAAGTATAGATAATGGATCTGGGCCCTACTCGTATATATGATGATGATGTGTTATGATAATGTGTTACGATGATGTGTTTAAATTGTTCATTAATTGGTGCATACCTTAGCTCATATCATATTTACTTTTTATATATTCTATGAATGATAGCATGTTTCTATTGGGATTCTTCGGAATCTCACCCTTTTTTTTAAATAAACATCTCAGCGGGTGCAAGTGGGATGAAAGGCAAAGGTACAGATATGGAGAAGCATTGCATGTGTCTCGAGGTAAGGTTAAGGATGGTGGTTATAATTAGTTTATGTTTAAGATATTTTGGGGAATCCTATAATTATTGGAACTTTCGCTGTATTTTGTATTTCGTCGATGAATGACTTTGGGATTGTAAACGAATACTTTTATCTGTTTAATTGTACTTTTCTATATGCCCATGGAATTCTGTCTTTATTACTCTTCATATATTGAAATGGAAATGGGTGTTGACATTTGTTCATAAGTGGTAGCTCAACTATTTCATAGAGATCTATGAACAAACCATATTAGCCACATCATCTCATCATGCAGAAATTATAGCAATGCATGAAGCAAGTCAAGAATGTATATGGTTAAGATAAAAATACATCACATAAGAACCGCTTGTGGTTTATCTCCTAGTAAAATACCCCAAACAATCCTATATAAGGATAATAACTCATATATTTCCCAACTAAAGGGTACAATAAGGGCGATATAATGAAGTATATTTCACCAAAATTCTTCTTCACTCTTGACATTCAAAATGGTGGTGAGATTTATATACAGCAAATCCATTCCAGTGAAAATCTAGTAGATTTATTTACCAAGTCACTTCCTAGTATAATCTTTTAAAAGCTTGTTCATAGTATCAGACTTTATAGGCTCAGAGATATCAACTAATATTTTCAAGAAGGGGAGTTGATACAAGTTGTTCTCTTTTCCCCTTGTCTATGGTTTTTTCCACCAGGTTTTCCTAGCAAGATTTTTAATGAGGCTACTCTATCAAGTGTATCAATAAACATTACACTCTTTTTCTTCTACTAAGTTTTTGTCCTACTAGGTTTTTCTTAGTTGAAGTTTTTTAATGAGGCACATGTTTAGTCATGGACATCAAAGGGTGAGTATTATGAATATAATATATGTGGATGTCCATATCCCTCATTATTTCCTATTCTCCCATAGTTTTTTATTCTCTCCTATCATATCGTATGATTATGGAATCACATTAATTATATATTAGAGAGTTGTGCTTGTAAATATAAGGTATATGTTATATATTTCAGACAACACTAAATAGTGAATAAGAATATGCTTTCTTACTTTCTACAAATTCTTCCTTTCTCTTCTCATCTTTTCCTTCATTTTAGAACAATTACAGATTTATTGTTATCAAAAGAAATTGAAAAAAGTTTGTTATGAATTTGAATATAAAATATAGTGGAATCTAAATCCTTTTTTATATTGATGGATTATTATCTTTATTAGATTGGATTCTCTATTTTTCGCTTCTCCTCCTCTACCCTTCTATTTTCTTTACCATGAACGGGTTAAAATTTCAACAATCAAGATTTAAAATTTTATAAAAATATTACTATAATTCTAAATAAAAAAAATAAATGTGCACTATTAAAATTTGATCTAAACATTTCACAGCTATGAACTATCATTAAAAATTAGATTGTTTTTCCCATTTTTCATGACAATTGTGAACATGTTAAGATCAAATTTTTGTAGTTTATTTTTATGTATGTATTTTTTAAGTTAAGTTATAATAATATTTTCATAAAATGTTGAATATGGATAGTGAAAATTTTAATTTAGTAGAGGTGAAGAGAAAATGATCATAGAGGAGGGAATGGTAGAGGGAGAGGATATTATTGGGCAAATTAAGCAATGTTATGGTAAAACCTCCTGCACCAAAATGTCACACTTTTAAAATTTAAATGTGGTGGTGTAGCTCCTGAAAATACACTGTGTAATCCAACTCACATCCAAGGATGCAGTTATTAAGAGCTATTTTGCAACTACCGGCTAATAGGAACTTATATTAGATCCTATATGTTTTGATGATAACAAAGATTGGACTAATGATATAAGAGGATTTGATAACAAACAAATGAATTTGAACAAAGAAACTAAAAGGCAGACAAAAGCATTACTTGAAGTAAGCACTGGAGTAATGAAGAAGAACTGAGACATAAAGAACAGGAAAAATAGCACTGACAGATTTGGTCAAGGGTTACTCGAGTAAGCACTCGAGTAATGGAACCTGTTACTCGAGGCATCACTCGAGTAATGGTGGATTAAATGTTTCAGAGGCACTGCCAAAATTTGGAAGAAGTTACTCGAGGGGCCGCTCTAGTAATTTGCAAAGTTATATGAACAATTACTCGAGTACCCACTCGAGTAACAACATGAGAAAAGGCTTTACTCGAGTAGCCACTCGAGTAACTAGAACAAATATCTTCCAGTAGCTCTCAGCCAAGAAATGCCACAATTTACTCAAGTAGCCACTCGAGTAACCAGGTGAGAACAAGGCATTACTCAAGAGAGCACTCGAGTAATCTGCAGAGTTATTTGAAGCATTACTCGAGGGATCACTCAAGTAATCAGGTAAGCAAAGAACAGGTACAGCTACTCCGGCTAAGAATTTGATGTTGTTACTCGAGGGAGTAATCGAGTAATCTGCAAACTTATTATAAAGTTACTTGAGGGATCACTCGAATAACCTGAGAAGAAAATAGTTGTTTACTCGAGGGATCACTCAAGTAACCTTGTTTGCCATGTATTATTAAAAAGATTACTTGAAGGCTTAATCGTGTAATATGATAAGAAAACATTGACTTACTCTCTGCCTGATTTTTAATAAGGTTACTCGAGGGACTACTTGAGTAATGAGCATGATCACTCGAGTAGCCACTCAAGTAATGAAGTCCAGAAAACATGTCTTTAATACAATATTTATTGATTTTTTTTCTATATGATTAACCATTCATTGTATTAGTATTATAAGTTCATTTACAGAGAAACAATGAAGAGATCATGCCATAAGTGGTATGTCAAAAATAATGTTCGAACGCTCACCTACCGCTACCTACCCTAAACAGATAGTTTTCAAATTAGAAGAATGGTCAACCATTGCTTCGCGATTCTAATGGACATATTTGAAATGCTTTCAACGGACACCACAAATCATCTATATATAAAGCATTCAAAGAACAGGAGAAGAACAACTGAGAACAAGCAATCATACTTCGATCAATATACTCTTTGTGCTTTATTTGCTTATAGTCACTCTTTGTACTTCAGTGATTATATATTTGCTCTGTAAGAGAGTTTTTCATTATAAACTCAATATTTATTATTAAGACAACTTAAGGTTGTGGAACCTTGAGTTGGGGATTTGATTACAATGTGTAAAGGGGAGCGAGTGTCCAGGTGAAGGAACTTGCTGTACTGAGGTGCCAAGAACCTACTGAATCTTGGAAGACATAGTGAAACTCTTAGAGACACTTTGAGAACTAGATGTAGGTCAAAGTGGTTATGGCCGGACCAGTATAACTCCTGGTGTACATTTCGGTGATATTTCTCTTTGTTCTTAATTGCTTTAAATATTCTATCAATTTTCTTATACGCAACAAAATTTTTTGTATCACCCAATTCACTCCCCTTTTGGGTAAAACACTTGCACTAACAAGTTACACTCCCCAGGATAAAAAGGACCCTTCCTGCAGATACAGGATAAACAAAACAACAAAATATAAAAGCAACTAGCAGGTAGAGAGAATTTGACATAAAGAGAAAACCAAAAGCTTCAAAAGAGAAAGAGAGTGCTCGAGATTTCTAAGCGAGGTGCTTGAACCATTACAAGCAGTGCCTTTTATAGGCCTCTCACCACCTCAAATGTTGGGCAAAAATCAATGGCAATAAATATGGTTAAACCAGCAGTTTTTGAACGTTGAAGACCATAAAAATATTTTATTGATCAATTTTGAAAATCTTTAGATAATGGCCTGTAATATGAACATTGATAATGACGGCCATTCAAAACAAAATAAAATCTGGTTAATGCTCCTTGTAACTAAAACATTAAGATCATAAATTCAAATGCCTCAACTTGGTTTATCTGGTAAGTAATTTTCATAAAATAAATTTTAGATTTTTCCAAAAAATATTTGATAAAAAATTGCCATGTTCATATTTAACTCGTGTGCCAGGGGAAATCACTGGATTTCCACTGTGTTTGCCTCTTAGTGGCCCGTTATTGTGTGTGTGAACCCATGTAACCCCCTCACGGTAATTATATTCTGATTATAAAGTTTAAGTGAAATAGAGATCAATAAGACAAAACAACATTTAAAATCCCTTATCTTCAAGATAGGGTGTCCGGAAAAACAATTCAAAAACACAATTTCATCTGGTTTTACTTCACTTCCGAATACAATTACCTGTACAGTTAAATCACATTCACAAATATCAGAGTGCGTAACTAAAATCTCGGCAACCCCGGGTTACTTGTATACATACAATAGGTTTAAAGTTTCCTAAAATAAGGATTACATGTCCAAAAGAATCATTATTTACACCTCATATACATACAGTAATCCCAACCAAAATAGATAACCAATATAGCCCAATATAAATGTCCCTACAAGTCCTAACCGCTCCTAGTTGGCCGCTTATCCTTGGAGCCACTCGCCCTATCTGAAATGTTAGTAATTGGAAAGAATGAGATTCTAATGAATCCCAGTAGTAACAAATCATTCACACCATACCTAATCACAAAGCATGTAAACAAATCACCACATAACAGCAGCAACTCAAATCACACTCCACCCTCATCCCCTTTAACCGCCGGGAAGGCACACCATCCTAACCCAAAACATTGTTAGTGACTCAGGGATTGTTGGTATGGCAGTGCATACGAATAGCCTTATGGCTCACATATATCCTTTTGGCCCACATAATCATATATATCACACCCTAACCTCATCCCCTTTTACCACCGGGAAGGCACACAGGCCTTACCCGAACCGTTGTTAGTGACTCAGGGACTATTGGTATAGCGGATCATACACAATTTCACAAATCTTACAGCATTCAAATTTATCACAACCCAATGATATAGGACACATACAATATATCACATAAGGTATAAAGAAAGAATCACTACTTGTATCTTTCCTGACTAGCTCTGGTACAGTGGTCTCACGAGGGCGACAGATGTCAAATCCTATAAATCAAATTAGGGACAACCAATCAATCTCTTTTCCAAGTTCTTAATTCCATAATACTCTAAGTTGGTTATCCTTAGAACTCTTTAGGTGGCTATATAAGGCCTAAACATATGCCTAAAGGGTTAGGAGAAACTACCTTGAAGATCCCTTTCTCAAAGGCAGAACACAGATTTTTAACTGACTCACTCGAGTGAAGATGACCTCACTCGAGTGATGATAGACTTGCACTCGACTGAGAACAGCTCTCACTCAATTGATGCCTTCACTCGTACCCGAGTCCCAGCGAGTGAGACACAGGAAGTGAACACCCGAGAGCAACCGGCACAATTTGGGGTGGTCGGCCCACTCGAGTATGAAGCTTTGTGCTTGGGTGATGACTCTAAATCCACTCGAGTCCCTGAAAGTGCAACACAAGAATTGACGACCCAATAGCACAAACAACTCCAGAGGGAAAAGCTCACTCGAGCACCCCCATGTCACTTGGGTGAGAAGCTCAAACTTGCGAGTGTTAAAGCACACTCTTGAACAATAGCCAATGAGTAAGGACCCGAGATGCAGCCCTAATCCTAAACTCACACCCTCACTCGAGTGATCCCATACTCACTCGAGTGATCATCAACCTCACTCGCGGATACAGAAGTGCACTCGAGCCTTCTTCATGGAGACTCAAGCAAAACACAAAGCACAAAGCATAAAGGCAAAACACATAATAGCACTCGAGTGAGTTCCTACCTCACTCGAGTGAGGCTATTAGATTAACCAGATCACAGCAAATAACAGAAAATCCCCATATGGCCAAAACTAATGCCAATGACTCCCAAACTTCACATAAAGCACATTTCCACTTAAATTAACATAGGAAACCCATTGGCAACCTCCCAAAACACTAAAAAACCATTCTAACCACAATCAAACACTTAGGTCTCTATGACACACCCAATGTCCAAATTTAATTCAACTCAATTCCAACTTTCCAAATTAACTCCAACAATCAAATAACTCCACAATGAACTAATTCTAACATCATCCACTATGAAATCCATATATTCAACATTGACACAAACTCAAGGCTAATTTCTATATTTTACCAAAATTATCCAAAAATCACAAATAATATATCATAATGCATCAAATCCTTACCTCTTTACTTTGCCAAATCCAGAACCTTGATTCTCAAACTTTCAAATTTCTCCAACACACAAACCACCACCTTTCAAGATTCTGAAACCATCACAATAGAGCTCTCAATGAGATGCACAACATCAGAGAAGAGGATTTGAGCTTAAGAGGATCATTACTCACCAAAGGTTGAAGCTTTCACTTTCTCTTTCCTTGCTTGAGCTCATCGAAAATAGGGAAGGAAGAGAGAGAAAATGAGAGATGGAAGAGATAATGATGATGAAGCACACTTTCTCCCCTAGCCCATGCTTACATCGAATAGGAGAAAGAAGAGAGAGAAAAAGTGAACTTTTGTCTCTTATGCCTCATCCAATAGCTCACACAATGCCACTTTTCATCATCTTCTAACTCCCTCCATGAGCTCATGCAAACGTAAAGTATAGGATTCCGACCCATGGTCAATGTATCTCAACCCTTGATCTCTAATCACCAATGAACATTTTTATCAAACTTACATCATATTTCTCTAAAAGTGTTTAATTACACTAATTACAATCAATCTCAAAATCATTAGCCCTTAATCACAAATTGGGATGTTACAGCCCACTCTTCCTCTGGGCCCATTTACTAGCCTAAACTTACAAGTTGTAATATATACACTTGTATTCTCTCTCTCCTATGTAATTGGGACTTGTTCTATTTGACATACCTACTTTTATCACATAACTCCAACAATCTCCCACATATGTCAAAAGGAACGCCTTTAGCAAAGTTGCACACACAGATATAACCATTGTATCTAATGGTCTTGTGAACTTAAAACCAGACCTAGACTGATAACACTTAGGACACAGACATGTTAGTGGTCCTTTGAACTTAAAACCAACAATTCTTAGGTGTGTATTAGAGGTATTAAGAGTCAAATTATAACCCCACTTTTCGCTTTTAATATTTTTTTGCACTTTAAGACCGTCATGTGTAAGCCTAGTGCACAATGAATGCTTTAGAGATTTTGCCACGATCTCATAGGAGTTGCCTCACTCTACATTTATAAAGGTGAATTCATAAAATGTACCTGTAATAAACACACCATCCCATAGGATTATGAAATCATTAAGAGCTTCTTCTTAGCCTTACTAAAAGGCATTCTAGCACTTTCTCAGCATTATAGGAAGGGTCTAATAATTTTATTTAGTGCTAACATAACTAACAAATGACTTGTTCTTACCCATTGAACCTCCTTCATGGGATCACCAACTACAGAGGTTAGGTTGCCATCGCTATTAATTTCAAATCGGCTTAAGTCCCATTCCCCTTGATAAATCAAAGCTTTATTTCCTTCCTAGGGGTTTTGTAAATAGATCTACAGGTTCACTGCTAACCTCACATAATAAATTAAGATTACACTATCTATTAGTAGTAGCCATATAATATTATGTCTTAATTGAATATGTCTGCTTTTACCATTAAAGGTTTTATTTTTAGTCGTAGCTATCATAGATTGGCTATCACAATGTAAAGACGCTGATGGTGTTGGTTTTCCACCTAGTGGCATATTTGCCAAGAAGTTTTTTAACCACTCAGCTTCAGTACCAGCCAACTCTAGAGCAATAAACTCATATAGCTACTAATGTATTTGGTCTCCTCTAAATTTGACATCCATTATCATCTCTGTATCCTTCCAATACAGCAAAAAATTCACTATAATGAATACCATACTTCATAGTGGCTCTTAGGTGTCTCAATACCCTTACTAGAGCATCCTAATATTCATTGCTTAGACAATGAGTATATCTACTCAATCTACAAATAGCATATGCCATGTTTGGCCTAGTATAGTTTATTAAATGCAACACACTCCCAATAATATGTGCATATTTAGATTAAGCGATTTGATCTCCTCTATTTTTCTTTAAATGCATGTTAGGATCATAATGAGTACTTATGGGAGACTCATCAAATAGTTAAAACTTTCTCAGACTTTTTTCAACATAATGTTCTTGAGAAAGTATGATGCCATTATCATTCCTTTGATCTTAACACCCAAAATTTCTTTTGCTTCACCTAAATCTTTCATATCAAAAATAAAAGAAAGAAAACGTTTTGTCTCAAGCACAACACCCATGGTAGTACCAAAGATAAACATGTTATCTACATATAGACATATAATCACACAATCACCATTTACAAGTTTTGTATAAACATATCGTTCTACCTCAACAATAGAGAAACCATCACTTAACAAAACTTGATATAGTTTTTCATGGCATTGTTTAGGTACTTGTTTCAAACCATACAAAGATTTAACAAGTTTATAAACTTTATTTTCTTGCCCAAGAACACTACAACCTTTATGTTGCACCATATAAAGATCCTCTTGTAAATCACCATTTAGAAAAGCTATTTTCACATCCATTTGATGAATAAAAAACTTATGAATAGAAACTAAGGAAACTAGGATTCTAACACAAGAAATCCTAGTTATAGGAGAGAATATATCAAAGTAGTCAACATTTTCTTTTTGAGTATACCCTTTGGCTACCAACCTAGCCATGTATTTATTAATAGTTCCATCAGGAACTTACTTTTTCTAAAAACCTATTTACAACTATAGAACAAAAATTTTGTATTAAATAATTTTTAAGGGTCACCAACAACCCAGAACCTTAATATAATAAAAATCGAAAATACAAAGTGATTGCAAATTTAATGATAAAGAATAAAAGATGAATTGCTATTCAAAAAGTGTGATATAAAGTAGTAAGAAAGAAGAATTCCGCTTGGAAAGAGTAGATGAAGAGGCCTGATCCCCATACTCCTTGACCTAGCTACCCCTATTTATAACAAAGCGATATGGTAAGTTGGTCTATCTTTTTTGAATCTGCTAGTAGGTCAGTCTGGCTTTTCTAGATCTATTGGGGTTGGTTCATCTTTTTCAGATTTGTTGGTAGGCCGATTTGTCTTTTTTGGACCTACAAGGATTGGGCTGTAGTTCCACCTATTTTGGGTCAAACGTGCATTACTAACTTCCTAGATTTCATTAGGTTTTCCGATAGAGTAGCTATGCATATTCTTGGGCTGTACTTGCTGAGCTATTATTCTTGGGCCTTCCTCGACTATCTTTCCAAGTTATTGAATTGGGCCCTACAATAAGCCTCCTACTCTTTAAGTCTAATTGGCTATCGACTTAGAGACTGAACCCATAATCTCATCTTTTGACACTTTCTCTATCCGACGATCAAGAAAGACAAGATGATCCAAGACTTACGACAAGCTGCTATATGAATGTCAGATTATCGATCAAAAATTAAAACTCAATAAGAAAGGTAACAAAGTAATTGGTGGAGGTAAAACATAATCCTCAATCTCAAATACTGAGAATAATGGGTTAAAACAACAACTTGAAGATATTATTGTGAAAGAAGCATCTCAAACTTGAACCCAGCTGATAAAGGAGTTAAAAAAGGGTTGATCTGATCGATGGGCTCCAGACCAAGCAATAATAAGGTATCAGAGCCTCTTTGGTGGTAAGTTGGAAGACAACTTTTGTTGTTGGTGCTAGTAATGGAAATCAATAAAGGATCTGTGTGTCTTTATTGGAACCCACTTTGATTCAAATTCTCTTACATTTTTTGTGCTTGTGTTCCACTTCTATTTTGGATATGTCTTATGCAACTAATAGATTAGTAGCAATTTATCACTTGATGATCTTTGAATTGTATTGTGATGCACCATCTTAGGTGACTTCTCTTGTTTTGTGGTTTGTTTAGCCAGATCCCTTGGATGTCGGTTATGTTTGACAACAAATCTTCTTTAGCTAAGGTGTTCGATATTTTGCAGTATGCAATATAGTACTTTATTTGTTAGCAAATTTGTGTATGCTAGTTGGACTGTAGTATTATTGTAATACTTGAGAAAGTACAAGAATTTTGTCCGCCAGGTGTGTACATCACATGTTTGTGGCCTTGTGTTCTGCCATAGGGCACCACTAACATTGGTTTATCAACATTTAGAAGTATTGGTATAGAGCTTTATTTACTAGAATGTTTATATATACTAGTACTACTAGAGCGTTGAGATAATGTTTAACCAAGCACGTGAATTTTGGTCAATAGGCATGCACATCACATCTTTATGGCTGATTTGTGTTCTGCCATGGGAACACCTAAAGTTAGGTTCTCAACGTTTAGAAGTATCTATATAAAGAACTCATGAAATGTATGACACATCAGTTATGTGTATTTTAGCTTAGTAGGTCGATCTTGTATATATGCCGAGTATAAGCTAGTAGATTGGTTTATACGTAGTATGTCAAGTAGAAGATAGTAATCATAAAATGACATCTAACGTATCAAGTTGAATTTCTTACAAAGAATGACAGTATTTTACCAAGTAAAATTCCTTACAACTATACAATTAATCATATAGCAGCATCTTGGTATGTATATCATGGGAGTAAGGATCCATCCAATCGAATAATTATTCACTGACCATGTATTTGACATTGGCAAGTAAAAACCTATGCAATTAAATAGTAAGCAATACATCCGATATAAAGAAGTGCTATAATAGAATGAGGTATATTGATGGTAAGACAGTTAATATCATAATATCGAATATTACAGGATCATATAGCTTGGAACATCGGTTGCTTTTTCTTGGTTAATAAGTATGTAAAATCCAAAAATGAACTTAGAAGGTAAAGATTTAGAAATCGTATCTTATTAGATGTATTACGTCTCAACTTCATCTTCTTCCCACTTGATTTAGGCCCAGGTTTGAGCCCATATGTTGTCTATGGTATAAGAAGTATACTTGGCCAGTTCCTTATATTGGTCAAAGTTTGGGAGCAAACCTTTATGGAGCATAACAATGGTCATTGGTATGTCACAATTTGGCATGTAGATGTTTTCTCAATTGAACCTACCAACAAAGTCCCGCAATGACTCTTGTCTTCCCTGAATAATTCCATAAAGGTCGTTTGGCTCCTTTTCAAGCTTTCAGCAGCTAAAAAGCTGTTGTACAAATAAATTGTTCAAGTCTACGAACAATCCTACTAAGTTGGTTGGTAGTTTGGTAAACCACTTCAAGGCTAGTTTAATTAGACTAGACCTAAAACCTTTGCACATACAAGCTTCTCACATTTCTTATGGTATCAATGTAGTATACATCCTTTATCAGTACTGTGCCATATGTTCATTTGGGTCTATTGAACCATCATAGGGTCATACATATGGGAAGGTTCTTTCTTTAGTATCTTAACCACACAATATGGTCTATAAATGGTGAGTCAACAAAACTTTTAGGAGCACTCTTCTTGATTGGTGATGGCACACAAAGTAGATAGAGTATCATTACTTTTAGTTCTTGGTATTGCCGCTTCCATCTTCTGTCGTCCAACACACCAGACTCAGGTATTTTATTTCTTACAGGTGTGTCCGTTATTCTTTCTACTTTGCCATTAGGCATGGTTGGTGCAGTTGATGTATCTAAACCATAAGCTTTTTAAGTTTGTTTCCAATCAGAGTTTTATTACATATTGTCCTGGGTTGATCCATTGTGGCATCGAGAACCCCAAATGATTGCATACGTAGGATGAAGACATTTGAAAATCATTTCAAAGGGCAAAAAGTAGGACTGATTTATAAGGAGCGTGAAGTAAGTCACTTCCGTAAGGCATTATTTTCTTCTTTCAAGTACTGAAGTCATTCTTGATGCTATTCGGCCAGTGTAGCCTGGGTGGAAATTTGTTAGGTCTATTCCTACAACAAAATGGTTAGCTTGTCAAGATGCTCTTGAAGGTTGGTAAGTGTATCCCTTATAGTAGGTGTGTTCGTCAGGGTGGTTAGTTAAAAATAGGCAAGAAGTAATAGTTTCCCCCTAAAATCCAATAAAAGAAATCATTATATTCATTGTCGGGTCCCCACAATGGTTCTAAATTGTAGGACCAAAATTCTATCTTACATAGTTTGTAAGGGTCATCGGCAATGCAAAACCTTAGTACAATAAAAATAGAAAATACAAAGTGATTGTAAATTCAATGATGAAGAATAAAAGATGAATTTCTATTCAAAAAGCATGATACAAAGCAGTGAGAAAGAAGAATTTCTTTTGGAATGAATAGATGAAAAGGTTTGATCCCCTTACTCCTTGACCTGGCTACCCCTTTTTGGGATCCGCTACTAGGTTGGTCTACCCTTTTTAGATCTTATAGTAGGTTGGTTTGTCCTTTTCAGATCTGCATGGATTAGGGGGTAGCTCTGCCATTCTAGGTCAAACATGCATCACTAGCTTCCTAGACTAGACTACGAATTCTGATGGAGTGGCTAAGCATATTCTTGGGTTGAACTTACTATGCTACCCTTCTTGGGCCTTACTCACATGGACTATCTTGCCTATGGGCCCAAGTCATTAAATTGGGCCCTACAACAACTAATAGGCTTTGCTTCTAGAGGCAAGTCTACTAAAACCCACATTTTATTTTGATTTAAAGAATCAATTTTAGCTTTTATTGCTTCTTTCCAACAAGATTCATTTGAAAAAGAAATAGCTTGAGGAAACTTTTTTTGTTCATCTTATACCAAGTATAAAAATCATCTCCAAAAGATGTTTGTTTTCTTTATCTTTTACTTCTCCTTAAATCTTTAACCAAAACTTTATTTGAATTTTATTCATAGTATTTTAGGAATATGCTCAACCTTAATAGGAAATATATGTTCAAAAAACTCTGCATCTTTTGTTTCAATAATTGTGTTATGATCCAAACATCACTTTTCAAAATCAGAAAATTATAAGTAGCACTTTGTTGAGTATATCTAATAAACATGTAATCAAAAGTTTTAGAACCAATTTTCTTCCTTTTAGAATCAAGTAGTAAAACTTTAGCAAGACACCCCCATACTTTTAAATATTGAAGGTTAGGCACAGAACCTTTCAATAACTTATAAGGCATCTGTTTAGTTTTCTTGTTGGGTATTCTGTTTTGTAAAAAACAAGTAGATATCAAAATTCACTCCACAAGTTATTTGGTGCAGCAAAACTCCCAAGCAAAGCATTCATCATTTCTTTTAAAGTTCTATTTTTCCTTTATGCCACACCATTAGATTTAGGTGAATAAAGAGGAGTTATTTCATGAATTATCCCTTTTTTTTACAAAAATCATTTAATAATAAATATTCCCTTCCTCTATCAGACCTGACTTGTATGGTCTTTTTATTCAACTGATTTTCTACTTTAGCCATGTATAAAAGAAATTTTTTAAATGCCTTGTTTTTATTCCTCATCAAATATACTTTGAAATATTTTGAAAAATCATCAATAAAAGTAATATGATATCTTTTACTACCTTTGGTGACAGTTTGTTCTAAATCTCCAAAATCAATATGAATTAAAGCTAACAACTCAGTTTTTCTTTGAGTCGAAAAAAGCGATTTTTTTAGCTTGCTTAGTTTCTGCACAAACTTCACACTTTTGAAAATCATTTTTAGTTTCAGAAGTCAGCCCAAGATTTTGTAGTCTTCTAATATAAGATTTATAAACATGTCGTAATCTAGCATGCCACACATCAAAAGAATCAACCAAGTAAGCAGAAGAAGATGCATTTTTATTGATCTCAACAACGCTCAGAACAAATAGACCTTTATTATAATAGCTCTTCCTAATGTGAACATTGTTCTTGGTCATGTAATCTTGTAAGACTCAAAACACAACCTAACACCAGCTTTCCCAAGCAGCACCATAGAGACTAAGTTAGCTCTAACTTCAGGTACATATAACACATCATTCAGTACCAAGGTTTTCCTGGATGTAAGCTTCAGTACCACTTTCCCTTTTCCTTGAACCTTAGCAATTTGGGAGTCAGCTAGATAAATATGGCCTGCCCTTTCTTCAAAGGAGGTAAATATCTCTTTGTTTGCATAGATGTGCCTAGTAACTCATGAGTTTACCACCCATTTCTTCATATCAGAGACAAGAAGGGATTGTGACACCATAGCAATAATGATTTCTTCATCATTGCTATCATCTCTTTAAACCAAATTCATATTTGGCTTAAGAGGATTTCCACCCCATTGAGAGTTATCTCCTTTAGCCCTTTTCCTACACTGAGCTGCATAATGACCTGGCTTCCACAGACAAAACAACTACCCATCTTCTTCTTGGGGTTAGTATCTTTAGGCTTGTAATAAGGTTTCTTATTTTATTCTTTTTGTTTTTAGCATTGTACCTCTTGTTGTGGGGCTTTTCCTCAAATAGGTTTGCTTTAGCAGTCATTTCTTTGCAGCTTGTATCACCTTTCAGTTCGTATCTTCAATAATGATTCCATGAATCTGGAAGCTTTTAGATCAATACACCAACAATAAAATCATCCAGCATATTGATTTTTTTCAACCCAAAGCTCCTCATTCAGCTTATGGTACTCGTTGATTTGGAGCTTAATGCATTTTTCATCTGTCATATCCCACTTGTAAAAGTTTTCTATCACAAACTTCTGCTTCCCAGCATCTTCAATAGTATACTTGAGAATAAGTGATCCTCACATCTCACTTCCTTCTTTGTAGACATGGTACACATCGAACATATCATTAGATAAAGTAGTAATGAGATTATGTCTGCAAACTTTATCAGCATATAGGAAAGCTATAGGCTATGTACCTGCATTAGCAACTCCATGGATGTCAAGAATAGTGTAGATGCATTCTTGCCATCATATCAAGTTCTTCCCTTCAAACTACTCTATCTTGGAAAAGTTAGGAAATTGTCTCAGTATAGGCACTACCACCAGGTTAGCACCAACACTAGTGTTATTAACTTCAAAACCAGCAGTATTGTTAGGCCTGGTACCAACAAAAGAAATAGAAGCTATATTAGCTCTTAAGATTAATGGCATAGTTCCTAAAAAGTACACTATGTAATCTGAGTCATGTCCAAGGGCGCTATCCATAAGAGCTATTATGTAACAACTGGCTAATAGGAAGTGGCACACCCCAAGATCAAATGGACCCTTCCCGTAGATATAGGGTGAGTAGAATAGCAAAATACAAACGCAACTAGTTGGCAAAAAGAATACGTGATAAAGAAAAATGCCAGAAGCTTCAGAAGAGGAAGAGAGTGCTTGAGATTTCTAAGAGAGGTGTCTTAACCTCTTACACGCAATGCCTTTTATAGGCCTCTCATGTACTCAAATGTTAGGCAAAAATTAATGGCAATAAACATGATTAAATCACCGGTTTTTTAACATTAAAGGCCATAAAAATATTTTATTGGTTAATTTCAAATATGAATGGCTGGTTAAATACAAAATAAAATAAGGTTAATGCTCCTTGTAACTGAAACATTGAGATCTCAAATTCAAATGCCTCAAAAATTTGGATAAAAGAAATTTTTTATTTTTCAAAAAAATAATACATGGTGAAAAAGTGCCCAGTCCATATTTAACTCGCGTGTAAGGGGAATCGTCAGATTTCCACTAGGTTTGCCTCCTAGTGGCCTGTTGTTGTGCTCGTGAGCCTACTCTTCCTCTTGGCCCATTTTATAATATCCTTAATTTTAGGACTAGATGCTTGGGAATAAATCTGAATTAAGCAGAATGCTAAGCTCAATTTAGCAAGAGTCCCAAGAATGTCCGAGAGCTATAATGACTTTTAAAGATGAATTAGAAAATAAGTTCCAATAGTCAAATGAAAAAACCCAATTCCTTTATCTAAATTCACATAGGATCTAAAGCCTAACTTGAATCCAAAAGAAGAAGAAATGGCATCTTGCAAGAGAAAATAAAGTGGAATAAAAATAACTAATGGAAACTTAATTAATATTTCATAATCAAGGGCAAAAGAGACAGTTGCCATTTAATCTTAAGGTTAGAATTAGAAACTAAGATGAAGGGTTAAGATTTGCTCTTGAGAAGCAAGAGTAATCATGAGGATCAAAAAGCAACCTAGCTCCCTCCTCTTAAGATGGTAAAAAGGTCCAAGGGCACAAATAGAAGAAAGAAGGAGTTGGTCGAAGTGTCAAACCACTTTTGAACAAGACATTGGTCAACTTGAACCTATACACCAGTAGGCTCTTAGTCAACATTCATTCCTTCCCTTTTCATTTAGCAATTTGATCAAGAGTAAGGAGGAAAGAGGGAAGACCATTCCAATTTAACCAAACCATTTTTTAGTTAATTAACCAGCTTACTTTTTGGCAAGACACCATAAGAAGTTGACACATCATCACAGACTCCCAACGTGAATTTTTGGCCAAGCACCCAAATTGATGATGAGCAATATTTAATCAATCAACACTCTCTCACTCACACTCAAAAAGTCATGCAAACTAAGAAAAAAGAAGAGGAAAAAGAAAAAGGAAAGAGAAAGGAGCAAGTAAAGAACAAAGAAGCAAGGTAAGGTTTCTTGAACCATTATCACCTTCCAAATTACCTTTCTAGCTCAAACTGACTTCATAAACCTTGTTTCTCTCATCAAGAAAAAAATTTCTATGGTTTTAGTTTCTTGAGGAGAGGATTTTGGTGCTATCTACAAGGTATTAAAGTTGGAGGAATCAAGAAAGAGCTGGAGCAACGGAAAGAGGTAGGCTTAAGCTATGGTTTGAGCTTAGTATCTTGAGATTCGGTTAGGTTTTTGGTATATTTTTGTGCTGCCCTGTTTTATAGAAATAGTAACCTTAGGGTTTTGATGATGTTAAGAGCATGAACATGATGTTATCTGAGGTTCAATAATAATATATGATAAGTCTTGTTATTGAAATTGTAAGAAATCAACTTGTGGTGGCCCTATAATGAATTCACCCAAACCTGGAAAAAAGGGAAGGAGTGTAATTTTGGTGAATTTAAGGTCATCAATGGATTCTCCATACAAAATGGTATAGGATTATGGTGTTGTTATGGTTTTGGTAAGATTGGATAGCAAAGCCCTAATTTTGGACCTTAATGTTGTTAGGGTTAAATGCTTCCAGATTTGAGGCAGGTTGATTGTGGCTTGTTTTTTATTGAACAAATGTTATCTAATAGCCATGGAACTTTCTAGAATAATAGTAAACATGACACGCTTTAATTGGGTATATAATAAGTGAAATTTGGATTAATACTTTGGGAGTTATGACCTATTAAATTTAGACATTAAATCTGGAATGATATTTGTGGCAGTAAGGATTGATTGGAGTTTCTGGAACTTTGTGTGTGTGTGTGTAATTGTTAGTAAGGGGTAATGCTCCCTTAAAATAGACTTAAAGAGTGTCACATAGGACTTTGAACCACCCCAATTGGAAATTCCTAAACAAAGTTATGAATTTTCAAAGTGAAAAATTGGCACCATTGGCTTATCATGAAAAATTGAGATACTTGGAGTGAATTATAATGATAGTAACTTCCAAGGGTAAAGTAATGTCCTAAAGGCTAAGGTAGCCATATAGGGTATTCATTTGTCATGGCTCTAATGATATGGATATATATCTAGGGCCATAAGATGTCAAGAAGAAATGGAAGGCTTTGCAAGAAGCTACAATAGTTGGAAGAAAAGGGAATAAGAGAAGGACTTAGAGAAAAGGTAGTAAAACTTTCCTGACTTGCATATATTTGATAAGTATACTTATGCATTGATGTGTTTAATTGCTTGATTAAAAGTATAAAGCATCTATGAATGGTTGAAGCTCTGGTTTTACTTATGCTATAGCCATAGTTGTAATGTGTAAGCATGGAGCATGCCAATATGTCATTTTGCTAGCATGAGTTTATGTAAGCAAGCATGTCATGCATTAAGCTTTGTGTACATAGTTAGCAATGTTTACTACTAAGATTTTTTTAAATCTCACTCTCCTTTACCGAACCATATAGGTGCAGTAAGTACTGGAGAGGAATGCATAAGGTCATGCAAGTCAAAGATGCAATTGTGAAGTGAAGATCAATTGTATAAACATGCATAGTTGAATAATGTTGTTGTATGTATGTCTTTTACGAAATGTATGACTATAAACACAAGAAGGAAAGAGTAAGAATTTGTAAGTTAACTAGATACTATAATTCGTAAGGCTAAATGAATGAACTAAGAACGAGCAAAGAAATACTCTTGTAATTATAAAAGGAATTAAGAAATGATGAGTTACTAAGGTGTTATATTTTTAGTATTAGAGTAGAGATTTTGGCACTAGGCTAAAGTACTATGCTGCTGTGAATAGGTATACTGATACCTTGTTAGTGATCCCATGACTAGAATAAGTTATGGGTGATAGATGAACCCAAAGAAGTAGTATTTACCCCGACCACTAATTGGCAGGTTGGTATAGAGGAAGGGTAAAGCTATATATCATGAACCGATAGACTGTAGATTCCCCTGCCAAAAGAAGGGGTAAACCTATATATAGAAAATGAAATGGAGCAACAGTGATGTATACCCTATAGAGAAGGGTATGAGCTTTGGGTAATCTGACACCGAATTGGCATGTGGCCTGGATTCTAATAGAACTCCACGATTAAGCATGCTTATATGAGAGTAATCTTGAGATAGATGACCCCTTAGGAAGTTAAGTTGGTAAAGTTATGGAGACATGAGGAATTGTGATTGCCTTGAGATTTCTCTATGCTTGATGATTATCTTAATTAGATGAATCGTATTTAAAGGCATATAGGTATGATAGACAGTATTGAATTGGAGGAGGCCAGAAACTGTTATAGAAATACACAATTTTCTAGGTTTTGAAAAAAATTGTTAGGGAGATATCCTAACTCCCAAATCACCTAGCTTCTGATAAAGCTCATGTGAATGAATAAATTGTTGTATATGGGATGATAAATGTGAGAGGGGCTTCATAGAGCTAAGGGTGAGGCTGACATTCGCACCTGTATTAATTATCCCAAATTCTAGTGGCTGGTGTGGTCTGTAATGATGAGACCTGAGTGGTCTATAAATGAAGTGACCTGTATTATTTGTAGTGAAATGAGTTTATAGGGATTGGGATATGCCCAATGTAGTAGGGCAGAATGGTGGCATATGCCTCCCGATAGCTGAAGCCTCATGAGATAGAATACCCCACTTATGATTTAGAGCTGGCGGTGATTGTCTTGATCTGAAAGGATGATGATTTGAATATGCCTTTATGATATTGAGGATTGAAGTAGGATTAAAACCTCGTGAACAATGTTGATGCTGTGAGATTATTATCCGAATGAATGTGGATTAGAATAAGAATGGTAAATCTTAATGATTCCTAGTATGCATGTTGGGCATAATTAAGGAAACCTGATTTTTTAGGCTTAGGTAATGTTGAGGTTCTAAGAACGATAATCGACTGAATTATGACCTAAGAAATAAATAATAATTGAATTGATTATTTAGGCAAGTGAATTGACCTGAATGATTTGAGGTACTAGAATATGGCATAGATATGTATGACGTTTCTAAAGGTTGCTAGTTACTAATCTAGCATACGGAAAGATCTTGATTACAGGATACTCCCATAGAAAGAATGATTGGGGGTTTGTTCCCTGATAGAACAAAGTAATGGATAGAATGAAGAAAGCCATGAGTTATGGTCTCATTGTCGAGACAAAGAATAGATTGTACTAGTGCCTTTTGGATTCCCTGTACGACGCAGGTAGATTACTCCAGTAAGGGATGTAGAATTATGCCTAGAGCGGGACCGATATCGGAAGTATATACAGAATAACTCTATATGAGATAATAGAATTAAAGAAAGTAGATTATAGAATTGATAGAGAAGAGGGACCTTATAAGATATGGGTTTCCTATTACAATGGTACTTTTATTCAAAGACGGCCAACTAGAGAGAGCTACTTATAGAGAGTTCTTATTGAAAAAGGCTACCTTAGGAGGTTTCTGACCAGAGGGGCTAACCAATCAGAGTGGAATGAGTAAAGTGCCATAGAGTGGAGTCATCGTGACATTAAACCATAGAGTAGAGCTACCAAGACGTCGACTCTCGAGGGTGGTGAATTGTAATGAGTCTCATATTAGATGGGTTTCCTAAAAAGAAGGTTTATGTGACCAAGTGAATCACTGGGGTGCTCTAACACTGTTTGTAGAGAGAAAAGATGAGAAAAGGAATTAAGGAAAAACAAGCTCAATGGTATAAAGTAAAGTCACTCTTACTCTCGTATCTTATGTAATGGTTCTACATGTATGTTTTTACTATTGAGTATATTCATTTCTTGAATATATGATGGGCAGTAAGACCTGTTGGACTAGAGTGTCCTTAGGCTATTAGACCTTATATGCATTCAATAAGAAGCCTTAAGTTATGTTGGACTATTGTGTCCATAAGCTGGCAGATGTATTCAATATGAAGCCCTAAGTCTTGTTGGACTAATGTGTCTAAAGGCTGGTAGACACATTCAAATAGTATGAGAATGATACCGGGTAGAAGCCTGAAGTAGGTGGAAAACCAGAGAAATGATACCAGGTTGTAGCCCAAAGCTGGTTGTCAAACCTGATATACTATATATGTGTAACTAGATTAGTTAAGTTCTATGAATGAATATGAATGCTGAACTAGACCAGTTAGGTCCTGTGAATGAATGTGAATGCTTAAGAATAAATGGTTTGTTTGCATGCTTCAAGAATACTACATAAGTATTTGATTGGCTTAAGTAACAAGAGTTAGATCATGGAGTGTACTCAGAATACCTAGTAGACTATGTGTCCTGGATAGTTAGTTTCAATACATATTTAGCAAAGATGATAGACTGTGTGTCCTATAGACTGTATGTCCTAAGGTTATAAGACCTGATGGATTAGTATGTCCTTAGGCCAGCAGAATGTTATATATTTGAGATTTATGAAGAGCAAAGGCTCGAGGCAGTAAGAGCTGATGTACAACTTTACATATGGTGGAGGCCCTAAGCTGTAAGTCCGAGAAGGTGGTAAGTAATGTAAGTCCATCTTGTACAAGGCAGAGGCCCTAGGCTGTAAGACCTACATTGCCTAATGCTATGATATTGGACCATTGTGTCTAGAATGTATCTTTAGGTTGGCAAAACATTTAGCCTATAATAAGTTGTAGGATGTGGCAGTAAGACCTATCAGTGTGTAAAGTATAGCCTGGGCGGTAAGACTAGAATACTAAGCGCTATGGGAATGAAATGAGCCATGAGGCTAGAATGAAATAGGCTGTAATGCTTATGTATACTGAGTAGTGACCCGAAGAGGCAATAAGGCCTGCGTAACCAAGCACTGTGGTAACGGACCAATAGGTCTTGTGTTTGAATGCTGCATACTGTGTACTGAATGAATGACAATACTGTGTAATGATTGTTGGACACTATCTGAGATCTTTATTGAGAATATGATGATTATGTTGCATGCTTAATGAGCATGCATAGGAAAAGGATAAACTGAGTGTCTAGAAATGATTCCCTGAGGTTTGACTGTGTGTCCAAGAGCCTCAGTTTAATACATTAACTGTTTGACACATTTCAATCTTCAATCCACCATTGCATCTTCCTCTTACATGTCTTCATGCATTCCCCTTCAGTACTCAACACACCTATATGGTTGGGTAAGGGAGAGTGAGATTTGAGGGAATCTCTGTGCCAAACTTTTCTAACTATGCATACACGATACAAGCTTAATGCATGACATGCTTGCTTACATAAATTCATGCTAGCATAATGACATACTTGCATGCTCAATGCTTTACACATTGCACCTATGGCCATAGCATAAGTAAAACTAGAGCTTCAATCATTCATATATGCCCCATACCATTCATCAAAGCAATTAAACACAATGCAAGTTGGAAAAGTTTTACTACCTTTTGTCTTTGAGTCCTTCTCCTGTTCCCTTTTCTTCCAACTATTATAGCTTCTGGCAAAGCCTTCCATTCATTCTTCCTTAACATCTCATGGCCCTAGATAGCTAACCACATTATGTGTTAACTCATTAGAGCCCTGAATGCAAACCATTGCACTTGACTTGTTCTCTTTAAGAGCTTTAAAGTTCAGGTATCACCCTAGTCTGCCAGTTTTCATTGGCCAACTTCTAAAATTCATTACTTAATCTCTAAAACTCCAATTGAGGTGGCTCAAATCCCTATTCGTACCTCTTTAAGTTATCTATATGGGAAAAATATCTCCAACTACCAATTACAGGGGTTAAATTCTAGAAATCCTTGACCAATCTCATGGGTTCATAAATCATTCTAGATTCAATACCTAAACTTTAAAAATTCATATTTACTAATGTACTAATCCAAAAGGCACATATTATTTATCAAATTAAAGCCTAGCATGTCTACTCTTATTCTAAAAAATATCATGTCCATTGGATGACATTTGGTACGTCAAAAAGAAGCCACACTTAACCTGTCTCAAATTTGGTAGCATTTAACCCTAATAACCTTAAATTCCAATTTTAATATTCTCTATTCAGTTTATTCAAGATCAACACCATAGGCTATTCCCACATATCTTTTTGTGTAAAATCTATTGGTCACCTCAAATTCATCAAAATCAATTTCTTTCCTAGAGTTCTCTACTCACCGAACCAAACCCTAAATTGCCACAAGTCGGTTTCTTGTCACTTTCAACCTCAAGACTTACTTAACTTCTATTCTATCATACTTAAACTTCTTTTTAACATAATTTCCATGCTCACAAAATTTCTAAAACCCTAAGGATCCTTCTTAATATAAATAGGGAAACACCACAAATTCTTAAAACTCAAGCAAATAATAAGATGTACGGTTCAAATTAAAGCCTAAGCTCACCTCTTTTACTTTCTAAGGCTTGTCCTTGGCTTCTCCAACTTTGGCACTCCCTTAGTAGCTCAAAACTCCTTCCCTTGAGAAACAGAAGCCATATAAGTATATCTCTTAGTTAGGGGAGCAACATTTATGAAGGACTTAAGAGCTAGAAAGGTGATCTTGAAGGTGAAAATCAAGCAAGAACACTGACCTTGCTTCTTGTTTCTTCAAGTTCTTCTTTCTATTTCCTTTTTTTTCCTTTCTTTTTCTTCTTTTTGGCTGGCTCTAATGTGTGTAAATGAGAGAGTGAATTGTTGATTTCAATAATCCTCCCTTCTTTTAAACACTTGCCAAAATTTGAGATGAGTTGGGAGTGTGTGGCGATGTGTCGCAATGTTATGGTGTCTTGAAAAGTTACCTAGTTAATTAACCAAAGATGGTTAGGTTAATTTAAGATTCACTCCTCTCTTTCTTTCTTGTCTTGGCCACAATTCCCGATTGAAAAGGAGGAGAATTTGTTGACTAATTCCCTCTTGCACTCTTGCTTTTTGGGTCAACTCTCTAAGTTGAATAAAGATGAAGACTTATTGACTTTTCTTCTTCTATCCTTGCCTTTCTTTTTGGCTTGGTCAATTGAAAATTCCACTTTTACTTTTTGTCCTTAGTCTTGACCTTATTGCTCTACAAAAAGGAAGGAAAAAAATATTAACCAATTAACTATATATGTATGTGCTCAAGTTTGACCAAGTCTTCTTCAAAAGTAGTTTGACACTTTGACCAATTCCTGTTTTTCCCTTTTGACATTTGGCCGTCCACCTTTGTCCTAAGAGGAGGGAGGTGATTTGCTTTTAACCCTCATGATTACTTTTGCTTTTCTAAGGACAAACCTTAGCCCTTCATCTTGGTTTCTAATTATAACTCAAGATCAAATTGTAATTGTCACTTGTATCCTTACTTATGGCAACATTATTTAATTTGTCATTAAGTATTTCTTTTGTTTCATTTTCTTCTTCCAGACACCATTCTCTCTCTATTTGGATCCATGTTAGGCCTTATATCATTTCTAACTTCAGATAAAGGGTTTAGGCACTTTTCTTCCATTAGTTGGTACTAATTCCCTTACTTAATTTCCAAAGTAGTCTCTAAAAGTCATTATGGCTCTTGGACATTCTTAAAACGCTTACTAAAATGGGGCTTAGCAGTATGCTTGATTCAGACTTATCCCAAGCTTCTATTCCCAAAATTTGGGATATTACAATTCTCCCCTCGTTCAATAAATTTTGTCCTCAAAATTTAGAACATATATACCTCGGGGAATCAAATCTAGATACTCAGTTTATCCCTTTCCTATGCATGCTCAATAAGCACGCAACATAATCATCATATTCTCAACAAAGATCTTAAATAGTATTCATCAATCATTATGCAACATTCTCATTTATTCAATACACATTATGTAGCATTCAAACACAGGACCTACTAGTCTATTCTTACAGTGCTTAGTTATACAGGCCTTACTACCTCTTCGGGTCACTACCCGGTATACATAAGCTTTACAACCTATTTCATTATAGCCTCATAGCTCATTTCATTCCTATAGTGCTTGGTATTTCGGTCTTATCACCCAGGGACATAGCATTATACTTTACATAGTTACAGGTCTTACTACCACATGCTCCAACCTAGTACAAGCTGAATGTTCTACTAGCCTTAAGATACATTTTAGGTAATGCAGGTCTTACCGTCCAGAGCCTCAACCCCATGCAAACTTGCATACTAGGTCTTACCGCCTTAAGCCTCCACTTATCACAATTCTCATAATATTATGCCGGCCTAAGGACATACTAGCCCATCAGGTCTTTTCCCCTTAGGACATACACTTCATTTGACACATAATCCATCATCTTTGTTGAAAACATATTCAGACTAACTACCTCAGGACACATAGTCCACTAGGTATTTTGAATACACTCTAGGATCTAACTCTTAATACTCAAGCCATTCATACACTTATGTAATATTCCTAAAGCATACAAAATAGACCACCCAATAACAATAAATCAATTGTCATTTAGCAATTATTGGACACATAGTCCATTGGGTAATCATAGGACACATTGTCCATCATCTACTATCCAGGTACCCTGCAAGGTCTTATCGCCTAGGGAATCACTCATATGCCATAGGCACATGGCCTTAGGTCTCTACCTATCTGCCACCGGATATTCATTAGGTCTTATAGCCCAAGGTAACTCCCCATGCAAGGTGCGCTTAAAGGCCTTCTACCTCAAGCCTACCTGGCTCAAGTTGTGTAGTTAGGGTAATTCCCTATGCTGCCGCCTAGGGTAACTCCCTGTGCAAATTATACTCATGAGTCTTACTACCTGGGACTACTGTCCCATCATTCTTAGGCTTTACAAACTCTTTAAGACACTACTCAGAATCTCATGCATCGAGTCACTACCCAGAATCTCAAATTCAGATTGCATAACAGTCTTATAACCCTGCTCTAAATATGTTACAGCTTATTTTCAAGCCTTCAGATGAGTTTGAACATATAATGACTACAAACTAGAGATGAACATTCATTTGTAAATAGTTGAAGTCCCAACTTCAATGCAAGATTTGAACATGCACCTGAGTGGGTTTTGCAATACTTTTTAAAATATTTTCAAAGTGGTCTCATAATGGTTTACAATCTCATTATAACCCATCCATTCTTAGTTCCATTCTTTAATATCTAAGTGTTCTCTGCCCAAATCCTATAAGGTGTTCATTATCTAATGGGCTCTCGGTGTACAATTACCCGACTCCAATTCATTTATCGTGATTAAGTACTAATGTGCGGGGATTATGGCTATTACTTCTACTGCTACTACAAGTACTATTCTTACTATGGTTATTCATACAAAATATTCAAATTTTCAAAATATGATAACCAACAGAAGAATAAATTCTTTAAGTTTTGTTCTTTACTCATTCGTGACTACCTTCTTGTCCTTCGAGCAGCTTGCCTTTACTGTAGATTATTTATTGCAAAGAGGTGAGATTCAAAAGAATCCCAGTAGTAACAGATAATACTCATATAAAATACAAATAGAGAAACATGTCATATCAACCATCACAAACTAGACAATTTATTATTTATTCAACATTCAAAGATATGCTTATGAGGCAAACAATTCTATTCAAGGACTCACTGTCCCTTCATACATCGATGGGTGTTCTAGTAGGCTAAAGCCCTTCTCATCTGAATGCTTAATAGGAAATTATGCCTAATTCATGTTCACAGTTCAAGTATTCATAATAGCAATAATATACATAAAGCATGATACATAGAATATGAGGTAAAAGTTACTACCTTAGACTTTTCAATCTCATACTTGTCCTGGTTCTAGCACTCAAGGTAAATATCGAATCCTATAATTAAAATTTACGAACGACGAGTTATTAGTTGGTCTAATTCTTTCATAATTCAAACACTCAAGTTAGTTATCATTAGGGTTAATACATTAAGTCAAAGGAAGAGTCAATATGGTCAAACTATCCCAAAGTGATTAATTTTACCCTTAGAGTTCAAGGTAATTACATTGTGCCATTACCTTTTTTATTTTTGTACATTTACTAAAAGCTGGCAAAATTTTAAACCGAATTTGAAAATTCATATCTTTTTGTAACAAGGTCCAATTATAGTGATTTCAAAGGCTATGTGACCCTTCTTAAGTCTAATTTTAGGGAAAAAAATGCCCTTAGTCAAATGGATGCATAGCATTCCATAATTACCATTCATTGGACACTATGCCAGAAACATGCCAGTTTTACATGACCAACTTAAAAAATGCATAACTCATATTGTATAGATTTAATTGACTTATATGACCTATCAAATTAAAGATTGATATGTCTACTATTATCATGGAAAGCTTCATGGCCATTGGATAAAATTTCATTAGTCAAAATCCAGCCACCATCACCCTAACTCGAATCCGGCAGCTTTTAACCTTAGTAACTTTTAAGTTCTACAATTTAAGATTCTTATCCAATCCATAAAAAATCATAACCATACCTAAACCCCACAAAATTTTGCCCATTGAATCCTTTTAAAACCTCAAATTTAGTAAAATCACATTCATTCCCCAAATTCTGGGTCTGGCTGAAACTTAACCCTAAAGTCACAAATTGGTTTCTTGCTACTTTTGACCATAAGACTCATCATATTTCACAAATAACCCTTATTTAACATCCAAATCATGCTCTTAAAATCATCAAAGCCCTTAGGTTAACATTACCATAAAATAGGGAAGCACCATAATAGGTTAAAGACCTAACCAAAATTCAAGTTGCTAGGCTCAAATTAAAGCACAAGCTTACCTCTATCACTCTCTAAATCTTGTTCTTGATTTCTCCAACTTTGGCTCTTCTTTGACAACTCAAAACACCTGCTCTTAAAAAAACCATAGAATTGAAGCTCTTAGAGAGGAGAACAATATTAAAGAAGAGATTTTGAGCTATAAAGGTGATTATCATGGTGAAAATAACCAAGATCACTCACCTTTGCTCTTTGTTCTTCAATTCTTCACTTTTTCTTTTTCTTTCTTTTTTTCTCTCCATTTTATTTCTTTGGCCGACTTTAAAATGAGTGAGAGTAAGGATGTGTGTTAATTAAATATCTACTCCCTCTCTCTTGTTTTTAGGTGCTTGGCCTACTTTCTTATTATAAAGGTAAGGAAATATATTGATTTAGCATTCTCTCTCTCTAGTCATCCTAATGAACAAAAAGGTGAGGAAATATTTTAATCCATTTCTCTTCTCTCACTTGGTGTCTTGACCGACTTTTGGATGAATCAGAGAATGAGAGAATTCAATTAATCAAACTTCCTCTCTCTTCTTATAATATAGACAATTTTGTTGACTTAAAGGGGAAAAAGTATATGGATCTAATCTCTATTCAAAATGAGGCAAATATGTTGACTTTTCTTCCTCTTTCCCTTTTCTTTGTGCTTGGCCAAATTGCTTCAATAAAAGGGAAGGAAAAATACTGACCATAGTCTTCTTAGAAGAGTTGACATTTTGACAACACTCTTTCTTTCTTCCTTGTTTGCCCTCTTGACCACACTTTTTCATCTTCATAATTGCTCTTGCTTTTCAAGACTAAATCTTGGCCTTTCAATTTGTCTTCCAGTTTTAACCTCAAGATCAAGTGGCAATTGTCTGTTTTGTCCTTGATTATGGCAACATTATTTCTTGTGCCATTAGTTCTTTTAGTTCTTTATGTTACTTCTTTCTAGACACCATTACCCTTTTCCTTTAGATCCGAGTTAGGTTTTATGTCATTCTGACACTTCTTAAAGGAATCGGGTACTTTCTTTCAACTAATTCGCACCAAATTTCATATTCTATTTCAAGTACGGTTTCTAAAAGCCATTCTGTTTCTTATGCATTCTTGAGATACTTACTAAACTAGACTTAGTAGCCTATTTTATTCAAGCTTATTCCCTAGCCTTTAGTCCTAAAATTTGGGGTGTTACAGAATGCACATCAAGTCTCACGATGTAAGGACGCACTAGCCTAATAGGTCTTACTGCCTATCGTATATTCATAACATAAATATACTCAATGGTAAACACATACATGTAGAACCGTTACATAAGATATGAGCAAGAGTTGATTAACTTTCTCTATCTCATTGAGCCTGTTTTGCCTTAGTCTCTCTTCTATATTTCTATCAACAAACAGCACTAAAGCACCCAATAGTGATACACTGGGTCATATAAACCTCTTCTTTAAGGAAAGTCATCAGATGTGGGACTCATTACAACACACCACTCTTCAGAGTCGAAGTCTCAGTAGCTCTACTCTATGGTAATGTACTCAGTATTTCACTCAGTCACCATACTAGTTAGCCACTCTGGTCAAAACTCTCCATAGGTAGCCCTCTCTTATTAGCCATCTTTTAACATAAGTACCATTACAATAGAAACTTAAAGCCTTATAAGGTCCATCTTCCCTAACAGTCCTTCAATCTACTTTCTTTAATTTCGCCATGTCATCTAGGATCATTCTGTATGAACTTTTGATATTAGTCTAGCTCCAGGCATATTTGCAAATTCAACTTCCCATACTAGGTAATCTACCTATGTTGTATAGGGAATCTGTAAGCCACTTGTACATTCTATTCTCTGTCTCAACTATAAGACTATAACTTATGGCTTTTCTCATTCTTTCTATCACTCTGTTCCATCAGTGAATAAACTCTCATTCATTCTTTCTATGGGAATATTCTATAATCAAGATCTTTCCCTATGCTAGATTAGCAACTATAAACCTCTGGAAACCTCATACATATTTGTACCATATTCTAATACCTTGAATCATTCAGGTCAATTCACATACCTAAAGAATCAATTCAACTATTGTTTGATTCTTAGGTCATAATTCATTTGATTATCATTCTTAGAACCTCAACATTAGTTGAGTCGAAAAATTAGGTTTCCTCAGTTACACCCAACATGTATACTAGCAATCGTTAAGATTTATCATTTATGTTCTAATCCTCACACGTTTAGATAATATTCTCATGTATCAGTATTGTTTATGTGGTTCTAATTCTACCTCAATCCTCAATATCATAAAGGCATATTCAGATAATCATTCTTTCAAATCAAAGACAATCGCTGCTAGCTCTAATCCATAAGTGGGGTATTCTATCCCGTGAGGCTTCAGTTGTCAAGAGGCATATGCCACCATTCTACCCTGCTACACTTAGGCATATCCCAATCCCTGTATACTCATTTCATTGCAACCCATACAGGTACCCCATCTATAGACCACTTAGGTCACATTACTACATACTACACATAGGTTGTACTAAGATATGGGATAATTGATATTGGTGTGAATATCAGCCTCTGCCTTAGCTCTATGAAGCTTCTCTTGTTTACAGGCCATAAGTATTTCTCGAGTAGATACTCAAGTAATGAAGAAGAAATGAAAGATAGAGTGCAGGAAAAAGAACAATGTGAGATTTCTTGAAGGATTACTTGAGGGAGCCCTCGAGTAATGATCTTTATTACTCGAGGGGTCACTCAAGTAATGAGTGAAAAAATATTCCAGAAGCTTTCTATCAAAAATTGCATGGGATTACTCAAAGGGCTTACTCGAGTAATCTACAAAGTTATTTGGAAGCTTACTCAAGAGATTACTCGAGTAACTAGAGCAAAAATCATCCAGTAGCTCTCCGCCAAGAAATGACAGACATTACTCAAGTAGTTACTTAAGTAACCGTATTTGAAAAGCAACATTACTCGAGTAGTTACTCTAGTAACATGAAATGAAAAGATTGAATTACTCGAGGGATTACTCGAGTAATCAGGTAGGCAAAATAGAAGTTGCTCTAAGCTAAGATTTTAATGCCATTACTCAAGGGATCACTCGAGTAATCACCAAAGTTATTTGAACCATTACTCGAGGGACCACTCAAGTAATCAGAAAGAAAGGAACACTTACTCGAGGGATTACTCAAGTAAGCAAGGTATATTTTGGTCAGACAATGTTGACTTACTCTCTGGCTTATTTTTAATGAAGTTACTCGAGTGGCTACTCAAGTGATCATGCCATAAGGGGTGACACGTGCCCCCACGAGAGAGCAGCCTATACTACTCTCCCACCCCTTTATTTTTCACCCACCCTTGGGATCGAACGCAGGACCTCTGGCTCTGATACCAACTAATCCCACGTAATGATCGAAAAACTAAAGAGACAGAAAGGGAGAGAAGTAGAGACTGATCGGAATCGTTAATTTATTAGATGCAGAATGATGATATATGCATAAAAGATATGAAGATTTATAAAAACTGATATTTGTTGAATGATTAAAACGATACAAACATAAAGAAAATACAAGGAAAGCAAGAAAAGACATAAAGGTTTATCAACCTTAGAGGAGGAGGGGAGAGAGAATTGAGTCATCAACACAACTCGGGGTGCCTAACAACTGAATCAAAGTGCCCTTTTATAGGCGTTCAAATCAGTTACTATGTTCTTTGGTAAAATTACTTTAACCAGAGTAAAAAAATGTTACTCGGGTAAAAGTACTTTTACTTTTGCTTTTACTTAAATTAAAAGTAAATTACATCAATTTGTCTGCTAAAGTAAAGACAACAGTACAACTTTACAAAAGCAGAGAATCTTGTGAGTCAGCAGGTCTTGGACTCTTGTGCCGACAGTTTTGCTTCAGAATCAATCTTCATCGAGGCTAATGATCTCATCATCTGATTCGTGTCCAAAGTATTGGTTTGGATCTTCAGTGTCTGATCCATCTAAGGATTGGGCCGATGGACTAGATTTTGACTCTTGGGTTTGGATAAGCCCAAGAATTTCATGTAGCTATTTGGCTAAGGCTTGTTTGTCAGTTGCCGAGGCCAAGCATGCTGTAATTTGAGCCTTTTGGTTAAGGAACACAATTGATTTATGGTCTCCTGCTATTAGGAATTTTGGATTTCTTCTAAAGCATTTCTTAAGGTTTGTTTCTGATACATTGTTAATGTGAGGAAACTTCACCTACCATTTCACAGAAGAGGTCCTTTTTAGAAATAATTTCTGGAACCTTGAAAGGCCATATTTATAGTTCCATTTGAAAACCCAGGCTATGAAAAATAATAAAGATCTGTTGGGAAAGGATCTTCACTAAGATTGATCCTACTTTTGAAGTAGTCAAACCCAATTTTTGCTGTAGTTGGTAAGATTTCTTGGATAGGACCAAAATAGTCCCCCTATTGGTTGAACCATAATAGAAATTGTTATTTTATTTCCAAGTCATACAAGAACATAAAAAGCCAAGTATGTCTAAAATTTGGATTTTGGTACCAGAAGGTACACCACCATGCATCCAAGTAATCCCAATATGTAAAACCAATTGGATTCATGTTTTCTATCAAAAATCTTTTTCTTTTGTTGAGGTCTTGACCCCAATCTTTTGGTGATAAAAAATTTTTTATCCTAAAAGTAGAATATGAATAGTTTTATCATTAGGATTTTGTTTATCTACAAAATGCCTTATCTCTGTAGATTGAGTATCTACAAGGATAAACTCATAAAATTTTTGTGTTTTTTCTAAAGATTTTAGAGCAAAATGGAATCCTTTCGGATAGATTTTGGCAGCTAATGCAACAAGATTTTTGTCACAGAAAACTGGTTCTGTGTGAAAAAGGTTTAAGACCTTTTCTGGTTTTAACACAAAAGTGGTTTGTGTTGCTTGGGAATAAATGGCTAATTCTTTTGAGGTTGAACCAGCCTTTGAAATAGTTTAGGAGGTCTTGTGGATTGCCAAAGCAAGGGACTTTGGATCCAAGGTAAATGGGGTTAAGGCTTTGGGTTGTTCCATTTCGGTAATATTAGCCCATGTTTTGGTTGGCAATTTAGCCAAATTTTGGTTAGCCTGTAAGGCTAAAAGGGTTTCAATTGGGAATCCATAATGAGAAGGGTCCATTATGGTTCCAATAGTTTTTGGGGAGGATTTTTGAACGGGTTTGGTCCCTGAAGGGGAACCCTCTTGGTGGATTGAAGATCCTTGGGTCAATGACCCTTTTGACATTTTGATTGCAGCCTTGAGTTGGGCTGCCTCTTCTTTTGCGATCCTTTCTGGATTTTCTTTTATTTGGGCTTTGGCCCTTTGCTTCTTTTTCTTTTCTCGGTCACTCATTTGAATAACCTTATTTCGCCTGGAAGAACTCTCTGGTTAGAAAGTCTAGTAGGGAGTTTGAAGCACATTTGATAAATTCAATTTCAAAATCAAAGACACTTAATATTGCTTGCCAACAGGCAAAAATTTGTTTTGATGCAAGATTTTTAACATCCTTTTGCAAAACGTCTTTTGCAGCTTTACAATCAACTCTGATAGGAAACTTTTGATTTAGCGAATCGCTTTGAAACTTGTTTATACACAAAACAATTGCTAAAATTTCCTTTTTAATTGTGTAATAGTTTTGTTGAGCCCTATTCCAATGTTTTGAAGTAAATGCAATGCAATGCTCTTTACCATCAATTTTTTGTTTGAGAATGCCACCATAACCTATATCAGAGGCATCTATTTCAACAATTTTGAATGCTTGTGGATTTGGGAGATACAAGCATGGAAGATTTTTTACCAATGATTTAATTTTGATAATCAATTAGTATGATCATCTGTCCAAGGAGGAGTTTTTGAAAGACGCTCATGGAGAGGCTTAATAATATTGTTTAGGTTAGGAATGAAATCACCTACATAATTTAAGCAACCTAAAAATCTTTGAAGTTGAGTTTTGTCCAAGATTTGGTCTAGAAATTTATCGGCAAACTGAATTGCACGGTCAATTGGAATAATAGTTCCTTGGTATATATGATGACCAAGAAACCGAATTTTTGTCTGGAAAAGACTGATTTTGGTTTTAGAAACTGCTAAGCTATTGAACCTAGCAACATTTACAAAGATTTTGACATGTTTGAAGTGTTGATCAATTGATTCTGAAAACACTAAAAAATCATCGATGTAGACAATAATGAATTTTGTAAAAAGGATTGAAAATTTCATTCATAACCTTTTGAAATTCTGAGGGTGCATTTTTCAACCCAAAAGGCATAACATTCCATTCATATTGCCCATATGGGACTGTGAATATAGTCTTATACCTATCCTTTTCTGAGATTTGGATTTTCCAAAAACCAGATTTCATGTCAAATTTTGAAAATATTTTGGCTTGATGAAGGCGATTTAAAAGATCTTTTTTATTAGGTATTAGATACCTAATCCATTGAAGAGCTTGGTTGAGGGGTTTGTAATTGATTACAAGCCTTGGGGTTCCTCTTTCAATCTAAGAATTTTTGTTTACATAAAAGGCCGCAAAAGACCATGGAATTTGACTTTTTCTGATTAAACCCTTTTCAAGCAAATCAGAAATTTCCTTTTGGCAATGTTCCAAGAGTTCTTGGTTCATCTGAATTGGACGAGCTTTCGTTGGGATTGCTCTTTCATTAAAATCCTTTTTATAAGACAAATCAATTATATGTTTCTTTCTTTCCCAAAAAGCATTTGGAAAATCAGAACAAATTGTGTCTTGAATGTTTTTCAAAACATTTTGAATTTTTTGTTTTAAAAAGGTTTCTCCAATTGGTTTTCAATTGTTTTGTAAGAAACTTCTTCTTTTAAGAAATTGATTTGACTTTCCTTATACTCAATTTGATTTATAAATTTTGTATAAGGTGGATCAACAAATTCAAAGAAAATCCTTTTGCCCATAACATCAGTTTTCATTCCTTCATCATGTGTTAAAAATGGTTTCAATCTACTGATGAAAGGAGACCCAAGAATTACATCCTGAGATAAGACTTTTGCTAGGATAAAAAGTTCCTCTATTTTGACACCATTATTTTCAACTACTGCATTTGAAAGCTATAGCTGACATCTAATGTAGATTTTTTTGGTCCACAAAGATTTTCTGTGGTTTTCTCAAAGAATTTTGTTGGAATTAGACCTTCTCTGATACAACTTAGGGCTGCACCAGTATCCCACAAAGCTATTGTTTCTAATACGAAGGTATTAGCAACAATAATTTTGACTGGCACATGTCATTTTTGGATTAAAACTCTTGATATAAGATTTAAGAAATTCTCATAAGGTTTTTCATCATCTTGTGATGAGATTTTAACTTCTTCGACTTTCTTTTCTTTATCAAGACTTTCTTCCTGAATTTGATTTTAAATAAGAGAATGAAATTCCTGAGCATTCTTCAGGTTTCTTATCTCTTCTTTTAAATTGTTTATTTCATTCTGAAGGTCAGAGATTGAAACAGGTTTTGGATTAGACTGAAATCTTTTAATTATTTCAGAAAAATCATATCTTGTTTGCAAATTCTTTTGCTAATATTTTTGGTTTGGTTTTGAAGAAGAAGAAGAGGAGGAGGAGGAAGCAGTGCTTTCTTTTAGTTTGTTGAAAAACTTAACCTTTTCTTCATTAGTTGGAAGAGAGTTAATTATTTCAAAAACCAAATCTTCTTCAATAACATTTATTTGTAAACTGTCTATCTTAGAACCAGTTAAGACCGATTCCTTGATTGGGTCATCAAGTACAGGATTTCCTGGACTCTCAGCAAACTTGTCAAGACAGTTTATTTGAAAATCATCTTCTTCAGATGAAGATGAAATATCATCAAGTTGAAGTTCATTAACTTCTCCTTCAGAGGATGATACTCCATAATCTTCTTTAGAAGAGGTTTCTTCAATCAAAAGATTGTTTAGTTGTTGTAGAACTAGTTCTTCAAGTTGTAAGGCATTAATTCTTTTGTTAAGCCTACAATACCTTGCCATGTGACCTTCTTTGCCACATCTAAAGCAAACAAATTTTCCTTTGGGAAGATCCATAGGAGGTTTTGATTTGAATTCATTTTTCAAATTTTTGGGTTTATTTTTTTGGGTTTCTTCCAAGGTTTTTGATATTTTTTATAATATCTTTTAGCCTTGTATTCTTTGTCTTCATGGTTGTGTTTGGGTTTTTTAGACCCTTTATAGGCAGGAAAACCAAATTGTTCATAGAAGGTTCCTAAATCCTTCCTATTTGATGCTTTTTCTTTGACAAGTTGATGTTGGATCTTATCTTCTTGACAAATTTTTAAAGCAGTTTTTTGAACAATTGCAATTAACTGTCCATATGTTAAGTTTTCGTAATGGATTTGACCATCACCAGTTTGGTTTCTAATTTTTTCTCTGATCTTATCTCCTAGAGATCTAAGAAGACCAGCAAGGAATTTTTCTTTCTAGATAGGATGATTTCCATCTTCTATGGCAATAACTCTCAGAAGGAAGTTATCTCTATACCATTTAAAATTGGTAGAGTTTTACATTTTAAATTTGACAGAAGATCTGCGATTTGTCCCTCCATACTGCTGGATCACCAACAAAGTGAGCTATAATGTTAACTATAAGACAATTAACAGCATCAAACATTAGTTCACCAATACTATCTCTGAGAACTATACCATCTTTAGTGGTTTTTATAGCTTGCAAAATTTGATTTTTTTGTTCATTTGTGAGATGGAAATCCCACCAACCTTTGAGTTGCCCAGTAAAGCCAGAGATTAATATATGAATAACATTTTCCTCTTGACAATTATTATATATTGCATAAGCATTACTGACCATCATCATTTGTTGGCATATTTCTAAAATATTTGTTTCAGATTGTCCCTCTATGTTCCAAACATAGATGCTGTTTGCATTAAATTGTCGAAGAGCAGAGTCCCTTTCTTCGAGCATTATATCCGGAGAAGTGGCTCTCGGATAATACAATTTTGTTGGATTTTTCCAACCTTCTTATTTTATTTCATGAATTTTTGGACAAACTTCACTTTCACTTGTTTGATTGCTTTTTACAACATTTATTGTTAGTTTTGAAACCGTAGCTTTAGATTTAGGAGAAGGTGTATCTTGTATGGTTATCTTTTTTAATTCCTTTTCAATTCTTGCTTGAAGATTTCCTTCTCTTACACTAGTTGCAACATTTGCGGGGATAGTGTAAGGTTTAAAAATTGGCTGTGTACTGGTGGAACTTGGTAAGATAGTCTTACTAGTTTCACTAGTAACAGGCTTTTTCAAAATATGTTCTCCAAGAGTTTGAAGATAGGAATTTGTATAATTGTTTTGTTCAATGATATTTTTAATATGACCCAAACTTATTTCAGGTTTTGGATCCTTAATTTTGAAAGGAGAAGCCATAACAGTAACTTCACCAATTTTTGTACCAGGAACCTGGTAAGATTGTTTTGGGGGAAGCTCAGATTCAATTTTCTCTTCATTTTTCAAAATCCAAGAAGCATTGACTCCTTCAAAAGGTTCAAAAGGATAATCCTTTATATTCTCATCTTTCATAGAGGCTTTAAACCAAAGAAAGAAAGGAATATGAAGTTTATACCTTTCCAGCATTTTGTAAAACTTTTCTTGAATTGGTTTTCTCAATTCTTTAGTTTTATATTTTTGGAAAAACCATTTTCGTCTTTCATAGTTTTCATTAGAATAGAAATCTTTTCTCAAGAGTTCTTTATCTAATTCAAATTGTTGCTCAATCATATTCATGTCAGAGTATGTTGGAGATTGGCAAGTTTGGGTTTCATCTTTAATGTTTTGGTCTAGATTTTGGTAGACAGGTTTTACAACACTGGCTGACTCACTGAGACCTTGCATTATAGAAGGCCAAACAATTTGATCTTTGACATAAGAGCTACAAGAATGTCTAGAAGGTTGTTCTAGAGCAATCCTAAAGCTTTCTGTAATTGATGGAGTCCTAGAAACACAAGAGAGAGATCTTCTAGATCTATCAAATGTAATTCTAACATCTCCATTAATATTTTGAATAATATTATAAGAATTATTCACAAGTTTTGGTATGACAAGGGCAATTTTTGTCATTTCCCAGTCATCAGGAAGGGTGATGTCTTCCCATTTTATTGGTTTTGGAACATTAATATTTGCTCTGGTAGCATCTGTTAGAAATAGACATGTTTCTTTTCCTTGAGGAAACATTTTAACATTTGAAGTTGACGAATTCATAACTTTGTACTGGACCCTGTAAACTAAAGCTACAGGTGAAACTCCAGGTTTCATTTAGAATCCGTTCAATTTCAAACTTAACTTTAAACATTTAATAACAGGATCATCATGCAATGAAGCTGTTAAATTTGGGAAGCAGTTGAAGTAGATTGGTGCTTCATTAAGACCTGCTTCAACCATTCCAAAAATTGATCTTGAAAAGATTTCATGTCTACCATCTCTAACACATACTAATGTTGAGACATCAAGACCAGCTTTTACCAAGGGAATGACAGCCACTTGCACATATCCAATGTGTATAAATTTGAATTTCTTTTGGTGCTTAAGAATTGAACTTTCTAATAAAATACACATATCAGTTGGTTCTTCTTTTAAAGGGATAGTTTCTTCAACTATTCTAATTATGTAATCAGAAGCTTTAAAAAAAATTTTATCTTCAGGTTTGTATAAATCATTTTGATTAATGATTGGAATGGTCCAATCACTAAATTTTTGGTTAATATCTTCAAAATGGATTTCATTTTTGAAAATATTATTTTGGAGGGAAGATTTCCCAAAACTTTTGTTGGTCATAAAACCATATTGTTGTATAGAAGAAGAAAGAGCAGAAGAAGATGAAGAAGAGCGAGAGAAGCAAGAGGAGTTGGAGCGAAAGGAGCTAGATCTGAACAGGAAAGCCATGATTAACTTTACTGCTGATACCATTACTTTCTAGTTGGTAGAGATATGCTAGATCTGATTAAGTCTCTGGGCTATTTATGGAGTTATTATAATATTTCTTTGTATGTTCTTATAAAGATAAAAATCTGCAAATATTAATATTACTTAGCCGATGCCTTTAAACGTTGAACCCTAATACCATATGAACATTCTAACAATAGGCATCTGGACTTATCTGCCCTATCCGTCAGGACTTACTGCCATAGCCCTAGGTAAAACGGACGAAGTTCATATGTTATCATTGATCAACTATCTTGCATGCTATCAGATAATAATAATATTAAGCAGAAACTTAGCTTTTATATTAACATGTTTCTGATGTGAAAGATCAACCAAAGTCGCAACCACAGAGCATACTTATCCAGAAATATTCATAAGAACTTCATAAATTTTCCAGAACTTCAAGACATCTAATACATCCCTACTTCCCCTTCTGGCTCTGCTAATTACTCGAGTAGTCCCTCGAGTAATACAGTACAGAAAGCATAATTTTAATCCAATATTTATTGATTTGTTATCTATATGATTAACCTTTCCTTGTATTAGTTTTCTAAGTATACTTACAGAAAAACAATGAAGAGATCATGCATTAAGAGAGAAGTCAAACATATCGTCCGTAACGTTCAAAATTCCTACCTACCCTAAACGGCTAGTTTTCAAATTTGAAGAATAGTCAAACAAAGCTGCATGACTCTAACAAACATATTTGAAATACTTCCAATGAATATCATAATTCATCTATATATATGGAGCATTCAAAGAACAGAACACAACAATTGAGAACACAGCTCAAATTGATCAATACATTCTTTGAGCTCTATATTCATTCTTTATACTTCAGTGATTATATATTTGCTCTATGAGAGAAATTTTTATTACACACTCAATATTTGTTAGTGAGACAACTTAAGGTTATGGAACCTTGAGTTAGGGATTTGATTACATCATGTAAGGGGGATCAAGTATCCAGTGAAGGAACTTGTTGTGTACTGAGTTGCCAAGAACCCACTGAATCTTGGAAGATATAGTGAAACTCTCAGAGAAGCTTTGAGGACTAGACGTAGGTCAAAATGGTTGTGGCCGAACCAGCATAACTCCTGGTGTACACTTTAGTGATATTTCTCCTATCTCTTAACAGCTTGAAATTCCAGTCAATTTTTATATACGCAATGAAATTTCTGGTATCACTTAATTCACGCCCTCTTGGGTGAAACACTTGTACTAACATTTGGTATCAGAGTATAGGTCTTCTTGTTAAGGTATAACAACCTAAGAAGGATCCAATGGCAAGTATAGGTGAAGAAATTCTTCTTGACGGAGCTTCTATCACCAAACCTCCGGGTTTTAGTGGCGAACACTTCTCTTTCTGGAAAGCCAAGTTCAGAGTATTCATAATGGCTACAGAATACAGAATATGGGATGTGATTGAGAGTGAAAACTATAAGCTTGAGAAAGTTGTAGATTCATAAAGGGTTCCTAAGACACCGGCAGAATATGATGAGAATGATAAAAAACTCATAACACTCAACATCAAGGCAATTCTAATGATTCAAAGTGACTTAAGTCAAAATGAATATTTCAGGATCTGCATACTCTCAACGGCTAAAGAAATGTGGGAAGCTCTGGAAATAGCTCACGAAGGAACTTCAGGAATAAAAGAAAACCAGATTAATACTTTGGTTACTGAATTTGATTTACATAGAATGAAATCAGGTGAATCAATAGCTGAATTTGAACTTAGATACACTCGCCTTATTAATCAACTTGCAACACTTGGGAAAGTCTATGATCAACACACCCAAGTACGAAAGATTCTGAATATTCTTTCTAAAGACTAGGAGGCCAAAGTCGCTGCAATTGAGGAAGCAAAAGGTGAATCAATACGATCAATTGCTTCTCTATGTAGAAGTTTTTCTGAATATGAAAGTAAATTAAAGTTCAAATGAGAGCTAAATGATATTGGTGATAGGAAGAAGAGAGGTCTAGCACTAAAAGCAAAAGAAGAAGATCAAGATGAAGAGTTTGATTATGATGAAATGGGTCTAATGATAAAACGATTCAGAAAATTTTACAAGAAAGGCCAAGGATTCAAAAACTTTCAAAAAGGAGGAACAAGCAATAAAGAACACATCATCTGCTATGAATGTGGATAGCTTAGACATATCAAATCAGAATGTCAAGAACTAGCTCAAAAGAATAAAGAAAAGAGAAAAGGCAAGTTCTACAACAACAAGAAAGCATTTATATTTGCCATATCGGGAGATAGTTCATCTGATAAAAATAGCAATGATGAGGAAGTAGCCAATATCTGTCTAGTTGTTCAAGAAGAAACAGAAGAAGAGGTAACTAATTTTGATCCTACCTATGATGAATTACTTTCTGAATATATTGCTTTACATTCTGAATTCATCAAATTAGTTATAGAACTAGTTTGTTTCAAAAGGAAAAACAAAGTTCTTGAAGTAGAACTTAAAGAGAATTTAGAAAAGGATTGTGAAAAATGTTCTTCATTGAAAAAGAAAAACACTGATCTCATGAAAACTCTTGAAAAATTCACCAAAGGAAGTGAGATGTTAAATGTGATTTTAAAAGCCAAATGATTTGTAAATGACCGATCTGGTGTTGGATATGATCCAAAATCAGATAAAATGAAAGGAAGAAAGAAAATAGGAGGTAAGACATACTTGAGTTATTTTGAAAATTCTGTACATACATCAAATCCTTTTGCATACTGCAATTACTGCAATAGAAAAGGTCATTATACTTCATCATGCATTCATAAAAAGAAAGGAAAAATAGGAACCTACAAATAGGTACCTAAAGGTTCTATGTTCAGAAAATATTATGTACTAACCCAAAAGGACCCTAAAAGACGTGGGTACCTAAGACTTAATCGTATTTAATTATATATATTTCTTAAAGCATCCAAAAACAAAAAGTGGTACATAGACAGTGGATACTCGAGACATATAACTGGTGATTTCTAAAGTTTTACCACAATACACCCTAAAGAAAGTAGGAAGGTAAACTTTGGAGGAAATTAATTCAGAAAGATACCAGGAATTGGTGAAATAAAAAATGATAAAGGCATATAAGTCAAAGACGTATATTACGTTGAAGGATTGTGCCATAATTTGCTGAGTGTGAGTCAAAGTGCAGATAAAGACAAATGGGTAATATTTGACTCAAAGGAATGTCTAATTGCAAACAAGACTTACAATTAGATAAGAAGAATCTTAAGGCAAAGCTCATAGCAAAAAGGGAAGGTAACTACTATACTCATGATACAAGTAGAAATGACTCTGAAAATTGTTTTCTAAGTAACGCTGATAAAAGTTAGCTATGGCATAAGAGATTATCTCATGTCAATATGCACCAACTAGGCATGTTACTTAAAAAGGATTTAGTGATTGGATTACCCAATGTAAATTTCAAAAACGATTTGATTTGTGATGCATGTCAGAAGGGTAAACAAACTAAATCATCTTTCAAATTGAAAAATGAGATCACAACCAACAGACCATTTCAATTATTATACATAGATTTAGTTAGACCACTGAGAGTTAAAAGCCTTGGTGGCAACTTATATTCATTGGTCATTGTTGATGATTTCTCTAGATTTATATGGACAATTTTTTTGTCATCAAAGGATGAAACCTTTTGAGAATTAATTGTTTTCGCTAAGAAAGTGAAAAATGAGAAAGGTATGACCATTGCAAGTATTAGGACAAATTATGGAGGAGAATTTGAAAATCAAGCCTTTTGAGACTACTGTGATGCTAATAACATTAATCACAATTTCACCGCTCCAAGGACACCTTTAACAAAATGGAGTCGAGGAATGAAAGAATAGAGTACTCACTGAAATGGCTGGAGCAATACTAAATGAAAAGAACATGTCTCAAGTTTTCTGGGCCAATGCAATGAGCACAACATGTACATTTCAAACAGAGCCTATATCAGAATAAAACTTGGAAAGACGCCATATGAACTATACAAAGGAAGGAAGGCAAATCTGGCTCATCTGCACATCTTTGGTTGTAAGTATTTCATTTATAATAATGGTAAAGATAACTTAGGAAAATTTGATTCTAAAATAGATAAAGGAATTTTCCTAGGCTATTCTAACCGAAGCAAAGCATACAGAGATTTCAATAAACAAACATGTGTTGTTGAAGAATCAATTCATGTTGTATTCGGTGACTTTTAATCCTCTGACAAAACTATTAACGATGAGTAGGAAGTTGTTTTAAATTAGTGATTAAATATTTTCTCTGTGAGAGAGATTTCCATTACAAACTCAATATTTGTTATTAAGACAACTTAAGGTTATGGAACCTTAAGTTGGGGATTGATACGTGTGCAGATGATCAATTAAATAGTGCAAGTGTACACTGTCATAATCAAGTAATATAGAAGTAAGTAGAGTATTGTTCCCACGAGGCTTGAGCACTAAGTACCAAAATAGGTAATTTTAACTCTATTTAGTCAATCAATTAGTTGGTGATTGAGAGTACAAAATAAAAGAAAAACAATTGAATATGAATGCAGATGATATGAAAGCAAATATGAGAAAAAGTCCTAAGGATTAGATTTCACTTCACCAATTTAGAATTGAATCACTTATCTATTCTAGCTCAATTTATTCCACATGATTGATAGTCGAGTTTCCCTAATTTAATTACTAGCCTCTTCCAAGGTCAAGCAATTCTATAATCAATTGCTAATCCAATATATTCCTATATGAATTTAAGCAATTAATTATGCATTAAGATTTATGGAACTCAGTAAGACTACACAACTCATATGAATATATTCTTATTTCATATGCAAGTCATGGTTTTAATTATAGGGTCTACACACATGTATCTCCTTCTGGTCTTAACATGCATATTGAAATCATTCAAAAGATGGCCAGTCAATCAAAAGCATTAAAAATAATAATTAAAACTCAATTATGAAGGAGAAATTCAAACTGGATTTAATAAGTTAAGATTCAATCCGTCATTAGTAAGCTACATCATCACCCTAAGAAAATGAAAGTTTAGCTCATGATAAAATTAAAAACAAAACCAAAATAAATTATATAAAGCTAGAATGAAATCCTCAGAAATACAGCATAAACTTGAATATTAAATTCTCAAACATAAATATACAACCAAAAGATGCATGAAAAATGAAGAAATCTAGCCGTCCATTTAGGAGGTAAAACCTTCCATGTAGGCGGCATGCAAAATGTAATACAATCCTGAGCCTTCCAAGATGGAGGCATGCAAAATGTGAAATTAAATCTAAAAATTAATACAATGAACTCAGAAATGTTAGAGAAAGATCTTTCCCGGTCAGAGAAGGACCTCTCCCTGCCAGAAAAGGAAACCTCTGCTTCTCTTCCTCTCCTCCCTATTTGAGCTTGGCATTGATCTCTATTTATAGGGGAAAAAGCGTGTGCTACAGTACTGCTACAGTATCTGAAGACTGCTACAGTGATCTGGTGGGTGCAACAGTACCCTAGCGGCTGCTACAGTACTTTTATTTTATTTTTTAAAAAAATGTTGTTTATTCCAAAAATAGTATTTATTTATCAATCACACCCAAATTTATTATATTAAACGCAAATATTGTCCATAAAATCATCATATAAGGGAAAATAAATATGCAATATTTTACTTATCAGGGATTTGATTACATCGTGTAAGGGGGAGCAAGTGTCTAATGAAGGAACTTGTTGTGTACTGAGGTACTAAGAACCCACTGAATCTTAGAAGATATAGTGAAACTCTCAGAGCAGCTCTGAGGACTAGACATAGGTCAAAGTTGTTGTGGCCAAACTAGTATAACTCCTAGTGTACACTTCGGTGATATTTCTCCTAGCTCTTAACTGCTTTAAATTCCAGTCAATTTTTATATATGCAACTAAATTTCTGGTATCACCTACTTCAAGACTCTTGGGTGAAATGCTTGCTCTAACACCTCTCACATTTATCATCCCACACATAAATAATCGATTCAGTCACGTGAGATCTTTTAATGGCTAGGTGATTCAGGAGTCAGGATATCTCCCATACAATATCTAGTAAGAACCAGAGAACTGCGTATCTCTATAACAGTTTCTAGCCTCTTCCAGTTCAATACTATCTATATACCTATATCCCAATGAACACAATTCATCTAACTAAGATGATCATCAATCATGGATAAATCTCAAGGTAATCACTATTCCTCAAGTCTCCATAACCTTACTAACATAACTTCCCAAGGGGTAACCCATACTAACACTACTCTTGTTCAAGTACGCTTAATCGCAGAGTTCTGATGGAATCCGGGTCATATGCTATATGTGATGATTATTTAACATGCTTTGTGTATTTACATATCATATGAGTGAATTGTTACTACTGAGATTCTTTTGAATCTCACTCCTTTCCAATAACTAATGTATAGCGGGCAAGTAGCTCTAAAGGCAAGAAGATAATCACGGACAAGCAAAGGACAAGAATGGGATTCTTATGTTTTGTTGGTTATCTATTTCTGAAACTTGTAAATGATGTAAATAGATAACCAAAGTCAGACTAGTACTAGCAGTAGCTATAGACTTAATAGTTATAACCCCGAACATGAGTACATTAATGCGATAAATGAGCTAGTAATGGGCAACCATACTCTTAAGGCCTATTAGTTAACAAACACAACGTGGGTTTCAGCAGATAACTCTTTAGTAAACACTCTGCTATTAACAAATGAAACTAAGAATTGATGGGTTGTAATGAAATTGCAAACCAACTTGAGACCACACTAAAAGGATATTAAAAAGTTTTTGAAAATCCCACTCAGGTACAACTTTGAATTCTGTATTAAAGTTGGGGTCCCAACTGTTTACAAACTATTTCCAGTCTCTGGTTTGAAGTCATTAACTGTTTGAACTCATCTAAATGTTTGAAAATTATGGCATTACAAATGGGAAGTTTGGGATTACACATACCATGAGTTAGTATACCTTTTTTTGCAAGACATGAGTTAGTATACCACATTTCATTAATTTTGACAATAATAAAGATGACGATAATGGTAATATGATGATTTATAATCACATTTATAAAAATAAATATGTGCTTTTTATTGGAAAGTTCACCTTTGACCCCCCAAACTATTGGCCCTATTTGGTATGAAGCATTAGGGGTAGGGACTGAGATTGGGTCAGGGATTAGGCCAAATATTATTGTTTTGCTTGAGGGACTAAGGATAACCTAGGATTGGGACTATCATGAACGTGGAATTGTTGCAAACCCACCTCCCCTTGGTATTGTTGAACCATTGGTCAGATTGGAAAATTCTAGGACAAAATTGTCCCTGCTTTTAATAATGTTTAGATCGAGGCACCCTCACCCTATTCCTCATTCAATCTCTACCACTTCTCAAGGCTCATTTTCTCGCTCATCTCTATCACTTCTCTATGCTCATCTTCTCCCCCAACTTCATCATCTTTGATTGTCTTCAATCATCTTCTCTTTTCTCTTTGATTTGGCAAGATCGTCATCTCACCTTCACCCGCTATCTCTAAAATTTTCATCTTTTACATTGACATGAAATTCTCTATGGTGTATGATTATGGTTTATTTTCTTCATTTCTATTGAGTTTGCCTTTTAATTACTCCTTTAATTTGTTAAATAATCTTTGGGAATCTCGACCACATTTTTTGTTCTCTATGAATTGATAAATATGCTTTTTATATTCTTGTTCAATATGCTTTTCTCATTCATTTTTTAAATATTAGAATCTCAACCTTACTTATTCAATACTATTGATAGTTTGTAATATCCCAAATTTTGGGCCTAGAAATGTAGGGATAAGCCTATATCAGGAAGACAATTAAGCACAATTCTGGAAGAGTCCCAAGAATGACAAAAAATAGAAAGACTCTTGGGGACTTGTAATTTGGCCCTATCAAATAGAGGACTTGGTATTTGTAAGCAGCATGATTAAGTGTCAGTGTAAATATGCACGGGACACATATACGGTGCCATTAGGTTGGTAGAAAGATGCCACCCAGCTATGTCATGAGTGTTAGAACAAGCGTTTCACCCAAGAGGGGGGGTGAATTGGGTGATACTAAAATTTCGTCAGAAATATAAAACTTTATCAGAGGAATTAAAACAGTAATGAGTAAGGAGAAATATCACCGAAGTGTGCACCGGGAGTTATACTGGTTCGGTCACAACCACTTTGACCTACGTCCAGTCCTCAGATCTTCTCTGAGAGTTTTACTATAACTTCCAAGATTCAGTGGGTTCTTGGCACCTCAGTACAAGCAAGTTCCTATACCTGGACACTCGCTCCCCCTTACAAGTTGTAATTCAATCCCAACTCAAGGTTCCACAACCTTAAGTTACCTCAATAACAAATATTGAGTTTGAATGAAATATCTCTCTTACAGAGTGAATAAGAATCACTGAAGCATAGAAATATAATTTCAACATGAAAACAGAGTAATAAACTTGATAATACGTTTGTGTGTGTGCTTGTTGTTCTTCTCTGTTTGGATGTTCCCATATATATAGATATGTTGGTGATGACCGTTGGAACATTTTCTTTCGTCCATTGGAGAGTGCGCAGCCACTGTTGACTTTTCAAGTTTTTGAAAAATATCCGTTGGCGGTGGTTGGCATTTGAACGTTTCTTTTGACTTCAATCTCTTGAAGTGTTTTCTTCATTGTTTATCTGTAAATAGACTAAGAATACTAATACAATAAAAGATTAATCATATAGAAAACAAATCTATGAACGTTTGAATGATTTCAAAATTTCTGGGTAAGCTTACTCGAGTATCTCCTCGAGTATTGCTTGGATGTTACTCGAGTACCTACTCGAGTAACCTCGGGAAATCTTTGATCAATTGCAAGTTAATGAATAAACATAAGATTACTCGGGTAGTGCCTGGAATAACCAAGTTTTCAAACCTTTGGAAATACATGTTTACTCGAGTACCTACTCGAGTAATGCACTCACAACTTTATGAGTTACTCGGGTACCAACTCGAGTAAAACTTGAAATAAACTTTTGGTTACTCGATGCTCTACTCGGGTAATGTTGCAGGATTTCAATGCCGTGAGCACTTACCTCATTACTCGAGTACGTACTAGAGTAATGTACTCATTGTTCCATAGGTTACTCGGGTACCACCTCGAGTAACTGTGCTTTTTGTCAATGACTTACCCGGGTAAAGACTTGAAGTTGTCTTTGAAAATATTCTGCATACTCGGGTACTTACTCGAGGAATCTACTTAAATATATGCATACTGGAGTAAGGACTCGAGGAACATGAAATAAAGAGAGATCAAGTTAATCGGGTACCACCTTCAAGTTTTTGCTTACCTTAGTGCATTACTCGAGTACCTACTCGAGTAATGTTGCAGTGGTACAAAGTGCCGAGAGCTCCATCTTTTCAGAAACAAAGTTACTCGAGTAGCTCCTCGAGTATCGTTGGCAACCTGAAGGCAACTGGAAGTTTTTCACATGGTTACTCGAGTCGCTCCTCGAGTAATGTTGCAGTAGTACTCAATGCCGAGAGCTGCACATTTTTAGAAACAGGGTTACTCGAGTAGCTCCTCGAGTATCAATGGTATCCTGAAAACTTTTACACTGTTACTCGATTAGCGCCTCGAGTAACGTTGCCTGGTTACTGGAAGTTGTCTTTGATTACTTCAAGTTTTGTCTCATTACTCGAGTACCGCCTCGAGTAATTCCTTAGAAAACTTGCTTCTGATCAGGTTTCTCAGCTTTATCTCTTGGCCTCTCTTCATTACTTCCATGCTTACCTCAAGTAAAGCTTATTCCTGTCATTACTTAGTTCAAGCTTGATTATTAAACATTTCCTTTTCAAACCATTCTTTTGTTATCATCAAAACATGGGATCTAACAATGAGGTGTAAGACTAATTGGTAAAGCAAAATATGTCCGTATAGGTGTGCATATGGCATTTTCAAGGGCAAACATGTGTACCCTGCGTTTTTGAAGTATAAACTAGTATATGGCGTCATGTGAGGCCCACACCATACACTTTGACCTAGCATCATTTAGTGGGCCTCGGTATACATGAAGCAACCTGAGTAAGTTCCAGTGGAATCCAGAGTGAGTACTAATAAAGTAATTTTATTAAAGTAGCTTTAATAAAGTAAGTCATGATGAGTAATGATGACTCAACTTTTATATAGGACAAATAAGAAAGTGACACTTGTCCATTCATGATGACAAAGTACAAATCAACTTTTTTGTTGGCTTGATAGGACGGTGACACATATCCCTCATGATGACAATGTCTGCCTTTTATGTTGCATACTCATGAGACGCCACATGTCACCTGAGCCCAGGAAATCCACCAGTCTCCGAACCAATCCCCCGATTAAATTTCCTAAACACCAAACCTAGGAGCCAGGGAAAAGCCAGCAAACCCTCACTATCCCTGACAAATTGGATGGCTAAAGTCCTGAGAGAGGAGGTAGAACCCACGTTATTAAAGCAATTGACACTTGTAACTGGATCACTGGACAAATGGCACTACAGAATTTTGACGCATGTCAGACAACATTTAAGACTCATTAAGGGCCATATATTTTCATCCAAACAGCCCCAAAATTTAGAAAAAAAATCCCAATAAATGTTGGGGATGGAAGAGGAGAGAAGGTAGATGAATAGTGAAAGTTATTAAGCTCCAGAGCCGATTTCACCCCTGATTCGGCTTTACCAGCTCCCAGAGTCTTCTGTAATATTGACCCTCTCAGTGAGAGCAACATTTCTACAATTTTAGATTTTCATTTAGAGGGATTTGCTGCTGTCTCACTAGCTGAAGTACAGCCAGGTTTTCGAACCGATTGCACAAATGCATAAAGGTAGGCATAGGCTTCATTTTAAACCGATTGGTTTATTGTTTGGATGAGTTTTCATGGGGTTGGGATACTATTCATATTCAACCAAGGAGTATTTTTAAGGTTTAATCATGTGTTTATGGTTAAATGATGATTTATGATGACTTTGGAAGTTATGTTTAAGTGCTGCCAGATTTTTGTTTTCTGGAGGGAGTCAATTTGTGATGAGTTTTAGAATGATCAAGTCTTGTCCAATGGCCATAAAACTTTCCAGATTCATAGTAGACATCCTAAGCATTAATTTAATAAATCATGTGTCATTTGACTTTCTATATTGTGAGATATGAATTTTTGAAGTTAGCTATTCAATCTAGAACATTTTCTAGACCAATTGTGTTGTTTGATGATTCTAGGAAATTTAGCCCTGTAATTGGCAGTGGTTAATATTTTTCCATTAAATTAGACTTAATAAGGGTCTCATAGAACTTTGAATTACTGTAATTGGATTTTTTTAGAATTAATTATGAATTTCCAAAGTTCGGTCTGGAAAACTGGTGAATTCTTGGGGTAGTGATCAATTATGTGAAATACTGTATTGATGTGCTGCCATAATTGTAATGGCTATATTTTTCCTTGAAGATAGACTAATTAAGGGTCACATTGCCTTTAGAATAATCACAATTGAACATTTTTATAATTAGTTATGAATTTTCAGAGATTAAGGAAAATTCTAGCAGATTTAAGTACAAGTGCGAAAATAGAAAAAATGTAATGGCACTAGATAATTAAGTGGAACTTTAAGAGTAAAGTTAACTAACTTGGGATAGTTGGACCACTTTGACTTTTCTTTTGACTTTGTGTATTAACCCTAAAGATATGATTATTTATCTAGGGTCATGAGAAGTCAACAAAGAAGAACAGTGGAAGAATTTCCAAGAAGCTTCAATGGTTGGAAGAAAAGGTACAATGAGGGAACTTGAAGACAAAAGGAAGTGAACTTACTTACTTGCATGTATATGATGTGTATTCACTTGCTATATTGCTTTACTTTAATATGTGAAGATGTATGAATGAATGAAGCTCTGTTTTTGTTTTTGTTGTGGCCATAAGTATGTTGCACGAAACATTAAGCATGCAGAATGTCATTATATGAACATAAGCCTATGTAAGGCAAGTATATCATGTACCAGCATTCATCTTAAATGTATTATCTATATTGTTTGCTACTGAGATTCTCTCAAATCTCACTCTCCCCCACCAACCATATAGGCAGCTGAGCACAAAAGAGGAATGCAAGATGTTGTACTAGGAAAGAAGTTGCAATGAAGAAGGGAAGAATTATTCATGCACTAGTCTATTATGTAAACTAATATATTTGCAATGGTTAACTATATAACCTGCATGATGAATTAATTAATTATCCAAGCACAATAATTGAATTAGGAATAAGTAATCACATGGTACGAGCCCATTAGTTAAGAAACCTTACGCACATAAAAATGAGCAAAGAATCACTCTGATTAAGATAATAAAGAGAATGAAGGAAAGATGAGTCACAATTAGTAGGGAACCACAGGTAATAATCTTCAAAAGGTTTCCAGTTATTCAGAAAACCCCCTTCATGTGCAGGTTCGAATCCTGAATTGGAGTTGGGATTTGAAATTATTTATCAAGAAATATCATTTGGTGGTTCAGATTCACTATAAAAGACTCATCAAAACGATAATGTAACTAAGGTGTTACATATTTGATATGGATATTATATCCTATATTAATATTTACTCATATTATATCTATCTTAGAAATATTAATCTAAGATATAGAATTAGATAATATCTATACAAAATATCATCAAATATAAAAGTATTTTTGTTTTCTTAAATATGGATTTTGTGAATCTTTCTATAATATAATCAATCCATCATTTTTTGAATTTAGTTGAAAAAATATATAAAAATAATACTAAACTGCTCAAATGCTAGAACTACAGGTTACAAAGAAGATGGGTGATGAGGTTTAGAGTTAGACAAGGACATTATTGTACTTTCATAATTTATGCTAGATTATAAAATAAAATAAATAAAAATATTCCCATTAAATATTACTTGCTATCAAATATAATTTAATAGCTCCAATTCGAATCCCAGTCCCATTCACTCCCACTCCCGAAACTCAAGCATATGTACTGAACAGGGCCATAGAGTTTTAGTTAGCACTACTACTAATTTGCCTATATCTAATGGTTATTTTTACCTATATTTAACATTTTTAAGCAGTTAAATAACCTAGTGTTATATATATATAATAGTTGTCAATCGTCAAATATAGGGCCTTATATTTAACAGTTGTTTGACGACAACCGTTATTTATAAGGCCTTATATTTGATGGTTTTTAGATAATGACTATTACATATGGCAAACTATATTCAAAGGTTTTTCATTGCAAACCATGAAATATATTACCAAATACATTATTGTTCATATGATGAACAGTTAAGTATTTGACACCAGTTTTGGTCATCAATAAGGTATATATTTGACGGTTATTAGTAAGTAACCATAAAATATATGCATATACTTAAGGGTTGTTTGAAAAAAAACTATGATATATATGTCAATATATGATGCTATTAGATAATAACTGTGAAGTATTGTGGACAATTTTTTTAAAAAAAATTGGGGTTTATTTTTTGTAGGCCCCCATATGTATATTACATACATATGTACATTACAGAAACCAATCACAAACCTATTATAGAGACCAATTAAACATATTACCAACATTTAGAGCAAAAGAGAAAACAAAATAGAAACTAAAAGCTGGAACCAAAAGAGAAGTCGAAACCAAATCGGAACTAGCTAAACTAAGAACCTGTTGGAAATTGTGCCCTAAAGGCAAATCATTGTACTTTTAGCATTATTAATTTAATGGAATTTCTCCATTCTATTATCATATTGTTTGCATATTAACTATGATAATTGTATCCATGGATAATTCATAAAGATTGTCTTAAAATGTTCCTGGTCGGTCATCTATGCGGGAGTAGAGATGAAACAAGACAAGTATGACTTTGATAAGATATGGAGATACGAATCAAAGTCTTAGGCACTTGTAAGAGTACAAGGTGCTGGACCGACCCACTATGAGAAAGCTACATGGATCAAGCCATAAGTTTTTCTTATGTATAACTACGTCACAATGCCCTTTGACCTGAGGTCATCATGGATTCCTACATGAGAGTTGCTAAGCTTTGAACTAGTCAAAAGTCACTTTTGACCGGGTGATGATAAAGGCTATGATCGGGCTTGGTGGTTTTTCATGCAGAGGAATATGAATGATCAAGATGGAATTTGTCCCTCACATTAGTAGAGAGATATTACTAGGCCCCTCGATAAATAAGTCTGAAAAATGTATGGCTATACTACAATGGAAAGGAGTTTCCATTTCTATTATTAGACTACTCAAGAATCGAGAAAGTAATGGTCAGGAACAAGAGGATGACATTATCCATGCCTCATCCTTGACCGATATATTATGTGACAAAAGGGACGTGACATGGTTGTATGACAGGTTGCATCGTGTTAACGATCCTCATATGAATTGGGTAGTCGTAATGTCTTGCTAGAGGCCGCTTGTGACTTGTGGGTTAATACATTTATTTGCCCACTACCAACTTCATATGGGCCTACAGGGTCGCACATAAGAATGGCCCAATATGAGATAATGTTTTATTTAGGGTGAACGGATTTTATATTTATATAGATATATATATAATATAAAAATTCGTTAATAAGATTATATAGATATGTATTTTCGAAATACATATTATATGTGTGTATGTGTGTATTATATGATATTATTATATTGTGTTAGTTTTAAATTTAATTTATTAAGATATATTAAATTTAATAACTAACATGATAGAGATTTAGTATTCCAGATTTAATTTATGAAGATAAATTAAATCTAATAGCTCTTTATTTGGATTAAATAAATTGGTTAAATTAAAACTATTAGATAGATTTAATTTAAACTGAATTTATTTAATTAGCTCATCAAGATAATTAATTGTTAATTAATTTTAAAATTAATAAAGATTAATTTTGAAATTCAAATATAGCCCTCATAGGTTATAAACTTGATAGAGCAGATAGACTCACATGCGCATGAGAATCCAGAGCCGCAAAGGGAAACCCTAGAAAACATTTGGGGGCGCTAGCACACAGTCTCGGTTCGAGAGCATTCGTGTGGATACCGGTAGAGGGAGCGGACCTGACGTGTTGGCTTCTAGAGATCGAAAACCCTGAATTCGAAAAAGTACAAATCTTTCTAACTCGGTTTAAACGCCGTTAATAGATCCTCGATTAGAATCAGGAAAAGGCTTTTTTTTTTTTAAATTCTTCCGCTATGCCTCCCAATCCTAACAGAAACTAACATATACTTAAATAAAAAAAAGAGTACTCTATAGCTAACTCCTTATGCTTCCATCCAGTGATGATAAACTGTCATAGCCAACTCCTCTATGGCTTCTTCAATTTGTCTGGGCAAATATTGCTCAAAATAACTATCCTCAAAGTTGTGCACGCAAAACCAAAGTATGTTAGAATATATATGACTTGATTTTTAATTTAACTTAAACACACATACATGCATATATACATACCTTAGTCTTAATTGAGCTGGTATTGTGGGCGACCATATGTAACACCCTTATCTTATTTTCACATTTTTAGAGTATCAGTGTGCAGTACGGTGGGTACATAGGAATAGCATAAAAATACTGATATTATTGATACAATGTGCTTTATCATTACCAAAATTTCCCTATAGGAATGTACATAATGTTTTTAGATCTTAAAATGATAAAGGCCTTTAGATAACCAACGCCTCCTCTTATATAGGTCCAGAACCTTCCGTTGCTGGTAGTTACGATTAAGCACTCTGAGCCGCTAGTCTGCTGCTGAAAACGTTTTACATTTATGGAAAAGGTGAGATTCAAAGAATCTCAGTAGTAATATACAATCAGACATATATGATGTGAAAATAAATATGTCATGCACCATGTTATGTAAAATGATAGAATGTTGTGTGCACACTATAATAAATATTTGTGATCGAAAAGTACCTAATAAGGTAAAAGGGAAGTTCTACTGTACTGCTATAGACCAGCAATGCTTTATGGTAGTGAGTGTTGGGCTTTAAAGGGATTACATAAGCATAAAATGGACGTGGCCGAGATGAGGATGTTGAGATGGATGTTTGGTCATACAAGAAAAGACAAGATTCGTAATAATCATATACTTGAACGAGTTGGAGTGGCCTCTATTGAAGGAAAAATGGTAGAAAGTCGTTTGAGGTGGTTTGGACATGCTCAACGAAGGCCGTTGAATACACCAGTGAGGAGGGTGGATCAAGCTGTATGGAGTCCTGTAAAATGAGGTCGTAGAAGGCCGAAGCGTACGCTTAATGAAGTCATAGATAGAGACCTTTTGATTAATAATATACCAAAAAATTTGGTTTTCGACAGAGCACAATGGCGTCGTGCGATCCATATAGCTGACCCCACCTAGTGGGATAAAGGCTTTGTTGTTGTTGTTGTTGTGAGCACACTGTCCAAGGTCAAACGACTGTTTAACCCTAGCTTAACCCTGCACCAACTCTAGCTTAACCCTGCTCCAACGCTGGCTAATATACATGTCTGAGACACTGTACTCATGTTACAGAAGATGGCATACATAAACATACGATAATCACATAGTGCATGAAAAAAAGAGTTACTACCTGGAATTGCCCTTTCCCGCCTAACCATCTAACTATCTTGATCAGGCACGGGCACAGCTATTCAGTTCTAAAATCCAACTATACAAGAATTGAGTTACTACTCATTCATGTATTGTTCTAAACACAATTTGTTGTTATCTTTTGAGCTACTCAGGTAGCCATTGGTAGCTGAAACAAATTCCTATAAGGTTGGGAAAGGCTAGACCAATCAACATAATTCAGAAAATTTAAAGTTGCGGCCAAGAAATCCTCAGGCCATGGCCAAGAGAGGTCAAAAACATTTAGGCCGTGACCAAGCAATCCTCTAGCCACAGACAAGAAATCTTATGCTTCTTGGCTCAACTTCCAAAAATTATAACTTAATCTACAAAAATCCAAATAGAGTAGTTCAAAGTTCCATGAAAACCTATTTAAGTCATCTACATGCATAAGAAAAATATGAACCACTTCTATCTACAACCACAAAATTACAGAATTACATGAATTTCCACACTATTCTAGAATCAAGTCAAGAAACAGGGCACAACTTCAAAAATCCATATCTTTTAGTATACAAGTCCAAAAATTATGAACCACCTATCAAATTAAAGCTCTACATCTCTAATTTAATCCTGGAAAGTTTCATAGCATTTGGACTAGGTTTTGCTAACAAAATGCATTGCACAACAACACTGCCTCAAGTGAAACTATCAAACAACATATACTTTGAACTTCTAAAAATTCCATATTTGCATACAAATTTCTAAAAAATCATGAACATTCATATTCCCATACAATTTTTCCTTCTAAATCCCATGGAATCATAAAATTACAAAATTACAACTTCTTCCTCTTGTTCTACTTTTGACCGTAAATTAGGGTTTTAGGAGAGAAAATCTATTTTCTTGATTTCCCTTGTTTAATCACTTCCTTTCCACTTCTAATCACATGATTAACTAATTAAATACTAAATAAACATGATCCATAGAAATTTTGGTAGCATAACAATTAAAGGGTTCATCATCCCAAAATCACAAAACCAAGCCAAATTCAATAACAACAACCACAACAGCATCATATAACCCAAGAGGATCAAAGTGTTTGAGATTACCTCTTAATTGCTCACTTTTTCTCTCTAGGACATCACTGCTAACTCTCTCTTCCCTTGAGATTTTGCTTGCTAAACATGATTTTCAAGAAGGAGAAGAGATTAGAGGAAGTTCTAAGGAGATTGGAAGGCATAAGCACTTGATTTACATACTCTTACCTTTGATTTTCGCTCTTGGAATCCAAGATTTCTTGTGCTCTTCACCAATCCTTCTTCAATTCTTCTCTCTTCTCTCTCTCTCTCTCTTTAGTGGCAATTGATTGAAATGAAGATGAAGGGAAGAGATAATGAAGTTTCATTATCATATCTCTCTTATCTCTCATACTTTATGAAATCTTATTTTAATATAATTTGAACACATGCCATTTTCTATTTAATCATCATCTTTTCTTTTGGCCATTTACTTGGCCAAAATTGAATAATGGGAGGGAGGAAAAAGTTGATTTCAATTATAACAATTAACCTCCTCCGCATGACTTAATATGAGTTGCAAACTTTAACTTCTTCCATCATCTTTTTTTTGTTCTCTTTTGACCACTTGCCAAAAATTGCTATAGATGCCCAATAAATTTTTTCCCCTTCCTTTATCTCTTTTTAAACAAAAATGGGGAAATAATCTAGAGAAAACAATTTCCTCTTTCTTAAAATGCAAATTATCATTTTGCCCTTACATTGTGTGATTTTCACACAAGCTGACAGAATTTTCATCAAACTTTGAAAATTCATATCTAATTGAACAGATATCCAATTGGTATTGTTTCAAAGGCTATGTGACCCTTTTTAAGTCTATTTTTAGGAAAAAATATAACATTTAGCCAACTGGAAGCTCAAAATTCCCAGAATTATCGTTTTTTGACACTACTGCAAAAACTCTCTAGTTTCACTGGGCTAACTTAAAAAATTCATAACTCTTTATGTACAGCTCTAAATGACCTATATGACCTATCAAATTAAAGCTTGATAAGTCTACTTTTATAATAGAAAACACAAAATAGTAAGAATTGGTGAATTACCATCACTCTCTTCCATTTGTAAGTAGATGCAATGCCTTTGCCGTGTAACGCTTTGTAGCTGAGGCCTTCGTCCATGGTGTAATAGTAAACAACTTTGATAAGATCACAATAAGAGATCAAAGCACCAAATTTATAATAAACTCTGATAAGACAATAAGCAATTAAAGTAACAAATTTAAATTCATCAGCTTACTTGTTGAAAACCTCAACCATCTGTAGTCGATTGTCAGCATCCCCATGAATTGAATCAAAGAACCAAATCCTTTACTTGAAGGGATTTAGCACGATGAGTATCCTATGACCCCTAAGTACAATAAACACAATAAGAACAAAACTAAGAAAAACATAATGAGCATCCAGTTGAAGTAATAGTATAGTTACCCCTGGTAGTACGACACCAAGAAAAAATTGTCCTTTTTCTTTGGTGCCCTTCTAATGACCATATCTGCCAGTTCCCTCGCTTTTCTCTCCATAAAATCTGGTTTATTGCCAATATCCAATATTCCTTAATAGTGGTAGGTGTTGAGGAACAAGAACATATCCTATAGGCCTTTGTGGGCTAAGTGCTCCTTGTGAAGGTACATTACATACAAAAACAAGCAAATCAATATATATAAATGCTATGAGTAGATAAGTATTCATCCGCAATAGAACAAATACTAGATATAAAAGTTACAAGTACTTGAGCTAGCCATATCACTTGTGACGATCTCTTTGACTAATACTCGATTAATAGCCTCAAACATGCCTTATTCCTTATATATATTTTGTCCAAAGGGGACTTCTTTAGTGTAGTTGTCTTACTTAGGGTTTGTTTCACCAACAAATGTATCGTGTTCCTCAAGAGCCATCCATTATTTATTGGGAACTGGCAGAACAGGTGATTGAGGCACAAACATAGGCTTATCGGTCTTCTTAGATTCATAGGACATAGAACCATGGTTGGACTAAGCTCCCTGAATGCTCTTTCTCCTTTTTAGCAAAACAAGTTGAGAAGTTAGAAAAATAGTTGCTATAAACTTCATTAGCAAGCATAAAAGATGATAGTATACCTTTTTGTCTTTGATGGTATGGCAATAAGGTGGACTAGCCATGCAACAAAGCCAAGTATAGCTCATTCCATTGTATTTACATTTGGGGTGGGTATCAAAAGGGTATACTTAGGATTTATAGCCATCTTTAACACTACCCTAAGATGATTCTAAAAGATAGGCGAGTCGTGAATTGTGTTCTCCCCCTACAAGTTGTACATATAGCCCGTAGTAATCGTATACCACTTAGGGCAATCTACCATATACTCAACCTCCACCTCACCCTAAAAAGGAGAAAATACAATTGGTGTAAAGTAAAAAATAAATAAAGCATAGGCCTTCAGCATGAGTCATACTACCTCAAGTAGAAGTTGAGAGGGGAACGTGCAGCTATCTTTGGCACTTGGGTTGTGAGCTATTGCCTACTTTCCTAGAATGTCTTGGATTATTAATCGATCAATAACATATGGTTATACTTCAACCTACTGCTTTAGTGTAACGCCCTAAAATTTAATCACCAATATGCCTTGTAATTATTTATGGCATTTAATGAAATAGAATGGTGAATATTGACCCACCTTGAATAGCCTTTGGCTATAAATTCTAGATCTTAGGAATTAAACACTAAAAATTGGAATATGAATAGTGCTGCCAGTGTAATTTCCGGTGAGGTAGTGAGATTGTCATGTGATTTTGGATGATCCAGTGATGTTCAAAAAATGTGAAATTTTCCAAAATGAAAGTAGACACTCTAAGCTTTAATTTGATAGGTATATAGATCATTTGAAGCAGTGTACAAAGAGTTATGAATTTTTGAAATTTACCCAGTGAAACTGGCTACTTTTTGGAACAACGTCCAAAGATTGAAATTCTAGGAATTTTCACCTTCTAGTTGGCTAAGGGCTATATTTTTCCTTGAAAGTAGACTCAATAATAATTTCATAACTTTTGGAACTACTCCAATTTAAGTTCTATAAATAAAGTTATGAATTTTTGAAGTTGGGTAAAAATGTTGTATGTTTTGGGCAAAAATCACAAAATGTATGGGCAAAATGGTAATTTGCCATATTAAATCAAAGAAAATTACTTTCTTCAGCACACACACTCATTTTCATCCAAATGGACTAGAAATGAAGGGAAAAATAATTCTTTGATATTTATGATCATATTTTGGATAAAGGTTGAAAAGTCAAAAAGGTGGAATTTCCATAAAATATTATATATGGTGCAATTAGTTGGGATACATGGAGAAAGCCTAATTTGGTTTATGGATGACCAAGAGAGGCATGTTTTTGGACTATGAAAGGAGGAGGGAAGTTGGTTCAAAGTCAATGGAGTTTATTACACCAATTTAAGAAGGGATAAGCTTGAAAAAAAATGTGTCATAAACTATTAAGATAATTATATTTTAAAAGAGAGAGATAAGAGATATTTTTAAAAGCCTCACCTCCATCTTTCCTCTTCAATTTTCATGATCAAGAACCAAGAAAAAGAGAGAGAAAGTATCATAGAGAACTTGAGGATCTTAGGGTTAAAGAGAGCTTAAGGAGCCAAAATCCAAGGTAAAGCTTTGTGATTTCAAGTGTCTAGACTTCTAAACTTGTGTAGCAACACCTCTAAGCTCTTGTTCTTCATGAAAATCATGTGTAGCAAGAAAAACATCAAGAGAAGAGAAAGAGGAGGATGACACCCTAGAGAGAGAAAGTTGAGAATCAAGAGGTAACTTCAAGAACTTCAATCCCTTTAGTGTTTGGTTGTTGTTGTTGTGGTTATTGTCATGATTTGTAGTTTGGATCCTTGATTTTATAAATTTGGGATGTCATAACCCTAAGGGGTTATGCTGCCCAAATTTCCTCAAATCATGTTTAATAAGTGTTTAAAAGGTTTAATAAGTATTAGTAGTGAAAAGGAAGGAGTTTCAAGGATTAAATCACAAAAATTGTATTTCCCCTTTCTCTAGAACAAGTTTCAGCCAGGGCTGGAAATAGGGGTTTATTAGATCCACAAGTTTTGATCATAAAAAAGATTGGATTAATCCTACAAAACCTTTTGATAATAAATAAAAGAGATTTGAACAAAGGAACTAAGTCTTTGGTGGTGGGAAAAACCATTACTCGAGTAAAGAAGAAGAACAAAAATTCACAGAATAGGTGAAAGAAGCACTGGCAGATTTCAAAGAAGGTTACTTGAGGGATCACTCGAGTAATGACTCCCCATTGCTCGAGTAACCACTAGAGTAATGATGTTCCAGAGCTCTCTGCCAAGATTTACATGGACTTATTACTCGAGGGACCACTCGAGTAATATAGTCACTAAGCTCTCTACCAAGTTTTCTGATGGTGTCACTCGAGTAATGACAAGTGATCACTCGAGGGACCCCTCGAGTGACCAGGTAAGCTTTCAGGCAATAAAGACTCTATCAATATTTTGCTAAGATGACTAGAGTAGCCACTCGAGTAACGATTCTGAATTACTCAAGTAACCACTCTAGTGATCAAGTCATAATTATTTGACTTAAGTCTCTGCCAAGTCTTTCTATGGATCACTTGAGTAGCCACTCGAGTAATGGATAATAATTACTCTAATAGCCACTCTAGTGATCAGGTCAAAGTCGTTAACTTAACTTTATGCCAAGATTTTTAAGGGCTTACTCGAGTAGCCACTCGAGTAATAAAGCATGATCACTCGAGTAACCACTTGAGTAATGCAATACAGAGAGTATAATTTTAATTTGTTGTTCATTGATTTGTTATCTATATGATTAATCTTTCATTATATTAGTTTCCTAAGTGTGTTTGCAGAAAACAATAAAGAGATCATGCATTGAGAGAAAATTCAAACATATCATCCACAACGTCTGAAAAGCTCACCTACCACAAATGGCTAGTTTTCAAATTCAAAGAATGGTCAAACAAAGCTACGTGAATCTAACAAACATGTTTGAAATGCTTCCAATGAACATTACAATTCATCTATATATATGGAGAATTCCCCGAAGAACAGAACACACAACATCTAAGAACTCGCAAACTCACATCCATCAATATATTCTTAGCGCTATATTTTCTTATACTCATTGTTGTACTTTAGTGATTATCTATTTACTCTGTGAAAGAGTTTTTCATTATAAACTCAATATTTGTTATTGAGACAACTTAAGGTTATGGAACCTTAAGTTGGGGATTTGATTACAATGTGTAAGGGGGAGCGTCTAGTGAGGGAACTTGTTGTGTACTGAGGTGCTAAGAACCCATTGAATCTTAGAAGATATAGTGAAAATCTTAGAGAAGCTCTGAGGACTGGACGTAGGTCAAAGTGTTTGTGGCCAAAATAGTATAACTCCTGATGTATACTTTAGTAATATTTCTCCTAGCTCTTAACTGCTTTATATTCCCAATCAATTTTTATATACAAAATGATTTTTATGTAATCACCCAATTCACCTCTCCCTCTTGGGTGAAATGCTTGCACTAATATTTGGTATCAGAGCATAGGTCTTCTTGTTAAGGAATAACAACTGAAGAAGGATCCAATGGCAACCATGGGTGAAGGAATACTTCCTGACGGAGCCTCTATCACCATATCACTAGGTTTTAGCAACGAATACCTCTATTTCTTGAAAGCGAAGTTTAGAGTATTCGTAATGGCTGCAGAATACGAATTATGGGATGTGATTAAGAGTATAGGAATCATCAACCTATGAAAATTGTAGATTTATAGAAGGTTCCTAAGATGCCATCAAAATTTGATGAGAATAAGAAGAAACTCATCACACTCAACAGCAAGGCAATTCTAATGATTCAAAGTGCCCTGAGTCAAAATGAGTACTTCAGGATTTACATACTCCCAACAGCTAAAGAAATGTGAGAAGCCTTAGAAATAGCTCACAAAGGAACATCGGGAATAAAAGAAAACCGAATCAATACTCTAGTTACTGAATTTAATTTACTTTGAATGAAATCAGGTGAGTCAATAGCTAAATTCAAACTTAGATATACTTATGCTGTTAATCAAATTGCAGCACTTGGAAAAGTCTATGATCAACATACCCAAGTAAGAAAGATACTGAACATACTTTCAAAAGAATAAGAGGCCAAAGTCACTATGATAGAGGAAGCAAAAGGCGAATCAATGCAATCAGTCACTTCTTTATTTGGAAGTGTCTCTGAATATGAAAGAAAATTAAAGTTCAAATGAGAACTAGAAGATATTGGAGAAAAGAAGAAGAAAGGCCTTGCACTAAAAGCGAAAGAAGAAACTCAAGAAGATGATAAAGATTTCAATGATGACAAAATGGATCTAATAATAAAACGACTCAGGAAATTTTGCAAGAAAGGCCAGAGATTCAAAAATCTTCAAAAAGGAGGAACAACCAGTAAGGAAAACATCATCTGCTGTGAATGTGGAAAGCCAGGACATATCAAGTCAAAATGTCCAGAGTTGAATCAGAAAAACAAGGAAAAGAGAAAAGGCAAGTCCTTCAACAAAAATAAAGCTTTTATATATGCTATGTATGGAGATAGTTCCTCTAACAAAGATAACGATGAAGAAGAAGTAGTCAATATCTGTCTAGTTGATCAAAAAGAAACAGAAGAAGAGGTAACTGATTATGATCCTACCTATGATGAATTACTTTCCGAATATAATGCTTTACATTCTAAATTCATCAAAGTAGTTAAAGAACTAGTTGGTTTCAAAAGAAAAAATAAAGTTCTTGAAGAATAACTTGAAGAGAATTTAGAAAAAGATTGTGAAAATTGTTCTTCCTTGAAAAAGAAAAACATTGATCTCATAAGAACTCTTGAAAAATTCACCAAAGGGAGTGAGATACTAAATGTGATTTTAAAAGCTCAACGATTTATAAATGACTGATCTGGTATTGGATATGATCTAAAAACATATAAAAAGAAAGGAACAAAGAAATCAGAAGGTAAAACATATTTGAGTCATTTTCAATTTTTTATTCATACATCTAATCCTTTTGCATTTTGTAATTATTCTAACAGAAAAGGTCATTATACTTCATCATGCATTCATAAAAAGAAAGGAAACATAGGAACCTACAAATAGGTACCTAAAAGTTCATATGTTCAGAAAATAATTTGTACTAACCCAAAAGGACCCACAAAGATATATGTACCTAAGACTTAATCATATTTGATTGCAGATATGTCTTAAAGTATTCAAAAATAACAAATGGTATATAGACAATAGATGCTCTAGACATATGACTAGTGATTTCGAAAGTTTTACCACATTACAACCTAAGGAAGGTGGAAAGGTAAAATTTGGAGGAAATCAATCCAGAAAGATAGCAAGAATTATTGAAATAAAAAGTGACCAAGGATACAAGTCAAAAACATATATTACGTTGAAGGTTTGTGTCATAACTTGCTGAGCGTGAGTCAAAGTGCAGATAAAGACAACTGGGTAATATTTGACTCAGAGGAATGAATAATTTTAAACAAGAAAGACTTACAATTAGATACGAAGAATCTCAAGACAAAGCTCAGAGCAAAAAAGGAAGGTAACTGCTATACTCTTGATATCAATAGAAATGATTCTAAAAAATGTTTTCTAAGTAATGCTGATGAAAGTTGGTTATGGCATAAGAGGCTAGCTCATGTCAACATGCACTAACTAGGAAAACTTATCAAAAAGGATTTAATACTCGATTTACCCAAAGTGAGTTTCAAAAATGATTTGATCTGTGACGCATGTCAAAAAGGTAAACAAACTAAATCATCTTTCAAATCAAAAAATGAGATTGAAACAAACAGACCACTTCAACTGCTACATATGGATTTAGTTGGTCCAAGGAGAGTTAAAAGTCTTAGTGGCAACCTATATTCATTAGTCATTGTTGATGATTTTTCTATATTTACATGGACTATTTTCCTATCATCAAAGGATGAAACCTTTGGAGAATTTATAGTTTTTGCCAAGAAAGTGCAAAATGAGAAAGGTATGTCTATTGCAAGTATCAGGACAAATCATAGTGGAGAATTTGAAAATCAAGCATTTGGAGATTATTGTGATGCTAATAGTATTGATCACAACTTTTTTGCTCCAAGAACACCTCAACAAAATGGAGTCATGGAACGAAAGAACAGAGTACTTACTGAAATGGCTAGAGCAATGCTGAATGAAAAGAACATATCTTAAGTTTTATGGGCGGATGCAATGAGCATGGCATGCTACATTTCAAATAGAGCCTACATCAGAATAAAACTTGGAAGGACACCATATGAACTATACAAAGGAAGGAAGCCTAATCTTGTTCATCTGCACATCTTCGGCTGCAAGTGTTTTATTCATAATAATGGAAAATATAACCTAGGAAAATTTGATTCTAATTCAAATGAAGGAATATTCCTAGGCTATTCTAACCGAAGTAAAGCATCTAGAGTTTTCAATAAACGAACATGTGTTGTTGATGAATTAGTACATGTTGTATTCGATGAATTTGAATCCTCTAACAAAACTATTGACGATGAGCAGGAAATTGTTTTAAATCAAGAGAATGGTCAACCTAATCCTAAATCCCAATGAACTGTAAGTAGTTACAAAATGTTAGATGATGTTATTTATTGTTGTTTTGATGATTACTAACTTAAGCATCGAAGTTTCTAGCAATTTGTTTTGCACGATCTTGATATTTTGTTTTGAGGCATGAAAAGCAAAGGGTAACAGAGTACTATATCACTCAAGGGACAACTTCAAGTAACCTATATTCATCGAGTGATAACTAGAAGTAATTATAAGCATCACTCAAGTGATGACCTTAAAAATGAGGCAGATAAGCATTAATTCAAAAGGAAATGGCATAACGGTTGAAAGTGAACAGTCAGGAGCTGAAAATATTGATCACTCAAGTAGCTACTTAAGTAATGCCTTAGAGTCACTCGAGCAAGTCCTCGAGTGATCATGACTGCAAATTACAAATCAACCTTGTGTTCAACTCAATTCTGCCTTAAAGTACCATTAAATTATCAAGGGAATATACATGCATAATTATAATATTATTCATGCAAGTACGCATTTAAATTTATTCTATTTTTAAATTTTTGGTATGATTACTCGAATAGCTACTCGAGTGATGCCTTAAGACCACTTGAGAAGCCCCTCAAGTGATGTCGGGCACTAAGGCTTTATCTGAACGCCTTTCCCTATAAAGCCAGAAAAGCCTTCACATGAATAATGAAGTCATTGGGGGACCACTTAAACTTAGATACAAAACTTTGACACTCACATGGCCCCTCATCTATCCTCATATAAAAACCAATTTACTCTATGTCTCCTTCCCCTCAACTTTTATATATTCACATAACGGCTTATTTTTAAAGGGATAAAACAAAGAAAAAACACCGGAGAAAACTAGAGAGCATGAAAAAACAATGAGGTAAAATGCTAAATTATTTATTATTGTTTTATTGCCATGAAAATAATTCTGATTGCACTAGTTTATATAGTCTAAAATTAATGTCATTTTTTCTCCAAATTCTTAGTAGCTTGTTGAATCACGATCTACTTGAACATTCATCCTCTAAAGTTCCTAAACTTTAGCAGGTCTGTTAAAATCAAATTTGTTGAATCAAATCCGAGATTTGTGAGATTTGATTCAATTTTAATATTTTCCAATTTTACTATAGATATTATGATTTTCATATATATATATATATATATTATCCTTTTGTAGTTACGGGAACTCTGAAGTGCTAATACGTGGTTGACAATCTACAACGTACGCATTGGAGAATATTGTAGAATTTTTTAAATAGATTTTCTCTTAGAATGCAAAAAATTATAAGATAATGTTGTAGAGTGTTTAAGTAATTAATTTCTTTTAAATTGTATGATGTTTATATATAATTTATTGAATTTTGAATACTATAAATAAAAATTTTTAATTAATATTATTATCTTGTTATTATCAATGATTATATTGTTTTTTATATAACAAATACTAACAATAAAACTAAATAAAAACAAATAATAAAAAATAACTATATACAATAAAAAAAATAAAGACAATACATTACGGTTATTTACAAATAACCATTATATATGCCCTCAACATATATTACAGTTCAAAACTGAGCATATATAGTACCCACATATATCACTGTTCGGAATAGTAATTTATAGCCGATAATAACCGTCATAGATCGACAATTATGTAGTACTGTGGGTTTCTCAATCGTAGTGACAATATATACCAGCAAACAAACTTCAATCTATTGAATCTTAGCAATCTTCACAAGTTCATATAAGAAACAACAATTTTCCACAGCAGAACTTGACTTCTTCCCAACTAATAAAATTAGTTATACAATGCAACACTACTAGTCTTTGATAGTAAATTGATTTCAAGCAAGAAGGATCAGCAATGATAGAACCATCCAAAAGTGATGGTAGCTACAATTCAATGACAGCAACAATGAGCAAAATTAGGACCACTTCCAAGACACAATCTCCAAATCCAGGTTCTTTTCAGTAAAAAAAATCCAACATCAAATATGGAAGTCTTATGCTTCATGTTCATAGGTGTTCCCTTTTTAGTGAAAAACAACAATGATACTTCAACAACATTCTTAGACTACAGTTTAAAGTGGGATTATGTTGGAAAGAAAATTCTTACTAAGCGATGCACAACCATTAAAAATCATATTTGAGGTAACAAAGATCACCAGAATTTCAATAAGTGATCAAGCAGTCAAGTCTGAATTTTCTTATTCCAGTCAAATACAAATGGCTTGCAAAATATTGGAAGTAGACATAATAGGAGCGGCATGCATTACGTCAAGACCATTTTGGGCAGCAACAATTTAGTTAGTTACGCAGGGAAAACATTTCACAATGGAATACAAGTCAGGATTCAAGACCAACAGCAACTCAAATCCACAATGGTGAGTTTAGTTATAGCAAGAAGATAACAAAGAAATACTACTTGTACCAAGGCAAGTTAGATTCATACTAGAATTTTCTTTTCATAGAATAAACAACCACTACAAGTGTGATTGTTAACAATTTGCCAAGAAATTCAGTCACCTATATAGAAATCCAAAGCTACAGAATATCCAATGGTTTTGTATTTAGATTAGCATTTGGAGAATAACTTCTGGAGGAAAAGTGAAATAAGTGATTTCATATAATAAATTTTGGAGAATAGCTTTTGAAAAGGTAAAAAAAATAGCTTCTGGGAAAACCAAGATTTTCAGTCAAAACCATGGTTTTGCAGAATTTGACATTGTTTAGGTAACTTAACCTAAACCATGGTTTTGGAGAAAAAAGTGATTCTGCTTTTTTTTAAGTGTTTGGGTAAATTTTTTCAAAACCATGGTTTTTCCACCAAAAGCACTTTTTCTTTTATCAAGACACACCCTTAAAAACTAATAGCAGCAAAACCAACTAACTTGCACAATGACAACAAGTTACTTTAAATTAGGTACGAAATGACATCTCAGACTGTAGCAGCAACACAGATATCCAATACAAGTTTGAATTGCAGAGACAACTTAACAACAAGCAACCAAGGATGAATTCTATCGTCTAAGTTTCTAACTTTTAGCAGAACTCAATGCTACACGGAGTTTCTCAATGATTCAACAAGTTCAGTTGATATTAGATAAATGCTCTTCTGAAAAACACTCAATATCTAGATGTAGAATTTCACAAACACTTAATTGAAAAGCAACAAACACTCAAGCAAGAAAGATATGCACAAACCAAAGCTCAATGGTTTGGAGAAAATCAAGATATGCACAAGATTATGAATGAATTCCAAAACTGCTCTTTACACTCTCAATGAGATGGCCTAGAGACATGATGAATCAATTCAACAAGCTCAAATGAACATGGGACTCTCCAATTATATTCAAACAACCTCAATAAAGCAAAACTGGACAAGGAGGAGCACCAAATGATCACAGTAATGGACTTGAAGCAAACAAGAACAGTGAAAGATGTAATGAATGCAATATTTTTATGTTTTTCTATGCAAATGTAAAGAAAAAAAACAAATAAAATGGTATGCAACTAATTACTCTAATACTAAACTAACTAAACATACCTACTAGCAAACACACCTCAGTCAATGCAACTTGACACTTAGCTTACCAGCGACCTAATTCTTGGCTCCCTGGCAACAACACCAATTTAAAGACTCCTTTTTAGTCACCTTGGGGTTTGAATACTTAATAATACAACCATATAGAAATATGATCTGAGTTGTGTTCACTTTATGGAACTGAAAATGAAAATGATACCTAAGTAAACTAAATACCAAAAATTGCTTTAAAATGGAAAAAAATGGGTTGTCTTTTTAGCAATAAACTACTTTTGCAAATGAAATTAAAATAGTCCTAAACTACTGTGTTTGGTAATTTTTTTATAAAATGGATACAGATAGATGAAAATAAGTAAATGATGAGATAATGATGAAATGGATATCCTCTTTGGAAAATGAGTTATGGCTTTCCTTACTCAAAAGACCCTTTGGAATAGCTTCAATTATATTAATAAGACACTTCCACACCAAGTAAGGCCTTATTCCTCTAACCAAAACTCAATTAATGCTCTGGCAATTAAAAAACCAAGAATACATTCAACACATAAAATCCAACAACCAAGCCATCTTGAGTTACCAAAAAATATTCACAATAATCTTCATACATCACTGACCCAAACAATGCATTAAATTAAAGATAATATAGCTAAATGTCAAAATACACAATAGAGGTTCAAGAGCTACAGTTAATCTCTAAAATACATCAATACAATCCAGTCCAACATAATAAAAATAATCCTAAGCCCTAGAAATCAAATATATGAGCTAAACTTTCCTTTTAAGCTCCAAGCTCGAGCCATCACTTATTGCCTCAGAGGATTTGAAGTTCAGCAAAGCCTAGAGCTTTCAATAACTCCACCAAACTAAATCAAAAATTTTGCCATGGAAGGATTGATGAAGGAATAGTTAATGGGGGAGAACATATGATAGAAGTAATGGTGGAGGTTGATGATTAAGAGGAATAATCAGAGATGATGATGATGAATGATAGAGGTGGCTGGCCAACAGTGAGGGTGGATAGAGGTAAGGAGGAGATAAAGGACATTAGTTGATGGTGATGGGGGCAGATATGGAAGGATAGAAGGGTGGAGAGCATGATCCGTGAGGCTTAGATGGTTGGAGGCTGCTTGAAAAGAATGAGGGTGTCTATTTTGCCAATTGGTCCCTCAATCAGGCAATTCAGTGAGGTAATCAGGCTTGAACAGTATTGTGTCCATTTTACTTTGTTTGGTTCAGCTATAGCGTTTAAGAGTAAAAAAGCCAACCAGTAGGATTCGCATAAGCCTTAAAATAGAGCTTATTTTTACTTGTGAATTAGCCCATTTGATCGTTAATGGGCATTAATTGCATTTTAAAAATTTGACCTACCACACTAGTTCAATTTTTCTCTCTCTCTATCGTAATAATATGGTCGTCTTCTTCTTCTCTTCTCTGCAAAGCAAATTAGCTCCTTAGAGAAATGAGACCACTCTGTCGTCTTCTCTTATGCGTTTTCCTCCAAGTCTCAATATAGAAATCCTTAAGATTTACCTTTCAGATTTGAACCTAAAAACTTAGCATCTATATTATGCAAAAATCTCGATCTTAGTGTCAGCAGTCACTCTCTGTAAACTAAAGAGCCCCGTTTGTTCAACGTTGTCATGACCTTGGTGTCTACCTCTCTTTTTGTCTTGCATTGATGGTCTCAGTATCGGTAACGAGGCGTTGAAGTTTGACGGCGTTGAACATATGTAGAGGTAATAGCTTGTGAGCTTCGCCGGTGTTGAAGGCTCCAGCTCCGGTTGCGATTCATCATTAATCTACTAAGTGGCGTGTCTCTCATTGGTTGGTAAGTTAGATAACTTAACTTCACTGTTGCCTCTCCCTTTATCTAAGGTTTGGTAGGCGTTGGTTGAATTTTAACCCATTTCAATGAACCACATTTCGTTTGCTCTGTCATGAAGTGTTTTTGATCTATTTGGTTAATCTATTTGGTTGCTTTGTTTGATCTATTTGGTTTGCATAGGCGTTGGTTGCTATGTTTTGAGTAAGTTTGTGGACTTAGATCTTAGTATGTGATTGTTTTTAATTTTGGGTACTTGCTTTGCATGGGTTACTCTATTTTAAGTGTGTATATTCCTCTTTTTGTACCATATTTGAAGTTTTGCTCCTTCTGGTTTTGCTCTTAATATAACTCTATTTCTATGGTCTGGATGATTCTGGCATTATTTGCCTTTGTCTCTAACAACTGGGGAAATGGATTACAGGCGATCAAGTCAAGCATGGACATAAACAAAGCTATAGGGTCACTACTCTTCACTATTGCATCTTATCACACTTTCGATTTGCTCTTTGCTTTTTGTTTTTTCTGAGTAATATAGGTTGTACTGATATGGTTTGTGGCATCAGCTATTTGGTGATTGCATTCTTTGGTTTTTTTCCTATTTGGGATTGGGAGTATGTAACACTCACACACACTACCACTGATTCAAGCAAGGGAGAATTTAGGAGAGAGTTATAGAAATAGAGGGAAAGCAAGGAGATGAGTTCAAGTTTAATCACCACAAACATCAAATATATTGTAAAATAACATTATTAAAATGACACTATTATAGAAAGAAATGATGTTTTTAAAATACAAAATAATTAAAAACATCATTTCTTTATATAATAGAGTTTCTTATATTTCCTATTATATCATCGATTCCCTCTATCAAAATCATTTTATAGGAAATTGGACATTATGCTTTTCAGTCATTGTAGCTAATTTGGTTATGTTTGTCTATTATCTCAGTGAAAAGAAACACTTGTATGAGAAGAGTGTGCAAAGAACTGTTATTTGTCATAATCTTACGTTTCTTGGGTCAGATTTCCACTGTATACATGTGTATTTTGGATTTGTGTTATGTCTAGTGTGTGTTATATATGACATTTTTGGTATAGAAATATGGATACAAAAGCTATATGGGATGTACAGTCAACAAAGATATTTATCAACGCATGCGTAGAACAAATATACAAAAAAGAACGCAGAGGATAGTCTTTCACACCAAAAGCATGGCAAAATATTATTTCCACTTTCAACTAAAAGACTGGGAAACAATACGGGAAGAAATAATTAAGAATAGATTGGATATCTTAAATAAAGATCTTAAGACTTAGGATGCTTTAATAAAAGAGACCAGTGTCGGCAGAGACCCTATTACGAACAATGTCATTGCATCGGACGAGTGGTGGTTAGAGAAATTACAAGTAAAAAATTATTAGTACAACTTACAAGTTTCATCAGTTTGCAGTTTTTTATGTAATTCATTTAGATATTTGTTTTGATTCCTTTTACTTGTACGCATGCAGGAGAAACCCTCATATAGGAAGTTTAAGTACTCATGCCTAAAGCATGAAAGGGAGTTAAGAATAATATTCAAGGATGGTATGGCAACGGGAGACCATATTTTCTCAACCTCTCGCACACAACCACAAACAAATGAGGACTTTGAGGATGACGTTTACAGACCCACGATGGATGAAGAGGAAGGCTCTGGGGATAGTGAGGATGAGCATTTTGGTACTAACCTTGCATTTAGTATAGGGGTGATAGAGGAAATGGCAAGCATTGGATTAACACCATCATCCACTGGTCCCAGTGCATCCGAAAGTGAACACAAAAGGAGGAAAGGTGAAGGGTCTAGTAAAAGCAAAAAAAACAGAAACTTCTGGCTACAAACTAAATAGCTAATGTCGACAGTGTCATTGCTAATGTGTCTATGGATCAAGTAGCGGCTTTATCAACAAATCAAGAAAATAGCATGCCTAAGGTTATGAAATCTCTACTGGACCTTGACGACGTGAAGGCGGACAAAGCCTTTGGAGTCCAGTGTATGTGAGGTCTGGAAAGCTAGGCACGTCGGGATGTGTTTGTGTCATTGAAAGGAGACCCGGAGTACTTGATGACTTATTTGCATTATATCATAGAGGAGCAGTAGTTGTAGTTGCATTTGATGTCTAGATAGTTGAATGAAGAAATTCTTCATTATTTTGTTTTCATTTCAAATTACTTGACCCGTCATTTAGAATGGTTTTATCCTGTTGGTATTTATATTAAATGTTATGTTTATTAATCATCTTGCTCACACCACAATTTCACCAAAATCATAGATACATCAATGGCAAATCGTAACAACCAAAAGAGGTTGTAGGGGATTGAGGAAGATGAAGATAGTGATGACGCCTCAATTATTGAGGCTGAGTTGGAAGAATATGAACAAGTATGCGTGTTGCTTTATCAATATTTAGTGCCATATGTGTGCAGACAACCGCGTAGAACGAGTCAGGGAACATGTCACTATTGGGTACAAGAAATGTTGGCAAATAAAGGTTGAAAATGTCATCAGATGTTTAGAATGGAAAAACATGTTTTTCATAGTTTGTGCATTAAGTTGTGTGAGCATGGGTTAAGAGATTCTAGGAATACCGGTGTTGAAGAAATGGTTGCCATGTTCTTGATCACTATCGGACACAAAGTAGGAAATAGGCTAGTACAAGAAATATTTAAACATTCAGACGAAACTGTAAGTAGGCTTCTACACACGGTTTTAAAGGCCTGCCTTAAGCTTAGAACCAAAATTATTAGGCATGCAATCCAAAATTCAGTCATTGTCATAAAAAAATAGCAAATGATAATCAATATTCCCATATTTCGAGGATGCCATTGGAGCTATTGATGGTACTTGTAACCCCCTCACCGTAATTACATCCGGATTTCAAAATTTAAGTGAAATAGAGACCAATAAGATGAGATAACAATTTATAGTCCCACATCAAAGAGACGGGGTATTTTAAAAATCAATTCCGAAACATACTTATTACTGGTCTCACATTCACGGGCGGATATAATTACTTGAGAAATCAGAGTACATAATAAATATCAAAGTGCGGAAACCAAAATCCCGGCAAACCCCGGGTTACTTACATATATAACTTGGGTTTACAAGTTCCCAATAATGGGGATTACATGACCAAAATATACGTTTACATCTTTTTCTGTCTATGCTTGGTAATCTCAAAACCAAAATAAGGATAACCAACTACCACTAAGATCTCGGAGTAACCTAACTACTCCGGGTTGTCCGCTTCCCTTTCGAGCCACTCGCCCTGTCTGAAAAGGTTAGTCATTTGGAAAGAGTGAGATTCTAAAGAATCCCAGTAGTAACAACTATTTCATACCGCATGCAATCACATAATATGTAAACAAATCATCTCACATCACAGCAACACAATCACACTCCACCCTCATCCCCTTTTACCGCCGGGAAGACACACCGTCCTAACCCGAACCGTTGATAGCGACTCAGGGACTATTGGCGTGGCAGTGTATACAAATAGCCACACGGCTCACATATAGCCTTTCGGCTTTCACAAATGGCCCGTCGGCCTTCACAAATAGCCTTTCGGCTCACAATTAGCCTTTCAGCCCACATATACACATATATCACACCCTAACCTCATCCCCTTTTACCGCCGGCAAGGCATACGGCCCTTACCCGAACCGTTGTTAGCGACTTAGGGACTATTGGTATAGTGGTGCTTCCACAATTTTCATAAACTTGCAGCATACGATATCCATTTCAAAACAATGACATAGCACACATACAATGTATCACATAAGGTATAAAGAAAGAGTCACTACCTGTATCTTTCCTGACTGGCTCCGTTACCGTGGTCTCACGCGGACGACAGATATCAAATCCTATATCAAATTAGGGACAATTGATCAATCTCTTTTCCAATTACTTAATCCCATAATACACTAAGTTGGTTATCATTTAGGACTCTTTAGAGGCCACAAATGTCTCTAATGAAAGCCCTAAAAGGTTGGGAAACAAAAGGTTGAAGGTCACTTTTCGAAAACAAGAAGTGCTGGAACACAGGCTTAGGCCGCGGCCCACCTATCCTTGGGCTGCGGCCCAAATATGGTCAGAAGGTCTTGGGCTTCGGCCCACCACTCATGGGCCGCGGCCCAAAACAGGTCAGAAAGGCTTGGGCCGCGGTCCGCCACTCTTGGGCCGCGGCCCAGAAATTTCCTGACTCTAGGCTGACTTCGAAAAACCATAACTAATTCTAGAAAAATCGAAACGAGGTGATTCCAAAGCCAAATGAAAGGTATATGAGTCCTCTTTCAAGGAAAAATATAGCCCCTCACTGGAAATCACTACACAAATACAGAATCACCAAAAACTACACACTACTCCAAAACAGAGTTCTGTTTCAATCCCAAACTTTGGACAATCATAACTCACAGAATACTAAACGAAATCTCATAAAATATATGTCCATTTTGAAGCTTGGGATGTGAAATTTAAGACTGGAAAGTTTCACAATTTTTCAATACCATTTGGTCACTCAAAACGCTCGTCCAAACTGACAGCGAAAAACAGAGCTTAAACAAACAGATTTTCCAACTTTTCCCAAGTGATCCAAATGAATCCAAAATCAACAACCAAGGTTATTCCCACACAAAATCACTCAAGGACTCCAATGGGAATGTCAAAATCACCAAAATCCTATTCCATTATCATGCTTTGGGTGTGGGTGACATTAAACACCAAACTCTCAAAATCTCCAAACTTAACAATTTCAAACCCAATCAATTTCTATCTATCCAAAATGCATCAAATGTTCATATATCTCCAAACTAAATCATTTCCAATCATCAATCATAATGAACTTCATATTTCCAAAAATAGGCATAATTAGGGCGAAATTCCAGATTTTACCAACTTAGCCAAAAATCACAAACAATACATCAAAATGCTCTAAATGTCTACCTCTTCTCTTTGCCCAATCTAGAATCTTGATTCTTCAACTTTCAATTTCGAATCAATGCCCAAAGTAACACCATTCAAGACTCTACAACCACCACAATAAAGCTCTCAATGAGACACACAATATTAGAGAAGAGGATTAGAGCATTAGAGAATCACAACTCACCAAAATCAAAGCTTTTCTTTTCCTCTTTCTTGCTTGTCCAGTGCCAGAAATGGAGGAAGGAGAGGAGAGAGAGAAAATGGTGAAGATGATGAAAATTCTCTTCCTTACACACACACTCAACCGCACAAGAGGGAGAGAAGATAAAAAGTAATGTTTTGTCTTTTAGTGCCACATCCAATGGCTACCCTCTTGCCACTTGTCATCATCCTATCCACTTCCACTTTAAGCTCATATAACCGCAAAGCATAGGATACCGACCCATGGTCAAGGAATCACAACCATTGATCTTATATACACATGTATGTACACTAAATTCATATTACATAAATTTCCAAAATTATTTAATTACAATAATTACAACAATTATCAGAGCCATTAGCCCTAATCACAAATCGGGATATTACAATTCTCCCCCCGTCAAATAAATTTCGTCCTCGAAATTTCTACACCCCTTGAGCCAAAAACTCCGGGTATCGCCTTCGCAAATCTTCTTCTGCTTCCCAAGTTGCTTCCCGTTGGGTCATACCCTTCCAGATGACTTTCACATAAGGAATGCTCCGGTGTCTGAGCCGACGTTCCTCTCATTCAATTATCCGCTCTGGTTCCACCGCATATGTGAAGTTATCGGTATCGCCTTCGCAAATCTTCTTCTGCTTCCCAAGTTGCTTCCCGTTGGGTCATACCCTTCCAGATCACTTTCACATAAGGAATGCTCCGGTGTCTGAGCCGACATTCCTCTCGTTCAATTATCCGCTCTGGCTCCACCGCATACGTGAAGTTATCTTGCAACTCCACATTCTCATACTCATCGACATGAGATGGATCCGGTTGGTACTTCTTCAATTGGGAAACATGAAATACATCATGGAGTCTGCTCAAGCTCGGAGGTAAGGCTACACGATAAGCAACAGGCCCAATCCTATCAAGGATCTCAAAAGGTCCTATATACCTCGAGCTCAGCTTCTTTCGTTTGATTGCTCGCCCAATACCGGTGACAGGAGATACTCTAAGAAATACATGGTCACCAACATCAAACTCTAGAGGCCTTCTCCTCTTGTCAGCATAGCTTTTCTGCCGGCTCTGAGCTGCAAGAAGCCTCTTACGAATAACACGAATCTGGGCTGAGGTTTGATCAATAAGCTCCGGCCCATATAGCTTCCTCTCAGATAATTCATTCCAACACAATGGCGATTGGCATTTTCTTCCATACAACGCTTCATACGGCGCCATCTGAATGCTCGCATGATAGCTATTGTTGTAAGCAAATTCAGCAAGTGGAAGAAAATGATCCCAACTCCCTTTGAAGTCAAGAACACATGCCCGCAACATATCCTATAAGGTCTGAATAGTCCTCTCTGATTGTCCGTCCGTCTGAGGATGATAGGCTGTACTGAATCTCAATTGAGTACCCAGTGCCTCATGCAATGCCTTCCAGAATCTCGAGGTGAAACGGGGATCTCGATCAGAGATGATATTCTTCGGTATGCCATGAAGCTTCACAATTTCACGAACATAAATTTCTGCTAACTTGTCCGGAGAATAATTAGCATTAATCGGTAGGAAGTGTGCCGACTTCGTTAACCGGTCCACAATAACCCATTCGCATCATAATTCCTGATCTTGGGCAATCCCACAACAAGATCCATGGTCACACTTTCCCATTTCCATTCTGGAATCTCAGGACTCTGCAACAAACCAGGCGGTCTTTGGTGCTCGATCTTTACTTTCTGACATGTGAGACACCTCGCCACATATTTCATCACATCACTCTTCATTCCCGGCCACCAATACACAGATTTCAAACCATTGTACATTTTGCTGATACCCAGATGAAGAGTATATCGGCTCTTATGCGCCTCATCTAAGATTTTCTGTCTCAACTCCACCTTTAGTGGAACACACACTCTTTTCTGATAGCGAACCAATCCACGAGGCGACACATCATAGCCCTGAACTTCTCCTCGCCCAATTCTAGGCAAGTTACGCTGTATCCAGTCATCTTGCCTCTGAGCTTCTTCAATCTCAGCTCTCAGATCACTTTCCCCTTGGGAAACATTATAGTTGGCACAGATGATCTGGTTCGACAGATTCATATCACGAAAGTCAGCAATCAATTTTTCTTCTTGTATCATCATAGCTGTTACAAGCATAGTCTTTCGACTAAGAGCATCAGCGACTACATTCGCCTTACCCAGATGATATTTTATTTCCAGGTTGTAGTCCTTAAGCAACTCCATCCAACGCCGTTGTCTCATATTCCACTCTTTCTGATCATACAGATATTTGAGACTCTTGTGGTCGCAGTACAATTCCACAGTCACACCATACAAATAATGCCTCCAAATTTTCAAGGCAAACACAATAGCCGCAAGCTCCAGATCATGAGTGGGATAGTTCAATTATGAGGTCTGAGCTGTCGAGAGGTGTAGGCCACCACACGTCCCTGCTGCATAAGGACACACCCTAATCCCTGCCCACTGGCATCAGAATACACAACATATGTCAAACTGGGATCGGGCAAAATCAACACAGGTGCCGTCGTCAATCTCTTCTTCAGCTCCTCAAAACAATTTTCACATTTCTCATCCCACACAAACGGTTGATCTTTTCTCGTGAGCTTGGTCATCGGCAACGCAATACGGGAGAAATTCTGAATGAATCTCCGATAATAAGCAGCAAGACCCAGAAAACTGCGTATCTCCGCCACATATTCTGGCCTCTTCCAGTTCAGTACTGCTTCCACCTTACTAGGATCCACAGAGACCCCTTCCTGTGAGATAACATGGCCTAGGAATCTCACTTCCGATAGCCAAAACTCGCACTTACTCAATTTAGCATAGAGTTGCTTTTCACGCAATATTTTCAACACGATTCTCAGATGATGCTCATGCTCCTCCATACTCTTGGAGTATATCAGAATGTCATCGATAAAAACTACAACGAACTGATCTAGGTATTGTCAAAAAATACGGTTCATGTAATCCATGAAAACCGCAGGGGCATTGGTTAACCCAAATGGCATCACCAAAAATTCATAATGACCATACCTAGTCCGGAAAGCAGTTTTCGGAACATCTTCCGCTTTCACTCGCAGCTGATGATACCCTGACCTTAGATCAATATTCGAAAACACACTTGAACCAGATAGTTGATCTAATAGGTCATCAATTCTCGGGAGAGGGTACTTATTCTTGATGGTAACCTTATTCAACTCTCTATAGTCGATACACAAACGAAGACTCCCGTCTTTCTTTTTCACAAACAAAACTGGAGCACCCCAAGGCGACACACTGGGTCTAATAAACCCTTTCTCAAGCAAATCCTCAATCTGCTTTTTCAACTCAACCATTTCATTTGGGGCCATACGATATGGGGCTTTGGATATGGAACCCGCTCCAGGCACAATATCAATCGGAAACTGAACTTCCCTTTCCGGAGGTAATCCACTTAGATCATCTGGAAAAACCTCAGGGAACTCATTCACTATGGGTATACTATTCAAAGTTTCACTGGTCTCTCCTTGTACAGAAAAGAAAACCATATACCCCTGACAACCCTTTTGCAAATATTTCTCAGCCTTAGCTGTTGAAAGGAAATTCAAACCGACGTTGCCATCCCCAACGTTTTGAGAAACAAGATACACTATCCTTTTGTTCCTACAATCTAACAACACATTATTCACTCTCAACCAATCAAAACCCAAAATGACTTCCAATTGGCAGAGCGGTAAACAAATCAAATCTATCACCGACTCACAACCCTCTACGGTTATAACACAATTCAAACAGGCATCAGTAGTTACAGCCTTTACACCCATCGGTGTTGACACAATCAGCTCGAATGGTAACTTATACACATTCATACTCAACCGCTTCACACAATCACATGAAATAAAAGAGTGACTTGCACCAGAGTCAAACAATGCTTGCAATACAAATCCATTGAGAAGAATTGTACCTTGTATCAGCTCTGGGGATTTCCGGGCTTCCTCATGAGTCATGGCAAATACTCTGCCCTGAGCCCTCGGTCTCTGCTCCGCTTGCGGTCGTTGGCAATCTCTAGAAAGATGTCCGGGTTGCTTACAATTAAAGCAAATCATCTCGCCCCGACAATTCTTGCCATAATGTGACTAGTTGCATCGGGGACATTTCTTCTCCATCACAACCTCTGGGGCTCACAATCTTTTGGCTGATAGGGCTTCTTACCACTGCCCCTAAACGAAGATGACCCCGAACCCTTCCGCTTCTGAGGAGCACCGCCCTTACTGGACTCACTATAACCACCAGCAGTCTTAGCCAGATACAACTCTCTCATATTACTCTCTGTGATTCGACATTCTTCAACAGCCTTGTTGAACTTAGAAAACTGATGGGTGGCTATTCTCTTTCTCATATCACGCCTCAAACCCCAAATAAGTAAATCCGAGCTCAACTCCTCGTCATCCCTCTTTTGAAGATAAGAGGAGTATCGGGACAACCGGGTGAATCGAGACAAATACTCATCAAATGACTCCGTGTCCCCTTGCTTGATTTGTAGGAACTCAGTCTCCTTTTCAAGCCTCACTGACTTGGGAAAGTATTTCTCATCAAAGTGTTGTTGAAACACCTCCCAGGTCAATGGTATATTCTTGCTCTTCAAAGACAAAGCGATGTTCCGCCACCAGCGGTCTGCATCTCCCTCAAGCTTGTACACTGCTAGCTTGGCTTTCACTTTCGAGGGACATTCTAGAACCTCGAATATCTTCTCAAGACAATTTACCCAATCTTCCGCCGCCTGAGGATCAAATCTCCCTTTGAATGCCGGAGGTAGATGTTTACAAAATCTGGAGACCCAAAACTGAAGGTCTCTTTCCTCATTGACCGACTTTCCATGCGGCCTTGGATCTACTTCAGTACGAGGAGGCGATTCAAGTGGTCGTGCCGACCCTTCAGCAGTATCTTCCAGTCTTGTCTCCTCTCGGGTTTCCCCTGGAGTCCCTTCTTGAGTAGACTGACCTCTACCCTCATTGTTCTTGGCCTTTTCAGCTATGAGCTCTTCTCTAAGCTCCGCTATCATATCTCGTTGGTCCTTTATCAGGCCCATCAACTCTTGCATTGGGTCCGGTGGATTGTCATTGTCCACTTCCAACACGGGATCTTCCTGTTGTACTCTGGGGCGACCTTTGGTTGTTCTTTTCGTTCTACAAAGAACTTACCCCATTAATCCAACAATTATAGTATACACATATCTACCAATCTCAGATATCTACAGTCATAATCCAAAGATGTGTATACAAACCAACATTCATAATTAGTCTTCTATCATTAAGTCCAAACTATGGGAGCTATCCTAGCAAATTCTACCCTTGCCAGGAACTGCAGCTCTAATACCAAAAATGTAACCCCCTCACCGTAATTACATCCGGATTTCAAAATTTAAGTGAAATAGAGACCAATAAGATGAGATAACAATTTATAGTCCCACATCAAAGAGACGGGGTATTTTAAAAATCAATTCCGAAACATACTTATTACTGGTCTCACATTCACGGGCGGATATAATTACTTGAGAAATCAGAGTACATAATAAATATCAAAGTGCGGAAACCAAAATCCCGGCAAACCCCGGGTTACTTACATATATAACTTGGGTTTACAAGTTCCCAATAATGGGGATTACATGACCAAAATATACGTTTACATCTTTTTCTGTCTATGCTTGGTAATCTCAAAACCAAAATAAGGATAACCAACTACCACTAAGATCTCGGAGTAACCTAACTACTCCGGGTTGTCCGCTTCCCTTTCGAGCCACTCGCCCTGTCTGAAAAGGTTAGTCATTTGGAAAGAGTGAGATTCTAAAGAATCCCAGTAGTAACAACTATTTCATACCGCATGCAATCACATAATATGTAAACAAATCATCTCACATCACAGCAACACAATCACACTCCACCCTCATCCCCTTTTACCGCCGGGAAGACACACCGTCCTAACCCGAACCGTTGATAGCGACTCAGGGACTATTGGCGTGGCAGTGTATACAAATAGCCACACGGCTCACATATAGCCTTTCGGCTTTCACAAATGGCCCGTCGGCCTTCACAAATAGCCTTTCGGCTCACAATTAGCCTTTCAGCCCACATATACACATATATCACACCCTAACCTCATCCCCTTTTACCGCCGGCAAGGCATACGGCCCTTACCCGAACCGTTGTTAGCGACTTAGGGACTATTGGTATAGTGGTGCTTCCACAATTTTCATAAACTTGCAGCATACGATATCCATTTCAAAACAATGACATAGCACACATACAATGTATCACATAAGGTATAAAGAAAGAGTCACTACCTGTATCTTTCCTGACTGGCTCCGTTACCTTGGTCTCACGCGGACGACAGATATCAAATCCTATATCAAATTAGGGACAATTGATCAATCTCTTTTCCAATTACTTAATCCCATAATACACTAAGTTGGTTATCATTTAGGACTCTTTAGAGGCCACAAATGTCTCTAATGAAAGCCCTAAAAGGTTGGGAAACAAAAGGTTGAAGGTCACTTTTCGAAAACAAGAAGTGCTGGAACACAGGCTTAGGCCGCGGCCCACCTATCCTTGGGCTGCGGCCCAAATATGGTCAGAAGGTCTTGGGCTTCGGCCCACCACTCATGGGCCGCGGCCCAAAACAGGTCAGAAAGGCTTGGGCCGCGGTCCGCCACTCTTGGGCCGCGGCCCAGAAATTTCCTGACTCTGGGCTGACTTCGAAAAACCATAACTAATTCTAGAAAAATCGAAACGAGGTGATTCCAAAGCCAAATGAAAGGTATATGAGTCCTCTTTCAAGGAAAAATATAGCCCCTCACTGGAAATCACTACACAAATACAGAATCACCAAAAACTACACACTACTCCAAAACAGAGTTCTGTTTCAATCCCAAACTTTGGACAATCATAACTCACAGAATACTAAACGAAATCTTATAACATATATGTCCATTTTGAAGCTTGGGATGTGAAATTTAATACTGGAAAGTTTCACAATTTTTCAATACCATTTGGTCACTCAAAACGCTCGTCCAAACTGACAGCGAAAAACAGAGCTTAAACAAACAGATTTTCCAACTTTTCCCAAGTGATCCAAATGAATCCAAAATCAACAACCAAGGTTATTCCCACACAAAATCACTCAAGGACTCCAATGGGAATGTCAAAATCACCAAAATCCTATTCCATTATCATGCTTTGGGTGTGGGTGACATTAAACACCAAACTCTCAAAATCTCCAAACTTAACAATTTCAAACCCAATCAATTTCTATCTATCCAAAATGCATCAAATGTTCATATATCTCCAAACTAAATCATTTCCAATCATCAATCATAATGAACTTCATATTTCCAAAAATAGGCATAATTAGGGCGAAATTCCAGATTTTACCAACTTAGCCAAAAATCACAAACAATACATCAAAATGCTCTAAATGTCTACCTCTTCTCTTTGCCCAATCTAGAATCTTGATTCTTCAACTTTCAATTTCGAATCAATGCCCAAAGTAACACCATTCAAGACTCTACAACCACCACAATGTAGCTCTCAATGAGACACACAATATTAGAGAAGAGGATTAGAGCATTAGAGAATCACAACTCACCAAAATCAAAGCTTTTCTTTTCCTCTTTCTTGCTTGTCCAGCGCCAGAAATGGAGGAAGGAGAGGAGAGAGAGAAAATGGTGAAGATGATGAAAATTCTCTTCCTTACACACACACTCAACCGCACAAGAGGGAGAGAAGAGAAAAAGTAATGTTTTGTCTTTTAGTGCCACATCCAATGGCTACCCTCTTGCCACTTGTCATCATCCTATCCACTTCCACTTTAAGCTCATATAACCGTAAAGCATAGGATACCGACCCATGGTCAAGGAATCACAACCATTGATCTTATATACACATATATGTACACTAAATTCATATTACATAAATTTCCAAAAGTATTTAATTACACTAATTACAACAATTATCAGAGCCATTAGCCCTAATCACAAATCGGGATATTACAGTACTCACATCAGGTGTGTCATAAGTGGACCGGGCCGAGATAAATTTATCGAGAGAAAGGGATATCCCACATAGAATGTTATGGCTATTTGTGATTGGGTTATGTGCTTCACGTTCGTGTTAGCATCATGGGAAGGTTCAATACATGATGCTTGTATTTTTCACTCTACTGTCTCAGATCCAATCATGAATTTCCTACATCCACGACAAGGTAATTTTTTGCATACTTCAATTACATTTCTTTGTCTACATTTCACGTTTAACTTAATCTCACATTTACAATGATTTTAACACATATTAGGCAAATATTATTTGGTTGATTTTGGCTACCCAACAGCATTTTGCTTTCTTGGTCTGTACCGATGTGAACGTTACCACCTCCTAGAATTCAGGAATCACCAAGGGTTTCGAAATCCTAATGAGGCCTTCAATTTTTATCATTCAAGCTTGAGGTGCATAATAGAAAGGACTTTTAGAGTGTGGAAAAATAGGTTTGACATCTTACAACACATGCGCAAGTACACCTTTGACACATAATCTGCATTGTCTGTGCCACAATGGCTATACATAACTTCATTAGAAGAAATTCCCAAACTGATATGGACTTTACAGAAGCAGAAAATGAGAATAATATAGTTGATGTAGATAATAGTCAAGATCAAGAGCCATCGTTGACAGATGATGCTCAGACATATTGAACCCAAATGAATTATATTTGTGACACCATTAGGGACCAAATTGTATGGGACCTTTGATCTAAGTAGTTCTATTATATTTGACTTTATCAAAAAACTTTAAGTTTGTACAATTTCTAATTCATTCACATTTTAATTGTAATTTTATTATTTAGTTTACCATTGCCAAACTTAATACGTTAGAATGCTCTGCTGTTTGATTGGTACAAGTCAAGCACAAAATTATGTATTGTGTATTTTGCTAGTATACATGAAACTAAGGCAGATTTATAGGTGAAGAATATGCAAAGAACTGTTATATGGATGGGAAGCAGCATGAAACTTTAGAGTATGTGCATTATGGTGGCACTGTCGCCATTGGATGGTTTGGATCAGTTTATCACCAAGAATGCCACTTTAACAAATGAGAAAGAAGTGGAAACGATTGTCTTCATATGTGCCTTTTGCATTGCTTGTCATGATGGTCATAACTCTTAAGCATTTTAATTAAATTTATACCATTCCCAAATTTTCAAAGTTAATTTTTGGGAAAATTGTGAAAAAATCCCACCATATGCAAATATCTTCCCAGGTCCCATTTGGCAATTAAGTTGCCAATGAGGTTTTTTTCACAATTATCCCTTCATTTTTTCATTTTTCATAATTTTTACAATTTTTCTCTTAAATAATAGAAAAGCCACTTATGCAATAACCAAATCAAACATCTTTCACTTTTTCATAAGTCACTTATCCAATTACCAATCCAAAAATTCATCATTTTACCCAATCTTACTTTTTTCCAATCTTAAGATTCCATAAGTCAAAGTAAAAATAAGTCATTTATCCAATCACCAATCCAAACACACTTAATAAAGCTCCTCTTTCAGCTACCATAATCTGATTCAGAACGCTGCAGTTTCGACGTGTGGACCATTTGGTATTTTCTAAAATTTGTGGTCCTAAATTGTAATTCTTGCAATTCAAGGCCTGAACTTCCATTTTCAAATTTGATCCAATTTCTTCATGCACCTATAATTTAAAACAATCAAACCAACATCAAATCTTCTCAAGAATCAATGATTAAGAATAATACAATTATTATGACAATTTTTCTTTTTTTAACTCTAATTCAATGCACATACCCTTAATCCAAATTATCATAATAAAAATGTAACACCCCAATTTTATTCACCAATATGCTTTGTAATTAATTGTGGAAATTAGTGAAATGAAATAGTGAATATTCATGAGTTTGGAATTTTAGAAGTTTAGTAATTTTTCATTTTCATGACAATTGAGCTAGAGCAAGTCATGAAATTAATTTTTGAATATTTCAAAAAGCCCAACATTGAGGCCCAAAATGGAAGAATAAAAGAGCATAGTATTTGGCCCAATAATATGGGAATTTTGGCCAAATAAAGGAAGAAAAGAAATAAGCTCCAAATAAATCCAAGAAATGTAGTGGCAAAATTGTAATTTGCCAATAAAGCACAAGATTACTTATTTTCCCAATTAATTGAAGTAATTTCAGTTAATCAAGGAAAATAAAGGGTAAATATATATTTGGAACATTCTTGGACAAAATTAATCCAAGTTTGAAAATTCAAAGTTGGAGTAATTATTATTTTCCTATTTTCTAATGAATTTCGCATAAATAAGGAAAATGAGAGGGAACATTCTATGATCGATTATCTATTACTACTGAGATTCTTTTAAATCTCACACTTTTTTCAAAATTAAAATAATTCCAATAGAAGCTAGCGGCTCCAAGAGCAAATGGTAAATACATGCAACTGAGGTGTGGGAGTTAGGAGATAGAGCTTTTTGGTTATAATTAGTTTATTTTTTATATTTTGGACAATTTGTATATATTCTTTCAAACCCTGTGGGGAGACTTCTGTATGTAAACAAGTGCTTAATGTTAGTATATTTGTGCTAGTTCTATATACCTGTGGAATTGTGCCTTTATCACTCTACGTATATCAAAATGATAAGGGATTTGACATTTTTAGTATCAGAGCTTAAAGCGGTTCTGGAATTATCAGAATAGTATACTGATATGGTCTTGTTTACAGGTTGACAGCAACAATGAGTGGAGAATGATCACAGCAAGATAGGTCATCACCGTCAGTGAACCATGGTACCCCGGGTCAGAGTATTCCTGAGGAGCAGCAGTTTGTAGAGATGAGTACACTAGGGGAGCAGGTTCGTGTCGGAGCGGTGTATGGGCTATAGTTGAGCCCTGAACCAGTACCTTGAGAGGGGATGGGAGATTCTGAACAACCACATATCGATAAATCAGAATCAGATTTGGGTTCTATTGCCTGTTCTAAAGATGGAACTGTGCACATACTATACAACTTATGACCAGATCGAGACTTAAGGGAGTATGTGAAAGGCATATATCTGTGGGCCTTCTATGAATGGGACACCCTTATGGCCCAATATATGGTATACCTGGAAGAAATAGACACACTACATGTGGGGCAAAAATACTTTGATTTGGATATTCCAGATAATGTGCAGGTTCACACTACATTATATTTCTTCCTAGATACAACACTTTAAGCATAAAAGAAGAATGAAGTAATAGAGCGGGGCCCAAATAATGATTTCAATGAATTCATGGAGTACATTACAGAGTACGTGATGAAATATATGTAGAGGTGATAATATATAATATTACCCAGTATTTTGGTGACTGGAGGTAACCGGCATATCTTTTGAGACGAGGGTAGTCATAGGAAACCGATAGACGGAAGCTGATAAGGCCAGTGTTTGTGTTTTATATGGGTACATAGAAAGTTAAAAGTGCTTAACCCAAGGAAATCCTAGGATGGGTAATCCCCTAGGAAGCTATTTGTAAATTAGGTTTTGTGATGTAAAAAGGGCAAACAAGTGATGTACAGTAATTTGTAGGTTGTGTGGTGTATATTGTTTTCTTTAACTACTATAAATATCTATTACATGATATATCTGACATATCTGTGTACCCAAATGCATCTATATGAAATTTATTTTTTCTCTATTTTTATGTACAGTGAATTATAGAGATGGCATGACTAGGAAGGGGTAGTAGAGGTCGGGGTAGAGGCTGAGATGGAGGAAGAACTGGGGGTTGATATGGAAATAATGAGGAAGAATCGGGTGCAAGACCTGATCCTATATAGCAACAAATTTTGGGTATACTGACACAATAGCAGGTTACAATAAATGAAATCCGGGAAGAGCTGCCAGAGGTGCAGTAGAGGCAAGATCACCTGGAGGAACTAGTGAGGGGTAAAGGTGAAGAAGATCCGCCTGAGGAACGTCAACCAGAGGATATTTTGTCTGATCCTAAGGTGGACATACAAACTTGGGTAGGGAGGTTTAGTAAGCAGCAATCTCCTGTCTTCCAGGGGAAATTTGACCCACTGATAGTTGAAGACTAGCTCTCTTAGTTAGAGAAAATCTTCAACATTCTGCTATGCCCAGATGAAATCAAGGTCTTGCCGGCAATCTATAAACTTGAGGGTGATGCAGATAGATGGTGGGAAAACACCGAACTGATTCTTCGGGGAAGGAATATTCCAGCAACCTACAAGAGAAGTTTAATGAGAAATACTTTGCCCCTTATGACAAGCGTAAAAAGTAAAAAGAATTTCTTAGTATACAGTAGCAAGACAGAGAGAGCTTTGATGATTATTTAGTTTGTTATATCCGATTGTCTCGACATTCTAGGTATCTTAAATATCTGGATAACAAGGAATGGAGTGCGAATATGATAATAGAAGGGCTAAAGCCAGGGTTGAAAGAAAAACTGGTTTCAAGGCATTTCACTGAGTTTAACTTGGCAGTTGAAGAATGTCATATTACTGAGACTAACTTGTTGAACCTACATTCTGATAAAGGTAATAATAACAAGGGTGCATCTGGTAGTGAGAGCTCATCCCAGAAACAGGAAGAACTAAGCAGACCACCCATAAGTGGAAATAAGAAACTGAATTAGGCTAGGGGTCAAAGTAATAAAAGGCCCTTTCAAGGCAAAACATGTTAGTATTATAGAAAGCCACATAATCCTGGCTGGGCATGTAGTGGTACTCCATTATTGCAGGCTCCACCAACAACTCAAGCTATAACCCAGCCAAATAATTGCTATATATGTGGTAGGACGGGGCATTATGCTATTAATTGCCCTTAACAACAGCAACGACCCGTTGAGCCCAGACCAAGAGCATAGGGCAGAGTGTATACGATTACTTAAGAGAAAGTTAAGAAATCTTTTGAACCGACTCAAGGTATGGCTTACTATAATGGCAAATCAATATAATTAATGCATGATTCAGGTACTAGTCATTCACTTATTGTATATAATTGTGTAAGATGGCTAGGCCTGAGAGTACACAAACTTCCAAATGTTATGGTTGTGTCTACGCCTACAGGTGGTAAAATTGTCACAGCCTTAGTCTAATTGAATAGAATAATAATTAATGGGGGACATAAATCAATGGTGGGTTTAATTTATTTACCGTTGCAAGGGTTGGAAAATTTTTTAGGTAATGACTTGTTGAGAGATGGTTGTTTCAAGGTTGGCAGGGGTATATGGTAGTCTTGATGGATGACATACTGGTCTATTCAAGGAGTAGATCAAAATGTGAACAACATTTGAGAATTATGTTGAATACACTGAAATCTAAGCAAATCCATGACAAACTGAGCAAATGTGAGTTTTGGCTTTCAAAAGTTAGATTTCTGAGTCATATAGTCTCACGGCAAGGAGTCTCGGGGGAGGGGATCCTTGCAAGGTAGAAGCAGTATTAAACTGAAAAGGCTAGAGACTGTTTTTGAAATATGCAGTTTTTCTCAGTCTTACCGAATACTACCGAAGATTCATAATGAATTCCTTCATAATAGCTTCTCCATTTACAGAGTTAAACTAAAATTGAAACTCGAACTGGAACTGAGACTGAAATTAACATTAGCACCAATACTGATAATCCTGGATCCACTAAGGACTTTCGTTGTCCTTACTGATGCCAGTAGGCATGGACTGGGAGGTGTTTTAATGCAGTATGGCCATTTATTGGTTTATGCAACTAGAGAAAGGATGCCTCACCAAAATTTAATTATTATCCCACACATGATCTTGAGTTAGTAGCAATTGTGCAGGTGCTGAAAATCTAGAGACGCTATCTTTATGGTGCGACTATAAAACTGTATTACGATTATAAGAGTTTAAAGTATTGATATAATCAAAAAGAATTGAATATGAGAAATCACAAACGGATGGATCTGCTTAAAGATTACAACTTGGAGATAAAATATCACCCAAGAAAGGCCAATGTCGTTACTAACACATTGAGCCATAAATAGTGCGGGTCGCCGCCATGATGATTCGTGAGCAGAAATTGATAGAGGATTTCATAGATCTGAGTCTATCTAAACAGATTTTGATCAGCGGTAATAAGGTCAGTGAAACATATGCGGAAGCATTCCCCAGAATATATGGCTATATATGTGTAGCAAATTTCGGTAATGAAATTTATTTAAGAGGGGGAGAACAGTAACACCCCAATTTTATTCACCAATATACCTTGTAATTATTTGTGGCAATTAATGAAATGAAATAGTGAATATTCATGAGCTTGGAATTTAAGAAGTTAGTAAATTTCCATTTTTATGAGAATTGGGCTAGAGTAAGTCATGAAATTAATTTTTGGGTATTTCAAAAAGCCCAATAAAGAGGCCCAAAATGGAAGACTAAAAGAGCATAATATCTGGCCCAATAATATGGGAATTTTGGCCAAATAAAGGAAGAAAAATAAATAAGCTCCGAATAAATTCAACAAATGTAATGGCAAAATCGTAATTTGCCAATAAAGCACAAGATTACTTATTTTCCCAATTAATTGCAGTAATTTCAGTTAATCAAGGAAAATAAAGGATAAATATACATTTGGAACATTCTTGGACAAAATTAATCCAAGTTTGAAAAGTCAAAGTTGGAGCAATTATTATTTTCCTATTTTCTTATGAATTTCACATAAATAAGGAAATTGAGAGGGAAAATATTTGCTTGGATAAGAAATATGCCAAGTGTCATGATTTCAACTCAAAGGAATAAACAAGAATTTATTCAAACATGAGCATGTGGAAAATTTCAATAAAATATTATATGTTGTGTAATTAGTTGAGATAGTTGGAGAAAAACCCAATTGGTCTAATTGGCATCAAGAGTGGTGTGTTTTGGGCTAACTAGGGAGAAGAAGACATGGTTCAAAGTCCATGAGAGTTTATGACACAATTTATGAAGAGATAAGGCCAAAAAAAAAAAAAAGCTTTCATGCATAAACCTATTAATTAATATATTTAAAAGAGAGAGAAATGAGATATTTTGTTTAAAAACTTCATCATCTCTTTTATTTCCTTCTCCATTTTCACGATAAACGCACCCGAGAGAGAGAGAGAGAAAGTGTCATAGAAAGCTTTGAAGTAGGGTTTCAAGAGAGATCAAGGAAGCAAGAATCAAAGGTAAGACTTGTGTTTTCAAGTGATTTTGCTTCCTAACTTGTGTAACAACCCCTCTAAGCTCTCCTTCTCCATGAAAAACCATGTGTAGCAAGCAAACTCTCAACATTGAGAAGGGAGAAGGTGATGCCCTAGAGAGAGAAAGTCCAAGGATCAAGAGGTAACCTAAAGAACTTCAATTCCTTTGGTGTATTGATGTTGTTGTTGTGGTTTTTGTCATGATTTGTGGTTTAAATTGTTGATTTTGTAAATTTGGGATGTTAAAACCCTAATGGGTTATGCTGCCCAAATTTCCCCAAATCATGTCTAATTAGTGTTTAAATGATTTACCAAGTGATTAGGAGTGAAAAGGAAGGAGTTTCAATGGTTAAAACACAAATTGCATTTCCCCTTTCTCTAGAGTAAGTTTCGGCCAGAGCTAGAAACAGGCGTTAGGGCTGGAATTTCATTAATCTAATGGTTCCGTTGTGTTCAGGAGGGAAGATTGTGTAGGGTTGATGTTGATCACATTGTGAGAAAAACCCTAGAAAGTGAAATGTCAAAAATAGCCCTAAAACCTAATTAGAGGCTGTCAAGGGCAAAACTGTCATTTGGCAGTGCTTTTGCAAAAACCAAGATCAAAATGGATTCTACATGCAAAATTGTGTAGAAATAGCTTGGGTCAAAATTTTTGGAAAGGTACTGTTGGACTGGGTAAAAAGGGGTTTAGATCAAGTCCCTAGGGGCATTTTGGTAATTTTGTTGTTTCAGACTAGTTTAACCAACAAAAACACTTTGGAAGAGTCTAAAGTAGTACATGAATGGGTATTAACCTAATTCTTGTACATTTAAAATTTTAGGACCGAATTGATAGCCCAAGCCGTCAAAACAAAGTTCAAGGAACATTTTATGAACCAAAAAGGGGTTTAAGGTAGTAACTCTATCTTTCATACATTATGTCAATGTTTATATGCTTTGTGTATGTCTCCTTCCATAATATGTATGATACTGAGCTGAGTGCCTACGGTACACTAAATCTAGTGCCTTTTAGTACACTAAACTGATATGCCCAGTTGGTGGTCTCGAGCCCAGCTGAGGTACGCAACAAGTAGGGGTTACAACAGTGATTGGCTCTGAACATTTTCGACTGAATTGACTGAATCAAAATATATGTTATTATAATATTGTTGTATGTGATATTTGACATATTTATTATTGCATTTTCTATTATGATTATCTGTTACTACTGAGATTCTTTTGAATCTCACTATTTTTTGAAAATTAAAAATATTCCAGTAGAAGCTAGTGGCTCTAAGGGCAAACAGTAAATACGGGCAACTGAGGTGTTGGAGTCAGGAGACGGAGCTGTTTGGTTATATTTAGTTTATTTTTTACGTTTTGGACAATTTGTATATATTCTTTTAAACCTTGCAGGGAGACTCCTGTATGTAAACAAGTACTTAATGTCAATATATTTGTGCTATTTCTATATGCCTGTGAAACTATGCCTTTATCATTTTGCGTATATCGAAATGCTAAGGGGTTTGACAAAAAAGGCATTTAAAGCTCAATAATTATGACAAAATCCCTAAATAAAGTATGAAAATATATAACAAAATAGATATTTGTCAAAGATGTACACTAACTGTTTGCCAAAGCTATTAGAAGAAGAAGACGGAAGTACTTGCTAAAAAAGAGAGAGGGAGGATGATGATGTGGCTTTGAATGATGATGTGGCTATTCTAAGTGTAACCCCCTCACCGTAATTACATCCGGATTACGAAATTTAAGTGACATAGAGACCAATAAAGTAAAATAACCATTTATGATTCCTCATTCAAGAGATGGGATATTTCAAAATCATTTCTAAAGCATACTTGATCCTGGTCTCACATTCACATACGGATATAACTACTATGAGAAATCAAATCACATAAACAATATCAGAGTGCGGAAACCAAAATCCCGGCAAACCCCGGGTTACTTACATAAATAACTTGGGTTTAAGATTTCCCAACTATGGGGATTACACAACCAAAATAATCATTTACATTCTTATGTACACTTGATACCCCAAATACAAAACTATGATAACCAACTACCACATAGAATTCGAAGTAAGCCTAACTACTCCTGGTTGTCTGCTTCCCTTTCGAGCCACTCCCCCTGTCTGAAAAGATTAGTCGTATGGAAGGGGTGAGATTCTAAAGAATCCCAGTAGTAACAACAATTTTATACCACATGCAACCACAGAATATGCACACCAATCATCTCATACAGCAACACAAGTCACTCCACCCTCATCCCCTTTTACCGCCGGGAAGGCATACGACCTTAACCCGAACCGTTGTTAGCGACTCAGGGACTATTGGCGTGGCAGTGCATACAAATAGCCACACGGCTCAAATATAGCCTTTCGGCTTCCACAATGGCCCGTCGGCCTTCACAAATAGCCTTTCGGCTCACAATTAGCCTTTCGGCCCACATATACACATATATCACACCCTAACCTCATCCCCTTTTACCGCCGGGAAGGCATACGACCTTCACCCGAACCGTTGTTAGCGACTCAGGGACTATTGGTATAGAGGTGCTTCCATAGTTTTCACAAAACTTGCAGCATACGATTTTCATTTCAAAACAATGACATAATATACATACAATGTATCACACAAGGTATAAAGAAAGAGTCACTACCTGTATCCTTCCTGACTGGCTTTGGCACCTTAGCCTCACGAGGACGACAGATGTCAAATCCTATATCAATTAGGGACAACCAATCAATCTCTTTTCCATATGTACATTTCAATAATACTCTAAGTTGGTTATCATTTAGGACTCTTTAGGTGACTATTAGAGGCCTAAACATATGCCTAAAGGGTTGGAAGATACTACCCAAAAGACCCCTTACTCGAAGGCAAAACACCTATTTTTGGTCATCTCACTCGAGCACAGATGCTCTCACTCGAGCACGAGTACGGACATCACTCGAGCACAAGAGAGAGTGAGCCTACGAGTGAGCACCCGAGAGCGCACACACAGCTCTCCAAGCACTGGATCACTCGAGCACAGCCAGGTGTGCTCGAGCACACACCCCATACCCGCGAGTGAGAAAGCACACTCGTGCAACTTTCCCGCGAGCATCAACCCGAGAGCAACAACTCACACCAGAAGCACAAGCTCACTCGAGCATGACCCCCAGTGCTCGAGTGAAACGGCTATGCTCGCGAGTGTCAGAGCACACTCTTGGCATCAACCAGCGAGTGAGGACCCGAAAGCAACCTCAACTCCGGACTTGCACCTTCACTCGAGCATGTTCTTCGCTCACTCGAGCACAAGGCGATGCTCTCGAGCACAACCCATAAAACCCAGGTAACTCGAAGCACAACAGGGAAAAACTTGCATATCACTTGAGCACGTTCTTCCCCTGCTCGAGTGATGTGCATCAGAGACCCAAAACGCAGCCAAAAACCAGAAACTCCAGATGGTCAAATTCACTCCCAAAGGTTCCCCAAACTCTTCCCAATGCTCACACACCCTAAGCACTAACTAGGGAACATATTGGCCACTTCAAAACACCTCAAAAACCAATTTGACCACAATCATTCATTAAGGTCTCAATGACACACCATATCCAAATTCCCTTAACACCTTTTTAACATTCCAAATTACATCAAATGATCATATGTCTCCAAACTAAATCATTTTCAATCATCAATCATAATGATCTTCACATTTCCAGAAATAGGCATATTTAGGGCAAAATTCCAGATTTGACCAACTTAGCCAAAAATCACAAGCAATACATTAAAATGCACTAAATGCCTACCTCTTCTCTTTGCTCAATTCAGAACCTTGATTCCTCAACTTTCAATTTCGGCCAAAATCCCAATCAACACCATTCAAGGCTCTACAATCATCACAATATAGCTCTCATTAAGATGAACAATATTAGAGAAGAGGATTGGAGCAAAGGAGGATTACAACTTACCAAGATTCAAGCTTTTCTTTCCTCTTTTCTTGCTTGTTCAGCGAAACAATGGAGGAATAGGAGAGAGAAAAGATGAGTGAGATGGTGAAATGATGATGATGAAGATGTCACTCACCCTCCACACACACACACTCAACCGAACCAAGAGAGAGAAGAGGAGAAAAAGTGGTATTTTGTCTTCTAGTGCTTCATCCAATGGCCTCCATTAAGCCACATGTCATCATCCACTCACTCCCTTATGAACTCACCAAATCACAACACATAGGATTCCGACCCACGGTCAAGGAATCACAACCATTGATCTTAAATACCACATGTATTTATTCCCAAAACTTAAATTATATTAATCATAATAGTGCTTAATTACACTAATTACAATGATTATCAGAGTTATCAGTCCTAATCACAAATCGGGATATTACACTAAGTGTGCCATATAAGTCAAATTCAAATTTTACATTGAACAATGATGGGGTAACATTACTACATTTTGATAACTTATAGGGTAACATTGCTCATCTAAAAACTTTCAAATACCCAATACTCTTGCGTGAAAACTTTCAAGAAAAATTTACACCTTAATCATAAAGTGAGTAAGTGATATCACTAGAAGTAGATAAAAGTGAGAAGATGGAGAATACAAGCAATTTATACTAGTTTGGTCTTACCATATGACCTACATCCAGTCCCTAAAGAATCTCTCTTCGCAATCATCTTGCAACAAGCCATCATCTTGTATCAAAATCGACTTCAGTTATATTATTCACAAACATTAACTCTAATTTTTTATATTATTGAATATAGCTGTATATTTGAGATTGGTTCTTTTCACTTTGGTATTTCTCAAAAGAGGACTATAAGATTGAAGAAAAAATGTGATTGTTTTCCAAAAAATAACATTTTACGTTGTTTTATTTAAAAGAACGACGTAAAAGGTTGCTTGTTTAACTGACATGAAACTGTTCTCCATCAGTCAATTTTTTTTTTTTTTCGATACATTCCATCAGTCAATTTTACGACTCAGTACTAAAAGATGTAAAATACTAAAATCCCTTTTTTAATTGATGTTAAAAGTATTATTTGTAATAGTGTAATTATAAATATTTATAATTAGTTCCTTAATATTAACACCATCAGTTTCATTAGATGAAAATACTAACCAAATGAATTTAAGTTGCGATTTTGCAATTAAATGCTAACTATCAATATCGATATTTAATTTAAAATTTGTAAATTGAAAATTATTTAAAATAAAATATAAAGAAGACGCACTTTTAACATCAACAACTCATCTTTCCAAATATAAAAACAGTATATTAAATTATTAAATTTTAAGCATTCTTTGTCAGTATTTAATTACAGAGTCACCGTTTAAATTCATCAAATTAACATTATTGTCCAGTAATGAAACAAATGGTGTTAATATACATTAAGGGATTAAAAATATATTTTATAAACTTACAGAACTAAACTGAAACTTAATACTCCCTCTACTCTTTGATATAAGACATATTTACCTAATTTAATTAAATTAAAAAATTAATTTAGTTAATATGACAAATATTTTCTAAAACATCCTAGTCAACTTTCTTATTTCTCTCCTCCCCTCTCCTCATTGATTATTATTGAGGGAGCATCAATAGGGATAAGTTAGAAAAATATGACAAATAAAAAAATAAATTTTATATTTAGGACAAAGTCAACTCCTTAAATAGGTCCTGTATTAAAGACAGGATGGAGCACAAATCTGTAGAACCAAACATTTAGTTTAGCCTTTTTCAGAACAACAAAAAGAAACCCTCAAATTAAAATAATAAAGTAAAGGAGATTGCGTGCGAAAAAATCAAGTAAAAGAGATAATTAAACTGCATCAATAATATTTCGACGTTAATAAACTGATGTGGACACAACATACATACTAGCGGCAAACATAACAGCAGCGTAGAAGTTTCAAAGTCTATTGAAATGACGATTTGAAATCCTTCAAGCATACTAACCGTCCCAACACAACACTCCTAGAGAAGTCTCTTTCATGTCAAATTCCCACATTTCATTTAATATTAATTCATTCTCACATACATAAACTCTTACCCGGTAATTTTCTGAAACTTCAAACTTTCCCTGTACGTAACCCCACATCATGAGCAGCATTATCGTCATTGTACATCTTCAAACTTTCCTTGTACTCATACCTATGAGCAACCCAGATAAACAAAACCAGATTCAAACCTAGAAACCCAGAAATGAGGTAGTAAAAGTAATCCAACCTCCCCGCGTTGAAATCATTCGCCAACCAGTCTCTACGACGTCGAGTTCCATAATGAACTATGGTAACCAACAAGCCATTCAAATAACTTGCAATCCCAAAGTGAACAAAACACCACAGAATTCGCAATGCATTTCATGTGTTCTGGAAACTGCTTATTGAAAAACTCAATCTGTCCAATAATACTCATGGCCTCAAACAAACCCACCGGAATCAATTGTGGAGCTAGCCAAAAAACCGACATGGAATTAGCCGAACCAGACCTTCTAGAAGTTTCTACCAACCCAGAAACAACCATGGACAGTATAGAGAAGACCATGCCGATTCCAATTCTCTGAAGCACGGTGATGCCACCTTCAAGATGTGTCATTTTTCTAAGTGCTGGTACGAGGAACCGGTCATAGAAAGGGACAAAGAAGCATACGGTGAGGTATGACATTATTAAGATTGAACCTTTGGGGACTTGGAACTTGGGTCCTAGGTGCAGATCCATGGTTGAATCTTGTGAAACTTTCAAAGTCATTTGCTGTGGAATGGAGATGAAGCTGAGGATTCCAGTTACCCAAATTGGAAAGGTACTTGCCAGGCATTTCACTTCTTCTACTTGCTTAATACTAGCAAGTCTCCACTTGTTTTTTCTGCTTCCATCAGGGTTTAGCTCGTCTTCCATTATTAAAGCAGCTTTGTTTAACACTCTATAATTCATAAGATAAAATCAAGCCAGGTAATGAAATACTCCCTCATGTCATTTTTGTAAGATATAAATAATCAAACTACGTTTCAGAAAAAAAAAATAGATTAAAAAGTTGGTTAAATTGGTTAAAGGCAATGAACATGTAAAATATGCAGTTTATTTTTTAAAAAGCCCTTACTTATGGAGAGAGGGTAAGAAAGAATGAGCAAAGAGCTAATTAATGTAGTGACACTAACCAATAATTAATGTAAAAATATAAAAAATGATACTAAAAATTTTAGACAGATTATTATTGTCTCTTATAATTAGGAACATATCAACATCCTTAAAAAAGATCCTATTATATAGATGCACTAATACTCAGGGCGTAGTAGGTCAATTTTCAAATTAAAACCGCTAATTTAATTTCTTAGATAATAAGAATCAAAAATTTAAAAAAAGAGAGAGGTGTTTAAAACAATAATTTAATTCAGTTTCCGAGGTTAATGAAATAAATAAGGGTATAATTGAAAACTGTTATGCTTTTTTGGGAAGATCAAGGACAAAATAAACTTTTCTAAAATGCATGATTTAATTAAAATTTGTCAGAACTAGAGTGAGAATAATTAACAAGAGGCAAGAGCTTGATGTTCTGTGACCTGAATTGGTTGGTCAAAGGAAGCTTGGAGGAAACCCTAGTCTTCTTCAAAAGGTGGATCATAAAAAGCCCCATCCATCATCTTCTCTTCATCAGAAGGAAGCACAACTCTTCTCTTTCTATAAGCAGCAACAAGAACTTGAGCAACACCAGAAAATACACTCCCTTCTGGCTCCGCATACACATAAACCCTAGTCCCTATAACATGAAGATGGAGAACAACATACACACAGTGGGAATCCCAAAACCAATCTTCCAACTGATATATTCCTGGTTTGTAAACAATCACAGTTTGGTTGAACTAAAGGACGACGGAGAAAGAAGTGTAGTACCAGTTAAAGAAGCTATTGATCCCTTTTCTTCCTTCTTCGGTGCCGGCGTCGAATTGGTCGACGCTAAACGGGATACTGCAAGGCCTTATACCAGAAGAGCCTATGGCTAGTAAGACAAGTCCCATTATCAGAACACCAATATGGGTTTCGGTGGGTTTTACACATTGGTTCAGTTCATGTTGTCGAGATCTACATGGTGGAGGGTGTAACTTCGGTAACAACGTTGTTAGTGTCTTCACGATCATTCCCTGTGTATATGAATCAATATTTACTAATGGATTTTGGGAAATTAAATAAGGGGATTTTTTTGAAAGATTTTAAAAATATCATAGAATTCTAAACTATGTATATAGAAAGGGACATCCTGAAAATTTTTTTATAAACTCCTCATTTTACCCTAACTTAATTATAAAAATTACTCATACTACTATTGTGTTTAATTCTCGCATTTGACTAAAGTATTCAATATAACATATTCTTTTTCTTCCATATAAATAATGGTATTTTTAGAAAACAAAATTCATTTTTTTACATATTTGTTACACCTAACTAATTTTAACTATCTCTTTAAACAGTGTAATTCAGTTAATCCTACCCTATAAAAAGGATTGGAGAGAGTATTAAGGGATGGAGGGAGTTTTAATTTAGGGTTTTTTTCTTTCTCCATTTCAAATATAAGGTATATTTTCACCTATCAAAATTATGAAGAGAAACTGTTAGGTGGTTAACATTTTCTTTCCAGGTTAACATATTAATTGTTTATCTCATTTGCATGGGAAATAAACCATATTAATGAAACGAGATTAGTGTTTTTAATATATTTTTATGGGTACTTTAGAAAAAAAGCCATTAGGCATATGACATTCTTCAACACGTCATGGAGCGTACTTTTTTTAGTTCTATATATAGATAAGTCAATTTTAACTAACTTTATTATAAAAGAAAGAATTTAAAAATTTGTCAAATCATTAAATTTATCAAAAATTATTCTCTTTGTCCCTATTTATAGGATCTTATTTTTTGAAATGGCCCATTTCTTTTTATAAGGTCCTTTTTGGATTGTCGACATATTAAATACATTCTTACCAACGTTACCCCTAATTATTTTTCACCGCACACTCTCTTTTATCACTTTTCTTATTATTAGTCTCTCAATTATCCACTTATAATGGCATATTTGGAAAAACAAATACTCCCTCTGGTCCTATTTATAAACAACTTTCCTTTTAATTGCGTAAAACGAACTGGTAGTTAAAAGTAATAATTGTGTCAAAAATACCATGTTTTTCCATATATGCCTATATTTATGAAAAGAGTATCGATAAAGAATAGATAAAAAGTATGAGAGATAATAAGTATAAAATATGAGAGAGAATGAGCATTTAATAAGAGTAAAATAGAAAAAGAAGCTTGCATTTTCAGACAAAAAGTGAAAGTTGCTTATAAAAGGGACCAGTCTTATAAGAGAGAAAGTTGGTTATAAATAGGACCGGAGGGAGTATATTTTATATACATATATTACTTTTTCAATAATTTTTAAATATAACAACTAAACTAATATTAATTTTAGTTGGCTGCTCTTCATATAATTCATATTTTTATTTTTCTTAAAAAAGAAATCCCTTAATTAAGATTTCACAAATAATAAAAAAGTAAATCTTGATAAATCTTTTAATTTTATTAATATGTCATCTAATATTTGGGAGATGCTAAGTCATATCATGAGTTGTTAAATTTTTAATTGGTTAGACCACAAATCACAAATGTCTGACAAATCAAGTTCACATCAGAATTGCTTTATTTAGAGAGTAAGTGAGAGAGAATTAGAGGAGGTAGTTAATGTATATGCATGTATTTAATGAGTTCAAAAATGGAAAGAAAATATTTAAGTTTCAAAAAAAGAAAAGGGAAAGTGTAACGTATATTACCGGCCATATTCCAAAGTGGGTAACATATACTATATAGAAGCAGAGGAAGCATAAGCTATTCCATCGTATATTTTTTGTAACGCTGTTTAAAATGTTAATAAAAGCAATATATGTACTTTATTTTCCATTTATACAATTGTTTATATAGAGAGTACGTGCAGCGATAATGAGTGCAAATTTATTGGTGAGAAATAATGAGTGACATATATTTAAAGGAAGTAAAAGAGAAAGACCAATTTAAAATTTTAGACAAAAGAATTTTGTTACTTATATTAAAGACCACCCTTTATGAGAGATATTGTTATAAAAAGTACCAAAGAGAGTACATATCAAAAACCCAAATTACATAGATTAAGAAATTAATTAAAATTAATTGAAGGCAACAGATGGATAAAATTTTTTTTTTTTTTTTTGCAAGTATACTTTTGTATACAGGGGCCAAGTGAGAGAAAATAAGTGGCTGGAAAACTGAAAGAAAATATATGGAAAAAAGTATGGAGAGATCAT